>WKFP01014239.1:217501-236364 GCA_011057875.1 Pterocles orientalis
TCCCGGGAATGTGCCGCGACAGCAGAGAGCAGCGATAAGTTCTTGTAACTTACAGCAACTCGCTGCTGTCCTCATTACCATATATTATCTTCCTCTGCACACAAGAAACCTTTCCAACGGACTTTGCTGTTGCTGAGCTTTTATTCCCTCCTCTGTATTCAAGCTCAAAGTATTTTACGCAAGCCCAAAGCCCCCGTGATATCGCTGGGTTTGAAGTCCCTGAAAGCCGTAGAGCTTTTTGCCGGTTCTCAGGGTGGTGAGTTGGTGTTAGTGTTGGTTTCTGGAGTCTTGTAAAGAGGATCCGTGGGTGGATTTTGTGCTCTGTAATGCACAGGGACTTTGCGCATCATCTCGCTGTGCCACGTCAACCTAGATAGCGTAGGGCTTTGTGGCAGAACTGTGGTCAAAAGGATGGGGGAGAAACTTCTGCGTCAAAAAAAGCAAAAACCAAGACAAATACACAGAGTCTGGAGATAAGGCACCAAATTAATCAAAGTGGACAGGGAAGGGAACAGTGGGATTTTGGATGCACGGCCGTTGATGAGAAAGGACAGCAAGACGTCTTCATTTCACCTGCTCGCGCTCGCAGAGACGGACGTGGCATGTGGCGGCGTGTACGGACTTGCACCGAGATAACGCCGATGCCAATGAAGATGCAAAGCCTGCCTGATGTCATTTCTTGCCTCATCTCATGCGTGATGGAGCTCTGGAAGGGCATGTCCATGCCCACTCCTTCACCCAGTCTACAAGCCCTACTCCGCTGGTTAAAGCAAATCTGCGATGCTTTACAGCAACTGAAGATCCGATGCTCCATCCCTGGAGGGGTTCAAGGCCAGGCTGGATGAGGCTTTGGGCAACCTGGGCTGGTGGGAGGTGTCCCTGCCCACGGCAGGGGGGTGGAATTTGATGACCTTGAAGGTCACTTCCAACCCAAACCATTCCACGGTTCTGTGATCTCAACTTACACTCATCAGCAGGCAGTCACGTCTACATGTTTAGCTATGGGGGCCCTTTAAGCAATAAAAATGTTGTCTTTTAAAAACTCTCACTAGTTTTCCAGCTCGGGAAAGCTGCCCTGCTGAGCCCCTGTCCAAATGAAAACCTTTGCTCTCACCCAAAAAATACGAGCTTGAGTTGGTACACGTCTTCCTTGTGCAACTCACCGGAGAGGGCAAAGAGTGTGAAGGGTACACGAGTGATTTCCTTCAAACCGGAGGATGCAATTGTAAAACACTCAAAGCATCAGCCTGATGAAGCAGCTCTGCACCTCCTGTGTTTTATGATCTCGTTTTCCTCCCCTTAAGGTATATTTTGGTTCTAGAAAAACTACCGGTGGTGCTAAAGTTCAAGTTAGCAAATTGCCAAGCATCAGCTTATCTCCAAAAGCCCTGCTTGGGGAAGGGTTTTTTGAGTTTTTCTGATTGGGATTTAGGATTTTCTCACATTTTTTCCTTAAAACAAAGACTCTGCTTGCAGGGATGCAGGCAGAACTTACTGCTTTCCTCAGAGGATGGATGAGCAGCTTCAGGGGATGCACCATCCCCATCGACGGTTTAGCAGGTGACATCCCTACGAGAGAGCCAGGTGCTATGGATTGCAAACCTTCATCCACCCAGAACTGAAGACTTATTCCCCTGCACCTAAACCAACCATTTGACACCAGCAGGAGGCAATCTTCATGTTTAAGTGCTTTTCATAGAATCATGGAATGGTTTGCATTGGAAAGGACCTTCAAGATTGTCCAGTTCCAACCCCTCGCCATGGGTAGGGACACCTCCCACTAGCCCAGGTTGCCCAAAGCCTCATCCAGCCTGGCCTTGAACCCCTCCAGGGATGGGGCACCCACAGCTTCCCTGGGCAACCAAATTTCCCAAATCGGATTCCAAGTTGGAATCTCATGCCAATTCCCCCACCATCCACAACCAAGCTAGAAGACACGTTTCTATTCACCCTTTCCTTGGGAAATATCTTTTTTAGCTCTCCAAAACACCCAGTTCCCCGCGTTTCCATCCGATGCGGATCCAAGCTTTGCGTTTGGCTCGCGTTTTAATTGAACGGCGTCTCCTGTCTTTTTTAGGGGATGAGCACACTGGTAGCGATTCACAATTTATTCCTATCACTGGGATGCTCTGTAAGCAGGCGACAGCCCTAAGCGTTCCTTGACAGGCGCTTGGAAATATAATGCGCCACGGGTTGCGTTCCCTTCCTCTTAATAGGATGCAAAGCTCCGTTTTCAAAAGAATATGCTAACATTTTAAGCTCTTTTTGTTAGGATAAATGATAATGTAAGTCAACACAAGGGCCTCGTCTCTCCTTGAAGGGAACATAATTCCTATTCACCTTAACACGTACGCATCGGGCTCGAGAACAAACCTGAGACAAGCTCTCCTTGAATGGGCTTCATGGAAGGTTCTGCTAATGAGAGGCGCTACTGGAGATGTAATCAAGGATGTCCTCTACTGGGTAACCAAGGGATGGACTTGAGGCTTCTTAAAATTCACAGAATCATAGAATAGTTTGAGTTGGAAGGGACCGTGGAGGTCATCTCATCCAACCCCCTGCAGTGAGCAGGGACATCTTCCACTACATCAGGTTGCCCAGAGCCCCGTCCAACCTGATGTTGGATGTTTCCAGGGATGGGACACCTACCACCTCCCTGGGCGACTTGTTCCAGTGTTTCAGCACCCTAAGCATAAAATATTTCTTCCTTATACCTAGTCTAAACCTCTCCTCTTTTCGTTTAAAACCATCACCCCTTGTCCTATTGCTACAGGCCCTGTTTATCCCCATCCCCATCACACAAAAGTGTACGAGCCAATGCTGCAGGAAAGCCATAAAAAACAGAATCTGTGGGTCATTAGGAGCACAGACATCTCCAAGCTGCTTAATTATCATTATTTAGGCTCGTGGTGCTTGCCCATACTCAAGGATCACGATTATCTCCATGTACACCACCCTCTCTCGGAATAAATACATCCCTAAAATATTCAGGGAAAAAATAAACAAGCGGCACTCAGATATGGGGAGAGAGGAGGCGTAGAAACCCTACAGAGGTTTTCCTCCTCACGAGGTTGACGAAACCGCTGTTCTCCTTGTTTTCAAGCGCACGGGTTCCTCATCACACCTGGTTTACATCCAACCCCCTGACAGATTCAGGAACAAACACGTCTGGCTGTTAGGGGATTACAAAGGAAGGATCAATTCCACGCTGTCAATCCTTCCGTTTCATTAGCGACTGATTGGGAGGCATCAAATCCTGTCTTCCAAGAGTCAAACTCGTAAACAAGACAACATTGTTAAAAATGAAAAAAAATAAAAAAAAAAAAAACCAACCCAACGCAACTGCCAGATGCCAGTGATTGCTACGAGACTGCGGCGCGAATAACAATTTGGGAAATAAATGAGCTATTCCTGTCGGCGATCAAACCAGAGCCCTGGTGGGACAGGTGGGAAAAAAAAATATTTCCCAAAGTTATTAGCAGCCTGAAAAGATGTTTTTCCTTACAGGGTGAGAAGAAAAAAACGATGCCAGAAAGAGAAAAGGGGAATAGTCGGGAAAAACAACCATCCCCCTAAATTTTTGATACAACCTGATCATTTTCAAAGCCAGGGAGGTGTTGGCTGGGTTCCTTAGGAAGGACTAAACCCACCCATGTTTTTTTTCTAATGCACCAACTGTCACGACTGTCAGTTCAGCTCCTTTCATAGAGATTAGAATTTGTTTGTAAAAGGAAAAGAAAAAAAAAGAAGAGAAAGGCAAAAAAAATAATTAAAAAAAGAAGAAAAAGAAAAAAAGGTATTTAATTGGCAACTGAATTCCTCATGAAACAAAGAGATGGATTCATTCAAAGAGGAATACAGAGAGCTGTTTTGATATCTGAATTTTAATGACTCCATAGCATCCCTATTTGTTATGTATCTGCTTTCGAAATGTCACGGCTGGCTCTAGCGGTAATTACTGAATTTCAACATTTATAGAAAAGCAGTACATACAGTATGGAGATAATTGCCCAGTTGGATAGTTACGAAGGATCCAGGTTTTCCCCCCCCCGCTCTCCCCCCTCCTTCTGCAACTACAGAATTTTGGTAATTATCACTAGAGCCACTCGTTAAAAAATCAGAAAGCAGGTAAACAACAAACACCAGTGTAGTTTATTCATTAAAATTCAAAAAAACTCCCCCACATCATCGTATTGATCTGGAAATTACAAACTGCTGCATCTTGCAAAAAAAAAAAAGCAGAACCCTTACGCTACGGCAACATTTAGCATCGCCGTACATCATCCGACCAGACATTCTCCTGATGGGAATTGTTATGCAATAAACACTATTGTGTGGAGTTCGCAGGTAAGAAAATCGATTCATAACCAGGTTATAACATCACCAACGATCAGAACATAAATCTTAAGGCTCAGGGTGGATCAGATGTTGGGACAAAGCATGGACCATCCAGCTGGGATGCAGCTCTCCAAGGAGGAAGATGCTCCAACACATTTGGGGCGTTTGCTGCTGTGGTGGGTTAGCCCTTGGCTGGGGGCCAAACCACACACACCCGCTCACACAGTCCCTGCCCCCACCCAATTATAGGGGAGAGAATTAAAGAGGCTCATGTTCTGGATTAAACTACACACGCCCTACAGATATAAATATATCTGCATATAGAGACTATACAGATATAGTCTCTCCCCAAATACTCCTGCATCCACAAAAAAAAAAAAATCCCAATGAAAAGGGCAGCTCAAGTCCCACTTCTACCAGTGGGTGCCTGCTGGAGTAGCTTTCTCCTCCTCTTGGTAGGACATTCCACCTCCATCTCCCAGGCAGGAAAATCAAGACGTGGAGACATTAAAAACCCCCTTGATTTCCTACAGAGCACCGCTACGAGGGCTGCGACGGTGTTACATCCTACATCTCGCGCGTGCACCGCCACAGCGGCGTTCAAAGCAGAGACAAAAACATCGGCTCGATGCAGAATTCAGGTTTCAAACGGCCCCAGGTTTGGAGTTTGCAAAACAAGGGGATTTTGGTGCGTCCCTATCTTTTAATCAAAGCAAACTCACCTGCTTAGATGTCGGGATGTGTTAGAAGCAAGGGGCACGGGTTCGGGAAGGTAAACACACGAGTACATAATTAAAGGAGAGAAGACAGTTAACGATGGAGAATCTCCCGGCTTTTACAAAAGCAGGAAAGGAAAAAACCATTAAATACACACAGGAGATAAGTGGATACAGCGCAGATAAGGGCGACAGAGGGAAATTGGAGGCAGAAGAGGATAAGAAGCCGACACCGACACTTCCAATATTTACTTTTGCATCTGTGTTGGCAAATGAAGAGGATGAGGATTTGCCTAAGTCAGGGATCAGATCCCCGGGGAGAGGAGAAGAGGAATTAGGGAGTGTGCAGATAACACCAGAAATGGTCAATAAAAGCTTAGGGGAAACTTAAAACTGACACAAAGCATTAGGGAGCAGATGGTAACGTGCGCACGAGGGATTTAACAGGGGAGGCAATGACAAAGCAGGACTTCAGGCTTACGGATTTCCCGTAAGACCGGGAACGGAGAGCACGAGTGGTTGGACATTTCTACAAGAACCAAGGATCTCTCAAAGACCCCATTACTCTGGCACCTCTTTCCTGGCATTGCTGCAGACGGTAGGGTGGATTATCTGAGTTGTTAACAGCAATGGGTTTTTTTGGGGGAAAATTCACTAATTTCATTGCTCTGAGAGCTCCTACGAAATGTTCTTCCCATCTTGTATTTGTACTGTTCGAGGCTTAGCTTCTCCAGAAAAATGTGGATGCCTTCAGATGGCTAGGAACTAAATCTTACATATTTTTCAGAAAAATCAGGCTTCAACCTGCTTTCTCAAACCATCTCAAGCTTTCTCAACAAGACAGTTAGTTGCAATCAAATCCATCTTTATTTAGGGCCACGCGTAAGCTTTTGTTTAACTTAACCTCCCCTCCCAAACCAACAGGTGTAAACATCACGAAAGCCGAAGGGGTGCCTCCTTCCATCAAAATCTTAACACATCCCGGGCATACATAGAAAAAATCGGCTGTCCATTGACTGGAAGAAGAGTATTTATTTGGAAGCTGATTTTCCAGGGGAAAGAAAAGCTTGAAAATGCCCAGGTTCATTAAGAACAGTCAACATGATCTCATGAAAAGCAGATCAATCCTTATTAACTCGTTAGAAGTCTTTGAAGAGATTACTTGTCTCAGTGGACAAGAGAGCTGCAACTGGCATCCGTCTCTCTGACGGACTGGGGAGCGTTTGACAAAGTCCAGCCCATGAAGTTAACACCAATGGTGAGTGTCTGAAGAGCCTGATGATGAAGAAAATGAGAAAGGTGCAAGGAAGAAGGTCCACAAGGACATCTCACAGGTGGGACTGCCTCTGAGGACACTAAGTATGGACCATCCTTGCAACCAGACCTAGCAACCCATAATATCTTGGAAATATGCCCCATTGCTGCTCCAGAAAGAACACAGAGTGGGTAGGTAATAATGAAAAAACACGGCAGAAAAACTTCACACTGCCCCGCCATCGTTAAGGCTGAACGATACCCAGATGAAGCAGTCCGAGAGGATAATGAGGTGTGCAGCGGAGGAGGCTGGGAGCCCGCCAGGCGGTGGGCGGATGCTGCGTCCCCTCATTTTTCACGGGAAGAATTGATGGATTGTGCCGCCAGCCTCTCCCCCAATTACACATTCATCCCAATTAAGGGATCACAACTGATCTCCTCAAGGAGTGAAAGCATCACGGTTTTTAGCAAAGATGGAGCAATTTCGCCTCTCGACTCCCGCAGCAGCTGGACGAGAAGCTCTTGTCCCACCTGATATCCTGTTTTTTCCATACAATAAGAGAAGACCATTTCCCGCGTCCCCACAGCATTTTCTCATTCTTGGGCAAACAAAAAGCTGAGCTCATGTCTGTCCCCCTCCTATGGCGCATCTTCATGCCTGCCTCTGCAGGAAGAGCTCTACACCCCACAGAGAGGAAGATGCTCCAACCACAACACCCTCTGGATAGCTGCTAAAATCCCAAGCAATATTTAGGTTACGGTTTTCCCGTGCAGGTGGCATATAAACACCAGTTATGGGTACAAGAGGGGATAAAGGAAAACAGAAATCCCAAGCATGCAACTTATTAAATTGATTTCATAAGGTACATCCCCACAAACATACCTCGGAGATGTGCTGCAAACTTGGATCTTACTAGACAACAGAGACTCCCCATCTCACACCTGAATAAATACCCTAATCACAGGAAAAAAGCTTCAATCAGAGCTTACAACAATCCCCCAACGCAAATCCGCACGCCGCTACATTAATGCTCGCAGTATGGCTTGTTATCCACAAAGGAAACACCGCTGTGCGATAACGAAGGCGTTCGATTGGGATTTCGAGATGAGCAACGAGAACTGCCTGGTTACTAGAGCGTGACGCTCGAAGCCGGGATAAATAAGCTGTTGACTGCAAGATCAGCCTAAAGTCACCTGTGGCTCCGCTTAGAAGTCTCTACTTGCCCATCACCACCGTCAACTGGCTCCACTCTACTTGCCCATCACCACCGTCAACTGGCTCCACTCTACTTGCCCATCACCACCGTAAACTGGCTCCACTCTACTTGCCCATCACCACCGTCAACTGGCTCCACTCTACTTGCCCATCACCACCGTTCACTGGCTCCACTCTACTTGCCCATCGCCATCGTCGACTGGCTCCATGCTACTTGCCCACCACCACCGTCAACTGGCCAGAATGACCACAAAGCCATGGCTGTGGACACTTTTTTCCATTTTTCAGCAAAGACCTGGACTTTCTGGGCATGGGACTCACACGATTGCATCACCACCCATGCCATGAAATTCAAAGAGGTCACGGGAGGGAGCAAGGTAAAAATGGCTCATTGCAAGTAGACCGTTATCATGATTAATTGAGGTTGGATTAGAGCTGCATGGACCAATTTTTAACCCATTCTTCTATCAAGAGGAACAGCTCAAGCATTATTTTTTTCCCCCCCTACCCAGGATTCTTCATCAAACCACACCGACATTTCTGCCAGCGCAGAGTCACCATCAAGCATCGGTGTTTCATCTCACCCTTCGTGGGACGTAAAAAACACCCTTGGCAGCTGGAATCCAGGCTGGAAGCCTTATTTTATTGTTTTCCTGCTACCTTTCGCTCGGAAAAAAAGAGGAAAACATCAGAGAAATTTGAACACCCTCTTGTTTTTGTCGTTTTTTTGGCACGGAAAGATGTGAACTTTCATCTTCCCCCAACCTTGATTTTAGGGTTGCTTTGCTGAAGCAATTTAGATCATGAAAAAAATAATAAAAAATATCTATACAACCATAATATTTATATCTATATGTATATCACCATCATTAGAAGGGAAGAATCGGGGGCTGAGTGCAAGCCGCTGAAGAGCGCAGCACTTCTCCAGGCAACTGTCTGCCACCCACGGGTTTTCCGTACTTTCTCCGCACAGATGCAAAACATTTCAAAAACCCGAGGGATGCTTTTGGAGACAAGTCTCCCTTCGCTGCCTATAAAAAGGGGACGTGTCTCCCTAAAAGGGCTCAATCCTACCGGTGTGTGTGTGTCAGCAAGAACATGACTTCGGATGGTTTTGGAAGGACCCAAAGGTTTATATGGGTGAGCGAGGGCAGTTGATGCTAAAAGGGAGGAACAATTTGGGATAAACAATAAAAACTTCAGCTTTCAGGTCTTAAAGCAGTTTCTAGTAATTAAGAGTTAGGACAGCACCTGGCTGGAGGGGAGATGACCTCCCTGTCTGCCTGCTGTAGGATTTTCTTCCATTTTTCTTATAAATACCTAATGCTGGCCACGGGCAGCGACAGGATGGAAGCATCTCCTCAAGAGAACCATCACCGCGGCCGGCAGCAAGTCCAGTCTTTACGTATTGACCTCCTGAAGCAGTTTTCCCAAGGATATTTTTTTCCCCAAATCCTAAAAAAAATTAAAATTCCCCTATCCTAATACAAAAAAAAAAAGAACAGAGCTAATGCATTAGATGCGCATCTCTACGTGGGGTAGAATATCGCACCTCCAACCCCACACATCATTCATTTCTCGTGCAATTAGCTCCAAAAAGCTTTGAGATTTTGAGCTGAACAGCTGATGGGGGCTCTGCCCCATATACCTGTAGGTGCTTTATTCATTCCCCCCCCCCCTTTTTTATTTTTCATATCATCACTTCTCTAAAAATAAAATCAACTTGACGCTGATTAAAGCTGAAAAACCCCACCAGCCCGGTTTCTCCGTGCGCCTGACTCCAGGGTCCCTTGATCAAATTGTTTTCTTTCTCCCCGCTGATCCCCGTGAACTCGCTTTGCCCGGGGGGGACAGGGCTGGAAATGGAAGCCCAGGTTTGTGTGTCCCCCCCCCCTTCCCTCCCCAGCATCGAGCTGTCAGAGGCAGCTCCCTGAGCATCAGTTCTGCACGCCTGCTCTTCGGGAGCTGAAACGCAGCTTTGGGAATGGAAATTAAAGATTTATTTCCTATTCTCTTCCCACCCCCACCCTGCCTTTTTCCCCTGCCGAAGCCCGTAACAAGGTGGAGACAGAAAGTGTCAGGGATGGAGGAAAACAGGAGGAAAATAGCTGACACTATTTCAGCTAAAGCCAGGCTCAGGATGAGGCGGGGGAGCACCTCCAAAGGGACGCCAGCCCCTGACCCTCCGCAGTAAGGGCCAGTTATTGCCCTGAAAACACGGAGCCTATTTCTCCCGCAGGAAATGACTCCCTGCCTCAATTAGCAATTTTATTTTTTTTTTTCCAGCCCGGATGGAGCAGGATTATTATCTACTGTAACTAGCGCCGCTGCCTTCACCTGCAAAACAAAACCAAAAAAAAAATCCTGCATGCTTTTAACCCTTCCCTTTCCCTTCCTAAGCACATCCCAGCTTTTTGGGGTTCACCAAACCCTTCTCCTTTCCAGGAGAAGCCCTGGCTTGTAAAAGAGGGGGAATAGCTGCAAGAATTTTTGCTTTACGAGCTTTGCAGCATCTTTAGGAGGTTAAGGGAAGAGAGAGGAAAACAATACATTCTTGCTGCCACTGGAAACCAAGTTATTCCCCAGCCGACATGCAAAAGCTGCTCCCGAATTAACCACCTCTCGCTAATCACTCACACTTGATATTTATCATGGGTACGGTTTTCACGAGATGAATCCTGCCACCAGCATTTTGCAGGTGCTCGCTGCCAAGTCCCAGGAGCAGCTGCAAATCTTCATTAATAAAAATGTTTTGGGTTTGCTTTGGCTGGGCTGGAGACTGCCACTTCCCATCCTTGCCACCCAGTAAAAGTACAAGGTGGCATCGTTACCGAAAACCATGTACAAGAGAAAAAAAAAAAGGAAATTTTAAATGAAAACAGATGTTGAGAAATGGTGCACGGTACAGCAATTAACAGAGCATTAACATTTCTAAAAAATGGGCTTTGGATGCTGGACCCTGCAAGGAATGTGTTGCAACTAATTCAAGGGGCTTCTCCTGCAGCCCTTCCACAGGTGATGGGGCAATGGGTTTGTCTCTGTTGTCATTAGTAGCAACTTATATATATATATAAAAATATATATATATCAATCAACTCTATTGAGATAGTGGGAAAAACGCAAGAAGCACAGAAGATGCTCCCTTCCCAAAACACGTGTAAGGGCAATGAAAGATGGTACCAAGGCTCTATTCTCAGACTGAACCTCCTGCCAAGCTCTCACTGTATTTCTGGCTGGAACACAAGTCCTGATTTCCCATACTAAAAGGGCAGGAGGCTTTGCTTTGGGGTGGGTTGATCTCAGCAGCACGAGAGGATGAGTTAAAACCCTGGCACCAGGTCCTGGGACTGCATGTTGTGCCCTGAGAATCCCAGAAGGGTTTGGGTTGGAAGGGACCTTGAAGCCCATCCAGTGTCACCCCCTGCCATGGGCAGGGACACGTCCCACCAGCCCAGGTTGCCCAAAGCCTCATCCAGCCTGGCCTTGAACCCCTCCAGGGCTGGGCCAACCATAGCCACCCATATCCTAAAACCCAGTCTAAATCTCCCCTCTTTCAGCTTAGAGCGAAAAGCCGCCTTTCCCAAGCCCCGAAGCTCGGGTAAAGCTTTCAACCCAGAGTTGCTCTGCGCCTCGTGTCCACCTTTCAGGAAGGTTTGCTGTTTATGGCACGAGCATCCTATCAGCTCCTTGAAGAGGTCAGCTCGTTGGGTCAGCTCTCCATTCTCCTCCTGGCGCTCAGGATGTCCGTGTTTTCAATACGCCGGAGCCTTTACAAGGTGCCTTATTAAGACCACAACTGTATCTCGTGTAGAGCGACATCGCTTTTTAGCAGGGAGCAGGTGAACAGCATCCTCCTGCAATACACCAAGCTGACTTCGTGCTTGAATCAAACCAAGCCAAGACAGGGAATTCAGAGCTTAAAGCCATTAAATCAAGGTGAAGCTTGTATGTGCAACCAGGAGCTGTCTCTTCCCACCTGATAGTTACCCTGATAATAGGATCATTCAAGCCAGGCACCTGCTCTGAAGGTCTTGTAGGATGAGTGAGACCAGGTCTAGGGGATGAAAAAGCAAAGGAGGTCTTGTAGGATGAGTAAGACCAGGTCTATAGGATGAGCAAGACCAGGTCCAGGGGATGAAAAAGCAAAGGAGATCTGTAGGATGAGTAAGACCAGGTCTATAGGATGAGCAAGACCAGGTCTAGGGGATGAAAAAGCAAAGGAGATCTGTAGGATGAGTAAGACCAGGTCTATAGGATGAGCAAGACCAGGTCTAGGGGATCCAAAAGCAAAGGAGATCTGTAGGATGAGTAAGACCAGGTCTATAGGATGAGCAAGACCAGGTCTAGGGGATCCAAAAGCAAAGGAGGTCTTGTAGGATGAGCAAGACCAAACCTATAGGACGCAAAAGCAAAGACGAGGCACCAAACAATGGGGCAGCATGAGAATTGCTGGAATTAAGAGTTGCAATCACATCTGGAGCATGACTCTGGTTGTCACACCTCAACACGTTTCCCTGTGCTACCTGTCAAGCACTGGTGGCTTTTTTCTCTTTTCCTACTCGCAAGTCAAAAAATCTGGGAAATTGAGGAACAGAGGAAAAATATTTGCTCGTTAGCCAACCTATTAGTTGTTGGTAAAGACAGCAAAGAGAAGCTCAGTCTCCCAAGCACCGCATTTTTCTTTTAAGTGCTGTAAGCAAGCTAATGACTCTGCAGAGCGCTGGGAAAAAAAATATCGTAAGCTACAGCATTTTCTGAAACTGTGAAAATAACCTGGAACGCGCTGCTTTTCCAGTCTGAAAGGCAGCGATGGAAATGTCTCGATTCCGAGCTACTGAGAATTGGGGAAGATACCCCCCAAAAACCTTCCTCTTTTTTTTTTTTCCCCTCCAGGGAGGTAGGTGAAAATACACTTCGCACTCGCCAAAATCCTGATGCCACATGAGTCAGGAGGGTCGCAAAACACCACGCGCACATCGGACCACCTAATTCCCAGGAGAAAATTTGCTTTCGGGTCATTATTTCTTATTCCAGGTGGGAAAACGCTTCATTATCAGGTCTAGATTTGATACCACCAACCCGTAAGGCTTTTCCCACGGGTTCTGACCGGACCGCACACCTCTCGCAATCCTGGTGGCTTTCTATCACGGGTGTCATACGGAATTCAAATTCTTTTCTTTCGCTATCCCCACACATCCCTCCCAAGCTGCTTCTGCCCCAAAATTGCCTCTTAGATTTCCTGTACACAGATCGTAATAACTGAAATAACCGTGTGGATGGATATCATGAGCCTGGGAGGTAATAAGAGGTAATGACTCCAGTGACTGAAATGAAGGAGAAAGACAGTTAATGAAATAGAGATGCCTCCCAACATGTTCTAAATCAATTCGCAGAGGCAATTTAAACAGCCGATCCTGTCATCGTCTTTAAAATACATCAATTCTGCTACTTTTCCCCCCATTTCCCTTTTTTTTTTTTGGTTTAGTTTCTTTCAGTTTTTCTCTTTTGGTTAAAAAAAAAAGAAAAAAGAGAAAATGAAGAAAAACTCACCTTCTTGGGCTCACAGCTTGAGCTTGCAGAAAGACAAAAACCTCCTGGGACACGAGAGAAGTAACTCCAATGACAGAGTGCCCTGGTTAGCAAATTCCTAATAAATCACCAAAAACAATTGCTTGCTCCAATGCCACGTTTGACAAATTGAAAATAAATTGCATCAATTGCATAGGAGCCCGGAGAGCCCAGGTTCAATATTTTCTCCCTAATACATCTACAGGTGGCGGGGAGGGGAGAGTTTTATTTCTTTATTTATCTGTAACGCTGATCGATAGCTTATTCTTTCCCAATACACCACGCTGGGCGATAGTTGGTAAATACTCAGCTCTGCGCGTTATCAATATACCTGCGTCCATACCCAAACACGGCGTGTCCCCTCTCCTGCATCACGCCGTTCAAACACACACAACTACGAGCTATTTAAGCAAAATTATTCGAAACCTGAAATTTTTATTCAGAGCGTCTCCTCCACTCACATTTCAGCTCCTTCCAAAATCATGGGTGAAGCCAACTTCTCCAGTGCTCATCTTCATCCGTATGGCACTGCCGACAGCCTGGCACCATATATATAATTTTTTTTTGCATTTCTATAGCTTCAGCAGACCTGATAACAAAACTTCTTTGAGCCTGCCCGCTCCATCACAATATTTCCCCCTAAAAATTCCGCCTGTGCGTGAATGCCAGCCAAGGAGAGGCAGAAAAAGTACAATATGGTGATTAATACTATAAAAAAATACCTCTGATCCCCCTATGATTACATTAGAAAGAAATTTTTCCCTGTGCAGGGGGTGAGGCAGTGCTCCAGGGTGCCCAGAGAAGCTGTGGATCCCCCATCCCTGGAGGGGTTCAAGGCCAGGCTGGATGAGGCTTTGGGCAACCTGGGCTAGTGGGAGGTGTCCCTGCCCATGGGTTGGAGCTGGATGATCCCTTCCAGCCCAAACCATCCTGTGATTCTACGATAAACTGAAAGACCATGGCGTGATCTTTCTCTAAATTAAGCATCGCCAAAGATAAGACTTCTAAAGCCCCCGCCCCGTGCCATTTCATTTCAGGGTCTGCGGCGTGCACACAATAGGCAGAACTCTTTTAATAAGGAAATGTTTAATATTACAATTCCTCCTCGCTGCTCCAAGGGCAGCCCCAGGCTTTATTCCGCTGCACGTTATTCAGAAACAGAATATTCATTTTCTCCTGGGCTTTCCTACGGTACTCATCACCGCAGCACCTCAGTCAGGCAACTCATTAAGCCGACGCCGTCCGCCCCGCGCACACAGCGAGGGCACGGTCCTGCAGAAAAAACCCAAATACGCTGTGATAATGTAATTAAGCCCCTTTAATTAGAGTCTCTCTCAATGCAAATACAGACTCCATCCGAAGTGCGTGACCCAGCAGATCCCATGGACAGGCAGCAGACCCTGCTCTGGTTTACCCGGCAGCCCGAAGGCTGCGAGGACAGGGGACACACGGGACACGGCCAGTACAAACTGGGCAGCTCCAGTCAATATCTACCCTGTGCAATGCATCGCAGGCTCAAAACCACCCCCAGTGCAAGGAAGAGAGATTTTTCCAAGACTAGAAAGAAATTTTCATGACCCCACCCAAAGCACCAGTCCCTGTCCTGATGCACTCAGGCTCTGGAGCTACTCACAGGTTATTTCTGCCGTGGGCAAACCTAGGGAAAATGTGTTTTCCCCATTAGCCTCATCCTCAGAAACAATGAAAAATGTTGGCGATGATTTGAGATAGGAAAAACCCGCAGCATCGAACAGCCCTGCTGTCCCCGTCCCCTCCCTGCAGAACAAACAAACAAAGCCTGCGAGCCCGGCGAGGACATCTGGCCGCGGAAATTTTCAGCCCAAACAGTTACAGCTTGGCACAGGGACGGGCAAGGGAAAAGCAGAATCTTACGGGGAGCAGCAGGTTGTGGGATAACGCAGCCACACGCGGGGAGATTTGAGCAACATTCAAGTTCTTGAGATATCACCACTCCGTCGAAATTTCATATATGCAACTGCAAACATCTCCTTCTTGACTAGGATACGTTAGAAACTATTAACAGTGCTGAGCATCCTCACGGTGCTAAATCGGTGCATGGCACCCAGCAGAGCCCAGAAACCCCCCCATGCCTCCATCCCTTGTGCTGTCCTTACGGCACGCGGCGGTTGAGATTTGGGAGGAAGCCAACCCCAGTTGCCATGTTCTAGCACAGCCTGTGGATGCTAACTTGTGCAATTACTATCTGGAAGTGGAAAACTGGATGGGTTGGAGACAGGCAACTCCCCTGCAGAAAGCAACAAGTGGCCGGATCACCCCGAGGGATGCTGAGATTAATTAGGGGTGACTCCGCCGTGCATCCAAACGAGGTCAATGTCCCGGATCGATGGCGTTGAGTGGGGACGTCTACTCACTCCACCACCCCCCAGGCATGGGTGAGATGATGCCCTGCTCCAAATCCCAACCTCATCCCAATAACGCGCTCGGAGACTTCAGCAAATCCAAACATCGAGCCCCCAGGGGAGAGGAAAAAACCACCACCAAAGGCTTTGGCATGACTACGGTTCACGCCCCAAGAAAAGCGGACCCTGCTGAAAAGCTGCACCTCTTCCACGAAGGGAAATACAACTCCAAGAGTCGCCGAATCCCAGGCAGCCAGCCCGTGCCATTGTGTTTGTGGCTCCACTCAGGGTAAGAAATGAGTTATCTGCTGAAAACAAGCCGGCGGTTTCCAAACGCCGCCTCGGTGTAATTTGCATGCCTCAATGATGTTTTATGTATCGCGCTGCTTATAAGCTAAAATGTACACGCACGCTCCTGCAAATTTAGGTAAATTATGAATAAATTAAATCTTATCTAAATAAACAAGTGTCTTTTTGAACGAGAAATGCAAGCTGTCATGAATATTTAAGTGGACAAGGATAAATCCTCTTCATACAGTGTTACTTCAAAGAGGATTTTTGAGCTTCCTGATTTTTTTAGTTAGGGGAAAAGTAAAAGAGGAAAGGAAGGAAACCTCCAGCCCAGCAATTCTCGGGGGAAATCGCTATTGAGAAAACTCACCCTATAGTGAGAAGCAGCAAAAGCTCTTTTCGGGAGAATTTTTTTATTATTTTCTGCCAATGGAAGACTTTGAGATAGGGTTTGGAAACTCAAGGATTTTCCTTCCTCCCAGGAAGGAAACTCAAGCAGAGCCAATAGATGGAGCCCAGTGGAAAACTGATGCTGGGAAAGGAGAAAAATAAAACTTTAAGGGCATATTCAGCATCACCCGTCCCCACGGTATTTCTGCATCCAGCACCTTGTGGGGCTGCAAAAAGGGACCCACGAGGTTTCAGCCTGATGTGACACCAAATGAAGACTTTGGGCAACCTCTGGGTTCGCTTTTCTCCACTGCACAGGGGAGATAAACACGCAAATAAGACAGAAAAGAAGAGCCAGGAGATGATCTATCTTATCTCCCCGCCAGAGCGGGATATCCGTCCTAATTGCTCCTCGGCGGATGCTTAGCCCCGGTCTCACCCACAACACCAGGAGGCAACGGGAGGTTTTAATTAACTGGAGTCTGTAAAGAGCTCCTGAGATCCTCAGATAAAAGGTGTTACGGAAGGGCAGAGTGTTATCAGCTGGAAATAAACCCTGGATAATCTTCTCTCATCCAGAACTAGATGTCTCTTTAATAATACCCCTCCGGCACCGCGGCGCTCCCGATTAAACCCCATCTGGTGCTTCAGCAGGGCTGGGGGGGACCAGACAGAGGCTTTCATTTACTAATATTTTTTTCAGCACACATCTACATTCCCTCCCTGGCTTTAACCTGGAATTCTTAACTCCTGACGGCCCATGAATCCCCCGGACGGCTCAAACCATGGGCACGCAGAGGACTAAAATCAACTTGTCACCATCAAGAGAACCACCACCGAGCCACCAACCCGCCACCCACCTGGGGAAACAGGACAGTCCCGCTGCAGGGGAATGTTATTTTATAGGTTTTTGGGAAATGACAAAGGGAGAATCGCTCCAGGTTTTCATACTTTTTTGAGAGAGTATAGCAATATTTTCACAGTTTCCATACTTTTTGAGAAAGTCCGGCCAATTTCCATATTTTCCATACCTTTTGAGAAAGGGTAGCCAATTTTATTTGGAGAGGGAAAACAAACAAAACAAATTAAAAAAGGAAGGAATAAAGGATCTGGTTAGGTGGATAGGGGTTTACCTGCATTCGTGTTGGGTTTAAAGCAGTAAGGGTTGAAATGGTCGGCCCTCAGGCACGTATGAGATCACTCCAGGAGAGGTCAGCCCAGTTCCCACCTCAACCACGGCACCATCTCCCAGCACGATGCTGATGAGTCCAGTTGACCCCAAACTCCCCAATATCTCAACGGAGACCCTTCACTTCATACCTGCAGAGGATCTGGGAGCCGATCCCTCTCTCCAATGGCCAAACCACCTTTCCCAACGGCACACGAGCCTCCAGCATTTATTTGCCAAGAATATTCCCACCTGGAAAGCTAAAAATGCCCCTAATGAGCCATTTCAAAGCACGCTGGGGTTGCATATATTAAGCCAGCATGTACGGGAAGGTTTTCATCCAAAGGTGTAGGATAAGCAAGCTGGCTTATTAATTAATGCATGTGTTATTAGGAGATAATGGCAGCGGCACTGGAACGTGCAAAGCGACTGATGACATTTCAGGCTAAAAAAACAGCAACGCGGAGACACTTAATGAACTGCAAAAGATATTGCTAGAAGCAATACTGCAATTGAGTTGGGACCACCACCTCCAATAACTACAGAGGCACCTCCTGCCCTTCCAAACCATGACTTCAAACCCTACGCCGTCCTTCCTTCGCACTCCTCTTCCTCACCCCACCTATTT
The DNA here is from genome assembly GCA_011057875.1 of Pterocles orientalis. NCBI lineage: Eukaryota > Metazoa > Chordata > Aves > Pterocliformes > Pteroclidae > Pterocles > Pterocles orientalis. The sequence goes on from WKFP01014239.1 coordinate 235,452, forward strand.
TTCACCCATGAGGTTGCTCATCCCCTTATCAATGGGCAGGGAGGGAGAAGAGACTGGTGCAAACTGGGGAAACTGAGTCCTGGTCCCACCACCTGAAACAGCGGCACAAAGTGCTTCCCAAATACATCGCTTCCCACCCTCCCCATACAGATGTTCTCATAATTTCAAAAGAAACTGGGAGGAAAAAAGGTGGGGGGGGGGGAAACAAAAATCTTTCTTTAAGGTCCGTTGGCTTGTCAGATCTTAACCTTTAAATCAAAACCATTTTTTTGAGTCATACAAGAGCACAAAGGCTTATGAAATCGGTGCAATTGCATCTTTTTTTTTTTTCCTTTTCAGTGCATCCTGCATGTTTTTTTCCAAGTTACATGGATCAGTTCTGGCCTGAGACCAAGGTGCTGGATAACAAAACCAGAGGTCCCCATCTCAGCCCGGCATCGTAGGGACGTAATGTTGAGTTTCACCCTTCCCCGAGCATCTGCACCACTCAGTCACCAAAGGCAAACCTCCCACCTGCGCCATTTCCACTCCACGCTAACGAGTTAGTCCCAGCGCTCCTTCAGCCCCCGGGGAACCAATCTCATCCTCGCTTCCAGCTCAGTTCTTTACGAAAGAGTAATTAAAGCTCTAGCTGGGGATTTCAGTCCTGGCTGCCATCCCAACGAGAAGATCCCACCATGTGCCCGGTAACAGCAGCCGGCACTGCAAATCCCCTGCCCTTCGCGACAGAGCCAGGAGATGTTCCTACACGTAGGCAGCAGGATTTGAGCTCAGCCGAACAGCAAAGGTCCATCCTCCAAAGGATGGTGGTCAGCAACGATACAACCTGAGCGTTCCCGCGTCTCGTTCTTCATGTTCTCCATCAACCCCCAGCATCCCTATGGAGGAGGGACCAGGGATGGTGGTGGGTGGG
>WKFP01014239.1:236384-249190 GCA_011057875.1 Pterocles orientalis
GGGGGGGGGGGGGGGTGCAAGATGAACGAAATCTCCTAAGAGAGGAAAATGAGCAAAACCCCCCCAAAAAAGCAATGCTTTTATTTAAAAATAGATATAGTCGAGAAGTCTAATCACAGAGCGCTCAGCTGTGAGGTCTATCCATTATCAGGAGACTGACAACACGTACTAGTAGCCGGGCTGGGAACTTTACTTAATAAATCAAAGTTGACAAGCGCTCCCAAACTGATAGAAAAAACCGCTCTTTAATGTCTGTGACCTGCATAAGTTTTATTCATTTTACTTTCTAAAATAATAGATGAATAGCAATCGCAAACAATCTATTCACCTCAAGTGGGAGTCATACATCTTTATTTTTCAAGTGGGTAGGGAGGATGCTTATAAAAAAAATAAAATGAAATAATAAAAGTCCCTGGGTGGGGAGGGCACAGCATGCTGAGCACGAGATGCTCTATATCCTACGATTCCAGCACCAACAAAGTTTCTAGGAAAGAATAAAGAACTTGAGACGGAAGGAATGAGCATCCTCAAGAGCACAGGTGACCATCACGCCCCCAGAAAACAGATGCTCCAAATGAAGATACCCCCACCTGCTTCAAAAAATTAGCTACGGATGCTTCAGAATTAGGAAAAAATCCCAGATAACTTAGATCAGCTTCTCCCATTATTGTTGGGGTTTTTTTATAGGAAAATATAAAGGAAAAAAAGAAAGAAAAAAGAAAAGAAAAACAAAGAAAAAAATGAAAATAGTTTCTCAACTGCTATCCATTTCCATCGAAGTGCAGGACAGCAAACCAGGAGATTTAAGCATGCCGCTTCTCCCACCCCACCTCTCAGCTTTCAGAAGAAACGAGGTTTGATCTTTTCAAATGCAAATTAGAAGCAATTTGCAAAATATGTATTTTGGCATATCTGCAACTTGGCTTTCAAAACAAACTGGGGGTTTTATCGATTCCATGAGCCACCACCGGAGTTATCTGCGGACCGTCACTTTCAGCTTTAATGAGAGGAGATGTTTTCCATTTGGAATTATAACCGGCCCATGCCCTCCTCGCCCGTCCCCCCCTGCCAGCCAGGGACCTGGGGGAGCAGAAGCACAGAGAGATGCTCCCAACCATCCGATCCAAAAAAACAAAACAAAACAAACCCAAAACACACCGCAACATAAAACCAACCTACGCAAGGTAGAAGGGAGCGATGAAAAGGACCATGATAAAAATGGAAAATGTTATTCTGCATTTTGTTGCTTTCCAGGACCTCAGGTCTAGGAGCAGCCGTGCCATAACGCCAGCTAGAGCATCTTTCATCATCTCGGCATCTGTAGAGATTAATTAGTCCCTCCCTTCATAATGGGGAAGGATGACGATGATGATGATGATGATGTATTTACAATCAGCTTTCCATCTTGCTGGGTGCCCCATCAGACATCCCCCAACAAGGGACCACCCAGCCCTTTCCCAGCCATCCCTCCTGGAAGCCCGGCTTTAATGGGAAACGTCCGGAAAGCAGACTGGCAGAGACACCATGGGGGAAAATATTTTATAGCGAGAAGAGCAATTCTGCTTTTATACGCCAGGAACAAGGAGGATAAGCTGCTTAACAAGTGTGGGATGCCCAGCGCTCCGGTAAGACAAAGTCCCAGCAGACAGAAGGATCAGACTGAACGCAGGAGAGCAGGGAAAATCCTGAGCTGAAAACAAAATTCAAACAAACGTCCAAATCACATCCAAAGATCAAAATCACATCCAAAAGGTTCATGGTCCAGCAAGGGGTCTTGGGTCAAGCTAAGCCTTTGGCATGCAATATTCCAGCCTTCTACAAAGTCTACCTTGATCAGTCTCTGTGTGCAAACACAAAAGGAATAATAATTAAAAAAAATAAAATAAATTAAAAAAAAACCCCAAGACCTCCAAAAAACAAGGGAATTACGCACAGCGGACCTCCGAGATGGATCTGCAGCCTGGGAAATGTGGCTGCTGGATGACAGATGAGAAGCAGAGCTTGATTAAACACGAGAGCAGGAGGTATGGTCCCTTCCGAAACTCTCTCGATTGTTCCATCATTGCAGGTTTGCTCTGGCTGGACGCAGAGCGGTGCTTTCCCTCCAGTGATGCTCCTGCAAGAATCCCCTGCTCCAGCCAGGCACAAGGCGTTCTGCAAACTGGGAAAAGCTTGGGAAATTATTCTGGCAGCCTAGCTTCAAGCTTTCGCATCATTTATCTCCTAGCAGGGAAAGGCACCAGGGCTCCAGCACAAGGGTAAACTGAGGCAGGAGGAGTTTTATCCCATGCAATCCTAAATGCACGTTTGCTCCCAAAATTTTGCTTTATTTCTCATCCTTGAGCAGAAAGGGCACACTGGGAGGATAACAACGCAGGGGATGTGCTCCCAGCACAGCAAATCCTATTGTCAGGGATCTCCCATTGCCTGGGTTGGGGTCCTGCCTTGCAGAGCTGCAGCACTCAGCCCGGTTCCCAGCGACAAACCCGGGCAGGATCTAGAAACCACACAGGATAAAGGAGTTTTAGAGACACAGAAAAAAAAAAAAATAAAAATTGTGAATGTCAACAATGCCAAAGAACTAATGGAGTTCACTTTGTTTCTTGAAATCCGAACGTTTTAGCGTCAGCACTTCTGAACTGAAGTAATTTGACATTTTCGAAAGAAATTCCTTTTGATAGAACATTTTAAATTCAAATCACTCTAAAAACAGAACAAGCTCAAGCAAACATGAGGGTTAAACAGTCCCAAAACCCACAGACGAACAGTTTGCAGAGTTTTACAACAATCTGCTTTAAATTTTGCTTTGTTAGAAAAAAAAAAATTTTAAAAAAACAGAGAGTACTCCAATGCTTCTGGCACAGTCTGACCTGCGTTATTAGTTTTTTCCTCCCAAGCTTTTGGCTCAGCCACAGAACCGATCTTTATTCTCTATTTAGAGAGACTGACATAGTCCAAAACCTCCCGTGGTCAGCGCGTACCCTTTGCCCAGGCATAAAAGAACCTATTTTCAGCCTGGCCCCATTAACATGGGCACGGACCCCCCCATTTCCCCCACCTCCCGCCCAGACTTCTTCAATAGTAACATGAATATCAATAAAGCATTAATGAGCAATTTTCCCAGCTTCGCCGGGCTCTTACTGGAAATAAACCCTGACATCTCTGATGGCATTGACTACCTCTCATTTACCGGCTCGCCTGCGCTGACAGATAACCGATAGCCCCTCGCATGCGTTCGCATCCCAAAATAGGTTTGCACCGCCGGCCCGAGGGTGTGTCTGGGCTTCAGCAATCTCTGACGATCTGAATCCTGGCCAAAGAATAGTCAAAGCCTTTTTTTTTTTAAGCAACTACTAAAGTGTTGTTGGAACCATTGGTCACTGCTGGAGAGAGGACACAGACGGACAAAGGAAGGGTGGGAAATAAAAACCAGGTGCAAAAAACAGTTCTATGTTCCTAAAATGAGGATGCGAGCACCCAAAATTAGCAATTTGCATCATCATCCAGTTAGATGTTGGTCTACAGTTGAATCATGGAATGGTTGGGGGTGGAAGGGACCTCCAAGATCATTGGAAAAGACCTTCACTGGAAGGGACCTTCAAGATCATCCAGTTCCAGCCCCCTGCCATGGGCAAGGACACCATCCACTAGCCCAGGTTGCTCGAAGCCTCATCCAACCCAACCTTGAACCCCTCCAGGGATGGGGCATCCACAGCAGCCAAGGCTTTCCACAGATCTCCCCAAGATCCCACCCACCACCACTTGGTCTTGGGGCCAACCAGACCCCATAGGTGAGCCAGTATAAATCCATAAAAGTCAAAATTTCTCTCTTAAAAAAAAGAAGCCAGGTTTGACACAATTTTCATTTAGAGAACTTCTCTCCCTTTTTACAAGGGAAAAGTGCTTTAAAAATGTCAAAACATTTGATTTATTTATTTATTTATTGGGAGGAAAAAAAATGACATTTCACTTGGAAATGTCAGTTAATTTTTAGCTTTGAAAGTTTTACAAGATGAAGCAGTCAAACTGATTTTTCTGACAATACCCAGACGTTTTCCACGAGCCTGGCTTGCAACACGCTTTTGGAGGGAAGTGCAGGGTTTGAAGAAGTGAGGGGGAAAAAAAAATAAATCAGTGCTATTCCAAACCTTTAAAATAATAATAGAGAACAGCAACAACAAAAAAAATCATTTGAATTCTCAGAAGGCAGAGGAGAAAACTGCCTGCTCGACTGCGCTTGATGCTGCGTCGGTATTTACAAGTTTTACTTGCAGCAATTAAACTTTCTGAATGGATTTCGGTGATTGCTAGCTCAGAATAGAAAGTCTAATGCTGCTGCTCCTCCAATTCTCTTTGCTGTCTATAATCCAAGGATAGGAGGGAAGAAAAACAGTTGCTGGAGAAGCAGATTCATGAAAAAAAAATTTAAATAATAAAAATAAAAATTTCCTGGCTCATTGCATCTCCATCACCAGCTCTTCTGGAGCTGCCGAGACCCTCGCATGTCAACGCGGACAAGGGAGGCAGATGTTTCCCTCACCTTGGTGCCAGCTTAGCCGACGACCTTCCGTCTATCGGAGCCCATCAGCCTGAAAAGTTGACGGCAATTTAATAAGCGGATGATCCGTTGCTGATCCGTACGTCTCTCACTGTTAATAGGAGGAGAAACCTTGGCTTCAGCACGGACTCAAAGAGCTTGAAAAAGAAGGATGGAGAGGACCTCAACTTCTTCAGGTCACCACCTCAGCAAGGAATGAAGCTCTTCCACGTCCATGGGCCATTCTGCTCGCCAACGGTATTTACAATGAGCACGAATCCCTTTGCAGCAAGGATTCATGAGTAACATCCTCCTCCACAAGACCATTAATTAATGATTTTTTTACCACCAACCTCTTTTTTGGGTGATAAAAGCAATGCCTGGAAAGAGTAAGGTCTTTGCCCACGGTGATGGGGATGACCAACTCCATGGGCAGCTCCACATCCCCTCCTGATGGCCAACCTTTGGGACACCCAACTAAACACACACGTTCTTAACTTCCATAGATTTTCAAGCACTGGTTTTGCTTTGGTACCCAGCAAAGAATTTTTTTGCCAGAGCAGGTCCTCCTAAGAGCATTGGCGATGACCCCAAGTAGATCGTAACGCGGACAGGGGCACAGGAATGAGATAACGCTGCAAATTTCGACGCCAGGTAAAAGCCAAGCAAAGTCTACGGATGCTCGCCGGAATTCTCAATTGCAATCCCAACAGCCCCAAAAGCCACGTAAACGCTTGCACGCTAGAAATTTCAAGCCAGCAGGCTTTGTCAATGATTAAGTGTTCCAAAACAGTAAATTAATAAATTCCCCTGAATCCATAATAGATACATCTTTGTTCAACCATGGAGCTTTGATATAAATTGTAGCTTTTTAGGACTGCACCGTCAGAAGCGTAATATATCACACCCGAGAGTGGATCTGAGTTCAAAAGTACATATAATAATATAATTAAGATAGCTTGACAAGAATGTATTTTAAAAGTATAAAATACCTGCAGGTATAATGGCTTCATAAAGTCTGTCAGATTTACTTCTGCTGCGAAGAAATTTAAAATGTTTTACTCTAATGCAATGCAAATTAAGCCAAGGATATGCATATAACACAGTCCCAGGAAAAAAAAAAATTAGGTGGAGAGAGAAAAGAATAAGAAGTCAAGTGCAGACCAAACAAGGTATTTAGCTTTCCAGGCAACTCGGTTGCTCGGTGTATCAACCAAGACCAAAACCTAATGCATCACTTTCCCACCGACTGTGGGTAGGCAAAGCAAACTGATGAGCCTCCTGATAGGTTTTTCTTATTATCCCAGATTCCTCACCTCGCGTTACAGCAGCGATGTGTTTTATATAATCATCTACAGGTGGAAAACGATTTTTTTTTTTCTTCTTCTTCCCTTGCTGCACTGGAAGCTTAAAATAACAGAAATGTGCAAGTGAGAAAGAGCATACAGAGGATGGAGGATGGAACTGAGCCTTGCAAAAGTTTCTATATTTTCTCCTTTGGGGCAGTTTCTGTATTTTCTTCTTTCTCTTTTCCCATGGCAGCTTGGGGCTCGGGCTCGGACACCCGTCACGGCATCGCAGCCAGACCCCTGCTGCCCCGAGCAGCTTACAAGCAGAGTAAATATTTTCCCGATTTCCAGGAAGAAAAGCCATTAAGAAATCAATAGCAGAATACTAATAAAAATACTTTTCACTTCTCAATTGACTTGCCTCCAAAGGTTGTGTTTGGGATTTAACTCTGACAGTTCTGCTGAGACGCACAAATACCTCCAATAGCGTGGCCGGCGAGGGACCTTCCCCCCTCCACTTTTCACATGGATTTTTTTTTTTTTAGCCTTTTATTCCTTACAGGCAACTTGAACTCGTCTCATCTCCTAATACACGGTGTGCGCAAAGGCAGATGAGACTTGGTGTCTCTCCTCCTCAACCAACCTGCTTTTGTGCCTCAGTTTCCCCAACCACACACTCCTCGCAGACCCTTGGGTCAAGCAAGTAGCCAACAGCTCGTGTGAGTCCTTCCTCCCATGCAACAAAACTCCCTTACCCACCTCAAAGAAAAAACAATAACCTGGTGCTGGAGGGCACCTGGGTCTTGGGGTTGGATTTGGTTGGTTGGGTTTTTTTGCTTCCATTCTCTTGCTGAAAACAAATTACATTCAGTAACCAAGTCCAAGAGTTGGGTTTCAAGAACGCAAGATATTAAATATTAAGAAACTTGCAAGCACCAGCAACATCTATAAGCACAAAACATCCTGGCTTTTCCCAACATCCAAACCAAAGTCGAGCTTACACGCCCCTCTAAAGCTGGGAAGAAAGGTGGGGAGCGTAGAAACAAACTGGGCACCCAATCTAAAAAGCCAACAGCCCCAGCGCTGGACCAGTTCTCTTCGCCATCCCATTTTATCCCCATTTTGCTTCCCAGCAGAGCCTGAAACACGAAACGTTTTGCAACAGCCAGGGAGGGACCAGGCTCGTCCCTGCACCAGGTGGCAAAGTGCTGGGTTGCAATCGCTGCCGCTAAGTGGCACAAAAAAAAAAAACCCCAAAAAAACAAAGATGTCAAGAGTCTACAGGGAGAACCGGGAGGACGCAAATCAAGATCCATTTCCCAGCGTTTATGCCAGGTGGAAAAAAGGAAAGCGTGAGCTGATTAAATCCGCGCTGGCGTCAGATGGGGAGAGGGCTCCTTCCATCTGCTGTAGCTCGACGGAGAATCCCTGGGCAGGGAGCACCGAGTTTATCTCACTTCGGCAGCCACAGGGTAGCAGGGACCGGCGCGGAAACGCGCATTTGGATGGGGGTGTCTGTGCATGCCTTCTTCCTTGGCCCAAAAAAAAAAAAAATCAGGAATGGAAGGAGAGAAAAGCCTGCTGATGAGCCTGGCTCGGGGTGTCCAGACCTCTCGTGGTCAAGGTCTGATTTCTCACCCGCATTGTGCCAGGCTTTGCGTATTTTTAAATCCTGAGCATCCCTGGTTTGGAAATGGGAACAGAGCAGGGATGCTCAACGTGCCATCAAAATCCTCACCAAAACCTTTCCACAGGATGAGCAGCACCTCCTTTCTCCTCTCTATAGGGTTGGGAAGACAATAAACCTCCTCCACGCTTCCTGGCACCCCTTAAAGCCAGCCAGCACTAGGGACAAAGCAAACAAGCAGCGTGACACTGATATATTTTTCCATTTATCTGAAATCATCAGCAACCAGAGCAGAGAGGCAGCAGGACCACGCTCCAAGCCCTCCAAGGTCGCTGGTTCCCAGCACATCCCACTGAGCTTGTCACCTGTCCTCTCTAGAAAGGGTCACCTGCGTTTCTGGTGGGACACCCCAAAAAAAACATCCATCCCTGCAGGTTACCAGTCCCTTCACTGACTTTCTCAGCATTACAGCCTTTTTTTTTTTTTCTTTATCAGATAATTACACTGCTCTGGAAGTCAATGCTTTATCAACAGATTAAAAACATACTCTGAGTCTGAGGGTCTTTTCTGCTCGATGCTCAGCCTGACAGCGCTTTCTATGAGGGCTGAAGCTAAAAATAAAAAAAAAAGCTTTCCTCTATTTCAGCTTTTATTGGCAATCCATTCTCATTAAGCCAAACACATTTGTCTTCATAACGTGTACTTCGCAATTACAATATCAAAGGGTTTGTATCTACATAATAAAAATGATCTATAGAATAATACAAGGGGAAAACATCATAACCTAATGTTGTTATTAATGAATCCGGTGGGATGGAGGGAAGCAAGATTCCCAAGGGGCAACTCCACACCCTTCACGTCGAGTTAATAGAAAGGCTTTGAGATCTGCACCAAGGGGGAAGGAAGGGCAGCTGGAAAGGAAATTAAACTGATATTTCCCCGAGTGGGAGATGGAAAACGGTGCAAGGAGGAGCAGCATCACCGGAGGGATGTCTTAAGTGATGCTACGGCTAAAAACACCCAAAACGTGCTGGTCCAGAAGCGCTGCTTTGGAGAGGGCTACCCCACTACACTGGGCACATTTTATGGTTTAAAAATCCAAAATCCAGGAAAAGAGGCTGGCAGAACCCCTCTGCCCCGGTCGGTGCTGTCCCAGCAGCTCTTGGCACGCCCCGGAGCCAACTGCAGAGGAAAAGGCAAAGCTTCCCAACAACGGGCTCGAATTCCTTCGTGGCTCCCAGGCAGGACTCAGCAGAGGGTTGATTAAGCTGCATTGTAGAGGATGACAAAGGAGGAGGATAAATAGAAAGGGGAGGTTCCCGCAGCCGGCAAGGACATTTCGGACCAGAAAAGTGGGGGAGGAGGAAATAACCCCAAGCCAGCAGCCAAGCTGACAGGAAACAGGGAGAGACGGCAGAGATTCAGAGCAAGGAGGAGGGATGATGCTCTGAGAGGCAGGCAGCAAGCAAAACCAATAATAAAAGCAGTATTTTATTAATGGTAATGAATAGCATTAATAACAGCAACAATAGCAGCAGCAGGGAGATACTACAAAACACAGAATCAGAGATTTAATTCAGAATTCGGGCTCTTTGCCCAAATCTCCGCAGTTGCAAGTGCCTGAGGTGGGAATATAAGAGCAAGACGGTCCTCCCTCATCTGACCGAGGCTTGACAGCCACTTGGCTCAACTTTTGTACAGCCAAACAGACAAAAAAGGAGAAAAAAAGAAAAAGCTAAGCCTCTGAGCCAAAGTTTGTCATTCAGTGTACGTGGTCCCATTTGTTTTCCACCAAACCGAGAAGGCAGGTTTCATCCAAAAGGGCAGATTATTGACTATCATCGGCAGCTTCCCACAAACTCTACGAGCTTAACCAAGATGCATGGCTGTCGACATCAACATACAGCTGGAGAGAGGTTCTGGCATGGTTTGTTTGGGTTTTTTTTGATGCATCAAAAATAATCATGCTCATGAATGTAACAAAAAAAACCTCAAAAAACAACCCTATCAATATTTCAGAAATAGTCCCTAACTAGAAAAAAAAAATCTGGAAGATGAGACAATTAGGTTGGTGACAGCAATTCTTCTCAATAATGTTGACATGCTGCATGTCTTTTTTTTTTTGTCCCTTCTTCAAAAAAGCCCAACACAAACAGCATTTGCAAACAGCCGTTTCAAACCGAGAACGGGAATTCTGGATGTCAAACTGCAGCAATCCAGTGCTTACAGAAAAATCCTTGCCTCGTGACAAGAAAAAAAAATAATTTTTTGCCTTCAAGGTGCTTACGAGTGTCTCCCAGCTCCATCCCCGCCAGCAAAGCCAAGCCCGTTGCCTATCATCAGGAGCACAGGCGAGGGAAAAACTCAACGACCCAACTCTCTGCTTGGGAGCCATGCCCTGAGCCGCCTTTTTCACAATATTCATTTTATTGAAAAAGGAAATTTATATAAATAGCCCTCCCTCAGAAATTCTGTTTATAATCTCGGTGAATAACTATTGCTTTAGGAGGGTAGAACTGCTGACTCCTTTACTTCTGAAAAAATATATTAGAAAACCTTCTCTTTATAAGAAAAAATGAGAAACCCAAAATCAATAGAGTATGAAAGAGCATGAAAAATGCATTTTAAACTCTTTTTTTTATTTTTTTTTTGGGTGCCAATGTTGCTTTCCTGTAAAGCTTCTGCAGAAACACACATTTAAATGTAAATGCCCTGAAAAGAAACGGGTAAAGGGCTGAAAAAGATGAATAGGAATCGTCAAGCCACTTGTAACGGGATAAAAAAATGCAATAAAATGTGATAGGGCACGATGATGCACGGGACTCGGGTGTTCAGACGTAGGGGTGGGTGCCTTCCTGCTCCAAACCTCTGGGAAGACCGTGGCCATGGGCTGATGCTGCCCAAATCCCCCAACTCCTCATGGATGAAGGTCCACGTTAGGGGACACTTTCTGGCTGTCATTGGCAGCGAGTCGAGGGAATTAACCTCTCCCCGCCGCACTAAAGCCATAATACCAAGATCTAATTTCATAGATACTCTATATAGGGCACAAGCCTATAATTATAATAATACAGATGTTGGATACAGATGTTCGCGGCGCAAGCTCGGCTGCATCCTGTTAGCGTATTTATTCGGTCTAGCGCTAAAGCTGAGCTAATACCAATCTCCTTAGAGGATTAACAGACACTAACATCGCATTACCGAACCATTAAACACACTTGGAAAAGCGCGCGCCATGCTGTCCATTCCTTAATGCTGTTTCTTACAAAAATCACCCTCCCGACAAGGTCAGCGACGCCCATCTCCCCGGCCAACCTCCCATCATCCATCACTTGCTGACATCTCCTGGGAACAGGCTCCCACCCTCCCAGTTGGGTCATCCCAACCCCAAGAGGTGGTGGGTTGCTTCAGTGTGGTCAGGCACCTCCGTTAGGTGCTCTGGGAATGGGGTTTTTTTTGGGGAAAAGCCAATGTGGTTGGGTGGTGGCAGATAAAAAGTCGCCACAATTCCCACTCTATGATCCTATGACGATAATTCCCATCCTGCATGGCAGCCATGGGCTCAGACCCCCCCTCGGAGACAGGATGGCCAAGGAGGAATCAGCTCCTAGGCATCGCTCTTCTTGCATTTCTAGAAGAAAGAAGAGAAAATCTATTTCTGCAGAAGGAAGGGGGATGTTTTCCTTTGGAAACAGAAGCCCTGATGAAAGGCAGAGGATAGAAGATGGGAAGAAATTACCTTCAAGGCCATTCCCCGCTCATTTTCTTTACTGCCACAGTAAGAGAGAAAAGGCACCTCAAAGGATTTGTTCATAAAGCTCCTCTCACAAACCACCCTGAGAATTATTCCTCACTCCACAAGAGGCAATAGATCAACCAACAAACCCCCACATCGCCCCAGCAAGCCACAGACAGCAAAGAAAGCCTGCAACGGAAGAATTAAAATTCACAAAAATATTCAACATGTTGCCTGCTGGTTGGAAAAACCAGGTTACCCCAGCAGAACCAGCGACAAAACCTAAAACCTGTAATTCTAGAGTCCGGATGGGCACTACTTGAGCAAAGGGAATAAAATCCCACCAGCCAGCAGGCTCGTGTTATCCAGCAAGGAGTGATCCGCCTTGGCCAGCACATTGCATCTTAAATAAAATAACCTGAACACGCTCCATGGCGAGCAATTGTCCCATTGACCGCTTTCACCTGTTTTATCATCGCTTTTTTTTTTTCTCTCCTTCTACCTTTCATTCAGGTCTTTCAGTGTCTATCTCGCAAGATTTATTGACTGAACATCAATGAGTTTTTTTTTTCTTCCTTAACTTGACTCTGAAAGAATAAGGTGGGGGAAAAAAAAAAACCCACCTTGGAATTATTTGTACTCTTCCATATAATACCTCTTTTCAGAGCCACATCAGAAAAGCCCTTTCCAAGCGAGGAAATAGCCAATATTTTAGAATCTGCAGCGCGGCGCTTCAGTTGGGCTCACTTTATTGTAAAATTAGATGTCATTGTGAGAAGTACCGATATAAATATAAGTGCAAAAAGGGCCCTTCTGCTAATGCAGAAACCGATGTAACAATGCGCTATTTCTCCCCGTCGTCAGAAAAAAAACACCCTTACCTTGATAGCTCAGGCTGTATAATACGCGGCATATTTACATCAAGCATTAAATAACTATTATGCAAAGAGTACGGCACTCTAATACCCAAGCGTATTTCTGGAAAGCTAAATTATATCGCCAAGTTTATTTTAGCCCAAGAAAGCCCCGTGGGGAACAAAAAAAAAAAAAGATATTGTGCATCTCCAAAGGTAAATGGAAACTCTTCAATAGAAAGGAGCCTTTAGTGGAAGCACCGCATCGTACCCGGGTAAATCTTGGAGCAATTACACAGCAAAGTTTTCTTTGATGAGGCAGAGATGCGATGACATGTAATTACCTTTTTTTTTTTCTCTCCCCTTCTCAACGCCGCGCTGTGTGTTTATCAAAATGTTAATGCAAGCATAATAACAGGCTGTATGTTTGCGCTGAGAATGTCAGAGCCTCCAGATGTCAATCACAGCTGAAAATAAAATTGCAAATAAGCGGCGAGGCTTGATGGCAACAACTGACAGCCCCGTACTCGAGGCGGCTGTCAAGCACGCAGCTTCCCTCTCCCTGGGTGCTTTGTCACTGTAATGCACCTAATAGAACGGATATTTCTTTTATTAACCCAAATGGAACAGGCTGGCACTAAAATGAAATAAACCATGCATGGCCATGTACGGAGGGAGGCTCTTAATAAGCACTTCTGTAGGCAAAAAAAAAAAAAAATAAAGTTTGATGGGCTTCTAATTTCCCTTTGGTCCTCTTGTTCTG
>WKFP01014239.1:279455-302136 GCA_011057875.1 Pterocles orientalis
GGAGCTCAAGCCTCTCAGCCTAAAGCTAGATATGTAAATGCTGTTGGCACTCAAGTGGATGCTTCCAGTAGAGATTTAAAAACCCCTCAGTTTGTGTTTCCTAAGCACTCCCTGAGATTTTTCTCCCACGGCTTTTCCTAGGTGAGCAACAGCGAGACAGGAGAACATCTTTAAACTTTCCCCAAGCTGTCTCCTGGGCAGACAATCCCGTTAAGCGAAGCAGAGGGACCTGAAGCCGTGTAAAAGCAACACGGTGAATCTCCTCAGCGCAGGAGCCTGACAGACGAGTGCAAAAAAGCCGGATTGAACCCCAACACGTTACCGGAGGGTGAAACACAATCCTGCCTGGCAACCCACTGCACACAACCAGGGGATCTCCCAGGTGCCAACAGAGATTTCATTTTAATTTTCTAAATGAAGGGACTTCATTTATATATCATTTATAATTTGTATCATTATATATCTTTTTAATATTAATATTATTATTTTTTCTATAATTTACAGGTATGAAGCTCAACGTCACCCAAGGAATTCATTGCAGAGCAAGAAGCAAACCTGAATCCAACCACAAAGCATCCTTAGCCCCAAAGCCACTTATTACGTCATTTATCAACATCCATCAAATTAGGCAGAGTACCACCAACTCAAGGAGCATTTTTTTAAATTAGAAAGAGAGGAAACACAGTTTCCAAGCTCCTAAGAGCATCTCATGGAGAAAAACACCGGTATAATAAAACAAACTATTTTAAAGAGCGCCTCATCTAGTATTTATCTCCTACTCGACAGTCTTCCTAAATCTAAGCGCAACATGGTGGTAATGGGTATCTTAGACATAATTTAAAGCGTTACCGAAATTTCTTACACGCAGAAGGATCAGCCGCCGAGATCAAAGGCTGACGCATCCGATGACTCCGCCGGTGACAAAAGAGAGAGATTTCTAACAGTGAATTTACAGTGTTAAACAAATTGAGCTCGTCTCCCCCTAAGAACGCTTCCCTTCCTACTTAAGAGTACAAAGTTTGTCCTATATAGGCTACTTAGAGGAAAAAAAAAAAGAAAATAAAATAACAGGCTGTCTGCAGAGTGACTCATCTAAGGAAATACCACTGCACTGAGAGACAAGGAGGAGGAGAAACACTCCCAGGAAAACAGAAGTCAGGGAGACCCTGTGAAATTCTGGTAATCGTATCCAGGTACGAGAGAAAAAACCATATAAGCCCAACCTCTATAAAAGCATCACCTGTCCAGAAGCAAATATCTACCCTTGCATTTAGAGGCAGGTCACCACATCCCTCAGGGAGTAAAGAAAAAAAAATCAAACGTCAAGATAATAGGTTCAGGAGGCTACTACACCCTTGGGATGCTCATGGAAATGGTCCATCTTCAGACATCCTATAACCCAACCACCCAACGGGACACAAGAACTTTCTCCAAGCTGGTAATTGTAAAAGAAAGTTTTCCACCGAGGGAACATGGAGAGCATCCTCCCAGTTCTCCCAAAACCTGTACGGGACCAGAACTGGGGCAAATCCCTGCTGGTTGGAGACTCCTGGCCTCCAGCAATCCATCAATAAATAAAAACAGCCTCTTCCAGCACAGAGCGTGGGGACAGACACCTCCCCGACAATACGGTTGCTTTCCCTGGCTCACTTACAGCTTACATTACCTGGAGTCAGATCCTTTTTTAATTTTTTTTTCCCTTTCCACCCTGCAGATGGTATCCCTCCTGGCACTTTCTAGCCCAGTCTGTTAAAACAACAGAAGCCGTGTTGTTTTGTTGCAGGTTGCACATAAGTTTGGGAATTGCTTGCTTCCTCTCCCTCCCAGCTCCAAGTGTTTCATTTGTTTGGTTTTGGTTTGTTGTTTTTGTTTTTTTTTTCTCCTGAACCACAGGCATATTTGCATTAACAACACAAGGAATTCTTTTGCTGGGTTTTCCTCACCAGCTTCCTGCCCTGAATATCAAACACGTGGGGCCACGCATCTCCGCTCACCACCTACGTGGATGCTTGAATTTCTCCTGTCAATGGGAGCAGGGGAGGCTTGGTTTCATTTGTTTTCTTTACAGGATCACAAAGCAATTCAGAAGTATTCTCTGCAGGCAAAAAAAAAAAAATAAAAAAACCTTCAAAGCATGATAACAACCAGCAAAGCAGCGCTGCCTGGTCGTCTTTCACAGGAAGGTCCATGCAAACAGCAGGTAGCAGGGGGAGTCCTGCACCCTACCGCTGCAAAACAGGAGGAGACAGACTCACCCAAGAGGGAATGAAGGGAAAAAAGCTCTCTCCATCCTTGAGATGCCCACGGGGTTATTGTTTCCACCTTCACCTTGCATGGGTGGAGGTTGGAGCTATCTAACAGCTTTATTCACAGGGTTGTGGGAGGACAACCAGGGAGGAAAGGCTCCCAAACAAGCTCCTGGCATGCCAAAGGGGGGAAGAAGGAAAAATAAAACGTTCTGCTGTGCTAGTCTCCAACCTGAACATTCCCAAACACAAGGCAAGGCAGGGTCAGACTGCCCTGCACCGTGCGACCGAGCCAATGCTGGGGTCCTCCATCCCCACCACTGCTCTTCACTTCATTTGTTACTGGAAATTGCTCCTCGTTTCCCTCTGCCTCTCCTCTCTCCATCTCCATGCCTCTGTCAATTCACATCCCCCCGACCCATCCATCCCCCCCTCCTATAGCTATATCTTTCTCTTCGGGTTAGCGTCGCTAATGTCAGAATCATTCCATCTGACAAAGTCTCCACTCGTCCGCGTCTCCCTTGTCTCCTTGAATCTCCGTCAAGGCCTTTTCCACATGTCTAAGCATTTTAATGACATATGGTGCTGGGACTTGGGGGAAGGAGCATCGCTCAAACAAGAGGAAGAGGGAAAACCTCCACGGTTAGCAGTGGGAAGGTCCTGGAAGAGGGAAATCCTCTACAGTTAGCAATGGGAAGGTCCTGGAAGAGGGAAATCCTCTACAGTTGGCAATGGGAAGGTCCTGGAAGAGGGAAATCCTCTACCATTAGCAATGGGAAGGTCCTGGAAGAGGGAAATCCTCTACGGTTAGCAATGGGAAGGTCCTGGAAGACAACAGGATGGGAAAGGATGCATCCACAAAGGATGCTCTTAGAGAAAGCTGGTCCACCACACCATTCAGTTCTTCTTTCAACTCTCCCGCATTAGCTAGTTGTTTGCCCAGAGGAAACTAGCACCTTTGGAGGGTTTCTCTACCAGAAAAGACTGATCTTTCTTTGCACCTCTATTCCAGCCCCCTATTTTGCAGTCACCAGACCCTGTGTGGCCACCAGCTGCTCCACCAGACATGTTAGCACACAGTGGAACAAAGCCACAGCCCATCTCTTCCCCAGGTGTAGAAAGCCACCAAAAACTCCATCACGGCAATACACACTGCCCCAAATTTCAGCATCTGAACTTCACGCCAAGATGAAGAACACTCCCCCCATCACCTCTAGCCCACCAAGCTTCTCCTCCCTGGCAGTGCAGACTTAAGGCTACTTTTCTCAAAGCACAGTCTTAGCAGAACCCAAACCTCCCAGACAGCTAAGAAGCCCCAGAAGTCCCTTTAAGACCTGGTATTCAGCAGAATCCTAGTGGATTTCTCCCTAAGTAACAGCACTTTGCCTGCTAATAATCCCCCCAGGTTTTAATTCTTCTCCACCTGTCATGAACTGGTGAGAGATGGGGCAGGACGCTAGGGTGGCGGCTGCTGTGCTCCCTACCATCTTGAAAGACCCTAGGACACCAAAATACACAATGAAAAGAAAACGGACCTACATCCAAATTACTCCAAGACAGAGGGGACAGCAAGACCAGCTTTGGAAAATCCTCTCCTCTTTAGGATCTCTAATCCTACCGCAAGCCAGCTGAACTTCAGCTCTGAAGTGTTTTGGCAAATCCCGTCTTTGGCAGATTAACGAGCAAGCCAGCAGAAGCACAAATCCTTCCCGGCATCCCGCTTTGGGTCGAAGGACCAAGAACCTGCACGTGTAGCTGCACAGCCCTCAAGAGTGCTGCTGCCCAACGTGCTGCATGGGGGGAAAAATGCAGATATGGTGCATCTTGTATGTGTGGATGGATTTTGCTTTTGCAGTTTTATTCAGTGATTTACTCCCAGGGTTTGGGGAAGCTTCACAAGAGACTTTCCCTCTACAACAGTCCCAAATGTGGCTTTCACATTTATAAAAGCACTTGAATAGAGGGAAAAAAAAGACAAAATGTGTGCAGGGGCACAAGTCAGGGTCCAGAAGCATGACAGTAGGCACCAAGAGGTGGCTGGGGAGGAAAACAAGTGGGAATCTTTTGCAAAACGAGCTTTCGATCCACAACAAAACCTCAAACGAAACCAGCCCTATTAAAAAAAAAAAACTCCCAGTTCCTAAATGAAAAGCAAGACCCCAAAGTTACAAGATGGTCATGCTGCCTGGGTTCCTCATTCTCCGTGACACAGTTTATTAAAAGCAAATAAGTCCGTAAGGAATGCGAGACAAAACCTTCATTTGTCAGCTGACAGGAGGGAAGGATGAGGGGACGCTCCAGGAATTTATCAAGGAAATCTGTTGAGCTCTGCAACTTCTCTTTTTTGCAAGATGCTAAAGATAAAGCAGCTTCCCCCTTGAACCTGCGTGCTGATCAATGAAATAGAAAGCAGAAATAACCCCTTAGCACCCAGTGTTGCCTACTGCCTGATTTACCACATCCACCAAGGCCAGCGAGATGCAGGATCATGGCCAACGCTTTGTCCTCCGCACCTCCAGCAGTCAGACTGAAGATGCTTTTAGCCCCGCTGTGTTATAAAAGCAAGACCCAGAATTTTCCGCGTACTCCCCTAACGCAGCTGTCTGCCTGCCTTCCTCCGAGGAGGAGGGAGGAATATTTTTCAGACTGTTCTCAGCATCCAACATAAAGTTTGTTTGAACTAGACTTAAATCAACAGCAACAAGAGCAGCGCTAAGCCAACCTCAAGCACTTGTGAAAACACTCCTGCTTTAAATAGTGACTCTTCAAGCTTTAAACGTCACAGAAAGCTCAAGAAGATTTTATGGGCCACCGAGAGCATCTAAAAAACCTTGGCATCCTATTTGCAACCCAAACAGCTTTGCTCTAGGCAGGACTAAAGCAGCTTTGAAGTGTGGGTGCGATGCCCCAGAAACAGGGAGAGAATTGGCAGCATCTCCAACGAGGAGCACCGCAATAGCCCCCATCCAGCAAACCAAGCTGGAAATCACCCCCACACCACCCTAAACCAATCTTTCAGCTTTTTCCTTAAGCAAATAATTCCTCAGCAGTCTACCTGAAAGCTATTCATATCCGTCACCGGCGCTGTCAGGGTCAAGATGCTGCCCCGCGTTGGTCCGAGCAGGTATTCTGCATGCTCAAAATTCATTAAAGTCAAACACTCCTTAGACTTTTACACATGAAAAAGCAGATGAACATGAGACGGAACGGCTCGGCGCAGTACAGGCAGAGGTTTGGGTTTTTTTAATGAAGGTATATTTACTCAGCAGAGCTGAAGGGCTGCTTCTTCCCAGCAGGTCAGGGGCTGCTATGCAAATAATAATAAATATTTTTGCACTTTTCAAGCATGCTTTAGCCGAGAGGCGCTCTGCAAGCACGAACTGCACTAAAGACTCACAGTAGCTGGAAGGAACAAGGGGGAAAAAAAAATACACCAAAAAAACCCAGGAACAGACACTTCGCCCAAGACAGAAACACAGAATCCTCTTGGGTGGAAGGCACAGACATTTGATAGCACCAACAGCGTCCCCAACTCCCCCGTGCAAGCTCCCTTCCATCGCTAACCTCCCATTTGTGTGGTTTGGCAGCTTTCTAGAAACAGCGGCTTGATATCGATTCGGAAAAGAAGAGTCATCTGCGGTTCGTTACCTCCCAACAGATTTCATAAAGGATCCTTCTGCCTGATGCCTCAGCTGCTCCTAATCCAGCTAAAGCCTGGGAGACCTGGTGCTGGTGGAAAACAGGAAAGCTCCTTAGGAAATGTCTCATCCAGGACAAAAGCCACCGTGGGGACAAGCTGCAATAGGACAAGGGGTGATGGTTTTAAACTAAGAGAGGAGAGGTTTAGACTAGATATAAGGAGGAAATATTTTATGCTTAGGGTGCTGAAACACTGGAACAAGTCGCCCAGGGAGGTGGTAGATGTTCCATCCCTGGAAACATCCAACATCAGGTTGGACAGGGCTCTGGGCGACCTGATGTAGTGGAAGATGTCCCTGCCCACTGCAGGGGGTTGGATGAGATGACCTCCATGGTCCCTTCCAACTCAAACTATTCTATGATTCGACGTTCATCAAGCCTAGAGAGATCCATGTGTTATTAACCAGCTTTCCAGGAGCAATCCTGGGGTTGGAAAGCAAGGTGCTGGGGAGCAAAGCACGCAAAGAGGATGAGGATGGCCAGAGCCTGCAGCCAGCATCGCCGTACTTCTGAGATACCAACTTATTTTTGCAATCAATACCAAGATTTATCGACCCAGGAAGGGAATATTGACTGACAGAGCCTAGTCGATAGCAATCCCAACGGGTAATAAGTTTTAATGGAGACCAGAAAAAAAAAAAAATAATTCCAATCTGAATTTTTGTTCTGGGGCAAAGCTCTTGCACATGGCGATGATCCCAGCCCAGGAGCAAGTCAGACACTTGCTGATACTCACACTGACCATCGCAGATGACAAGGTCTGGGAAAGCACATCACCGAGTGAAAAGAGAAACCCTATTAGCAGTTAGCACCGATCTGTCTGGCAGAGGACAAGCTGCTAATACAGACTACCTTGAAAATCAGAGCAAGAAATTCAACCTGCGCAGTCAAGGCCAGATTCAGACGTGTAACTCAGCAATGGCAGGAGTTCAAGCACTTAAAAACGTCTTTTGAAACCACAGTAAAATCACGCTGTCCCATCCCTCTCAGAAATGAGCTCCACTGGATATCAAGACCCTGAAAGGCAAGACCCAAAAAAACCCAAAACCAGCTCTGCTTGAATGATGCTGCAGCAATTTCCCTTTGCCTGGGAGCAAAATCCCATCAGCTGTAGAAAAAGTACAAAAACAGGGGGTTAAGCTACCAGAAGGGCATCCTCAGCCTTGGGACAGGGAGTGAGGAGGGATGCAACACCACATTGGTAAAACTGAGAATCCAACGCCTTAACTCCAATATTTTAGAAGCAGCAAAATCCCACCTTCAACCACAACTGCTGCTTTAGGGGGAGGCAAAAAAAGGATTTTCTAAGGTGCTGCAGACCCACAGAAAGGACTAAAGTCTTCTGGGACCATATTCTGCAGCTCCAGGGAGTGGAAAACATCTTCTGGATTTTGCAGTACAACAGGTCCGACCTACGTTGGCAGGTTCTTAGGAAGGCATCACCTAAACTGTCCCTTTATCCCTCTGTCAACACCCACAAAACAGCTTTAGAAGAACAAACAGGTTTTTTTCTGGCGCATTGAAAAGAATCAGGCAGCCCAAAAAAGCCTTGGGACATCTCACACGGAGGTAACCCCAAGGCAGAGGTGGGAAGCCAGGTTCGGAGAGCGAGGGTTTTCTCTAAGGCTGAAGGCTGCCAGCACCCAGGGAAGCAACTGGCACAAGACGACAGCCCTGCAGGAGGATAATCGGGCAGACAGTGCTGCACAGGCAAAGTGTTTACTGGCTTTAATATTTAATTCTGCAAAACGAAGGGAAAGAAGCTGGGGAATCAGAGCTGCAGACAGAGATGCACGTGCGTGTCAGGGGCGCCGATGCCTCCGTGCCAAGCCGAGCACCTAAATGAGCCAAAAGCAGCAACCTCAAGAGCATCATCTTGGATGCATCCATGATTTTTGACTGCTGCCAAGCTCCCTTTCCTGGCAGAGGAAGAAGCGTTCTCCCCTCTGGTTTGGAAGAGCACAGCGTGGAGCGAGGCGCCGCAGGGAAAGGCACCACGTGGAGGCTGGATGAGGCTTTGGGCAACCTGGGCTAGTGGAGGGTGTCCCTGCCCATGGCAGGGGGGTTGGCACTGGATGATCTTGAAGGTCCATCCCAATCCAAACCATTCTACAAAATCCAGCAGGTATAAGGTCAGCTCCACAGGACCCGAGCTGCTCAACCAAGCCATAGGCTACACCCAACCTCATGTAGAAGACGACTACTGGCATCCACACCCCAGAATAGAAACACTCACAAGCATGAGCCACCCGAGAAGGGCTCCTTTCCCCTCTGCATCACCCAACAAAGTTTGGAGGCAGAGCACTGCTCCTTTGCAGGATGGCTTTTTGCATTCACAAAGAGATTCCTTGCACTGACACTCCTCTGTTCAAAGGCTTGGATGGAAGGATACACACAAGCAGGTCCTGTCCACCCTAAAAATCCAAGCGGTTGACCCGCTGGTCCCCGTTGACTCTACTTACCTGCTCCCAATAAAGGGCTTTGCAACCAATATTTGTCCTTGGAGGGAGCTGGGAAAGCACAATCTCTGTCAGGCACACTCAAAACTTCTCCAAAAGGATGCCCAACGAGCTCCAACGGAGTGACTGAAAAGCCCTCCATCCCACCCAGGGAAAAGCCTGAACTATTGTGTTGACTAAAGCCGCTGTTTGTATTCTACCCCTGCATATGGCCAAACTCAGCATGGAAATTAAAAAGGAAGGCTGGCTCCATAAATATTGCAGCGCCAACAACACAGAGGTCTTTGCCTGGATTATCGCCGCTAAAAGGAACTGCAAAGCATCCAACTACACAAATGAAAGATGTTAATAGAGCGGTCCCAGCGGAGAGGAAAGCTGTAGATTACGCGGAGCTGCTTCTTTTCACATCCTGCAAAAAATGTGCAGATTTAAATACCGCTCCCCTTTTCACATAGAATAAATCTCAGCTTCTTTCCACAAAGAAACCCAACGCATGCCTACGCCAGCCTACAGATGCTTACAGGAGACAGGGGTGACTGATGGAAGACCTGACATTTGCATCCTGCACTTGATGCAATGGTACCAAACAGCTCCAACTAGATGAAACCGGGCTGTGGCATGCCTTCACATGTAATCTTCCTACCCGCAGTACTCTTTAAATACAACAACAACAACAACAAAAAAAGGGTTAAGACAGATTTTTCTCTCTCCAACCTTTTAATTAAGCCATTAGTCTCTTCCCCCTTAACCCACACAATGAAAGGAACGAGAGGCCTGTCTTCACAGGAGCAAGTGATTTCTCTAGAGTAATGAAAACGCATTATCATACAGGAGAAAAAAAAATCATTAGTTGCTATGTCCAGAACAAGGCGATTGCTCAATTACTCCGCTAAAACAGATAGCGCCCTTCCCAGCGCCCTGGGCGCAAACTTGGGAGACACTCACCCAAATGTACGTGAGCAGAGAAGCATCACTAGCTCAGGAGAAGACCTGGACCAGCACAGAGGTCCTACTTGAATTATTTTCTGAGCCTTCACTCACTTCCCCTTTAACAGAGACCAACAGCTTGGTTTTGGGTCCCCCTCTTGCCCCCCAAAAGCTCCAGGCTAGCTGCAAGAACACTATTGCACCCACAACTCGTGTAATCGAGGTGATCCAACTCAATTTCCCTTCTTCATCGCCCACAGGATGATTAAGAAGAAGATTTAGTCATCTAACTAGGGTCCCATTACTCCTTCAAATATATGATTTCAGTACTTCTCTCACCTACCAAGACACTCCTAGAAAAAAAAAAAATGAGTCATTAGCTCTTCCTCCTGCATCTTCGAAATAATACTTCCAACATACAGATGTGGGTCAACTGATGCTATTCATCAGCTCCCATCAAACCCATTCAATTGTCCGGACTGAAAGGGGGGGAGTGGGCATCAATGTGGAATTGTTTTCTTTAGACATTTTCCCCTCTACGTGAAACATGTAGAGGGCTTTTCCCTCCCCCCAAGGCATCTCTGAAGTTAATTTACTTTAAAAAAAAGGTTTTTGTAAGTCTGAACAAAGAACGTTATCATATCAGATGAAATGTTTTATTTGACCTGAAACAAATATTTTCAGTCTTGTTTTTCAAGTTAACCCAATACAGCATTTCTTCTGCAGTTTTTCAGTTCAGACAGACAAGGGGGGGAAAAAAAAAAGGAAAAAAAAAATCAATTTCAGAGCTGCATACACAGCCCATTCTGTACCAGTTGTCAAAAAGACTGCAGCTTATGTTAATATTAAAATACTGCTTTAGCAGTTTATGAACATTATCATCTAGAGAGCTAAGGCACAAATTAGCCGAGATGAAGCAAGCTACCCAAGATAATGCATTTTGACACTAATATCTTCCTATTGTTCAGCTCATCTTAAATAGCTACAGGTTTACACCGAGAAAAAATAGAGAAGAGCTTGAAGGTCTATCACAGGTTGGAGCTGATTCCCAGAAGCGTTCCCGCCCCTCGGTGGGCAAGGCACGCGAGGTTTTTCAAACCAGAGCTACCGCGAGTGGGTGTCTAAGGCAGAAACATCACCCCTACTAAAAATACCGACTGCTTTAAGAAAAATCACCCAAAAAAAAAAAAAGACATCCCACAGGTTTTTAATACCCATATCCTAAGGAAAAAATGAAAAAAATGCGTTTAACTCCTGCATGCCTCCATTTACACGGAGAACGTGATACCCAACTACGCTGGAGAAGGTGCAAGGCTGGTGACCTCCAAGACTTCAAGATGACCAGGGGGTTGGTTTATACACACACAGGATTGGTGTTGAGCTTGCAGCTACACCAGGTACATTCCCCAGGGTATCAGGGCTTAGTTTCAGGCGCAGGTGCTGCATCTGCAGTTGCTTTAGTTAAATGCAAAACGAGCCATCTCTGCCTTCACGTATGACAATTGCCATGCGATTTCTGTCTCATTAAGCTCTGAAATGTAAAACAAATGGGATTTATGCGGCTGCTGTTTGGCATTCACTCGTGCAGTGTCAAGTCTTTGCCTTTTAATGGCTCTTGGTCTTGTCGCTGTCTTAACATCATTCCTCTTTGGCTTCTGAGCCAACACAACACCCGATGGTTTCCCACCCCAAGCTGTAACACAACACGGGGAACAGACAGACATGGGGCAGCTCTAGCAAGCAACCCTTTATTTTTTTTCCCCCCTCAGGCTGGGATACCAACTAGCATGCATCTCTGCTTCTGTGCCTCAGTTTCCCTCCTCTGCCACTATCAGTTTCCACAGCTTATTCAATGCCCATCAGTTCAGCATATTACATACAGCAAGTTCCATTGTGCACGGAACAACAAGCTCTGAAAAGCGCTTATTTGTAAAGCTGGGATGAGAGAAACTCCCGGCAAGCATTTGGGAGGCATTTTGGAGAACACGAGCGTTTGATTCCAGCAATCATCCACCGAGATACAGAGAACGCTCCCAGTACGGCACATTGCAAACTCACTGTTGGGGTAAACTTAACAAGTGCCACTGGCTGACCGATGCTCAAGACATGAAGATTCATGACCACAGGTCTCCAGAATCACAACTCTCATCCTTCTCTTACAATTACGAAGACCAGCGACCCACTGATGCTCCAGACTGGCAGCACCAGCAACACCTCCCAGACCCAGAGCACCTCCAGCAACACAAATACCCACTAAATGTCCTGGAGCTACATCAAGAGGATTCACTTAAACCACAAAATTCGGGATTATCACCCAGGAAAGGGTCAGAAACACCAGCCTCCACGTCCAAAGGCAACCCAGCAGCCAGCCTAGCATTAATTCTGAGTTTTGTCAAACTCAACTGGGAGCCCAACTTTGGACATCTTACACGGCATGACATTGACTCAAACTATCAGCTACACGCCTGGCACTAAAAGTGGCTTCAAACACCCCAAATCCAGCACCTAAAAGCAGAAACATCCCCAAACTCTGGCAGCTGTTGGATCCTCCAGTTTAGCACAACTGCCCAAGGATGCTCGAGGAGCCAGAAGCAACACAACGATCCAACTCCAGCTCCCCACCACCCCTGCCACGAGGTCACCTTCTCACCCCACGAAACATTGTCATCTTGGACATAAAACATCTTGTAAGCGCGTGAGAAATTGTAATGCCGGCGCCGAAGGAGATTATTATGGAGAGCCTGCAAAACCAGGGAGAAACATGACAAAAAAAAAAATATGTTTCTATGGGAAGCACAAAGCCAGACATTGTTCGGCAAAGCCCCGCTCCACAAGCCGAGGCGGAGAACCTGGTACAAAAGCAGGAGCTCCCACTGATGCCATTGTCGAGCGCACAGAGCAAGAGATTTCTCTGGAAGAAAAGCAAACCCCGCGACAATTATTTATCGCCACGCAAACATCTTCCTTCTCGTCTTTTGTTGGTACAACACAGACCACATGTAGTCTCCGGCCAGGGAAAGAAAAGCTACCAGCAGGAAAACGGGAGGCTGAGATTAATCTGGTTTCACGTAGATAAAAAAAAGAAGAACTCAAGCAATCAGTTTTAAAATTAATATTAAAGTTGTAAGTCACCTTTGACTATATTAAAATATAAACTGGAGCATACAATAAGCCCCAAATAAGCCCCACTGGCAGTCGGAACAGCTCCCTTATCAACCTCTACCATCCCCTGTAAAATAATAACTGGAAGGCAGACTGCTCGGAGAGGAACTTGCTCTCCCGGGGCAGCGCGATGTGACCCAATTCCTGCTGCCACTTCACAAGCCCTCGCTTGCCGGCATGCTGAAAAACGGCCAACGAACCCAGCGACAGCAGGAGTCACCTGGGGAGGGAGACCTGGCATGGAAAGATCGAGCACTAAGCCATACATCTGCAGGGAACGAGAACGCAAAGGGACACGGGGCTGTAATTCAACAAAGGGCTTGGGTGTCTTTTTTTCTTCCTCCCCAGTAACGACATGGAGTTTTGGGAACTGGTTTTCTCCCAGCCCTTGGCTTCCCTTTCTCTATCTGAGACTTTTCTCAACATTTCCAAACTTTCATCTCTATTGCCGACACCGAAAAGAGGCTGAAAGGCTCCCGCGGATGGAAAACAGCATGGGTGGACCACAGCAGCGCGGGACTGCTGGGCATCACCGTGGGATCGATGACGGGCATCACCGCCAAAGCCCGTATGCAACATCCCAAGGCCAGCGGCTGAAAACAGCAGAAATGACAGCCCCATGAAGGGAAGGGTCATGGTCTGATGGGGCACACGGGTAGCTGTGGCCATGCTCATCCTGAGCACCATTGCAAGGTCAAGGAGAGAACAGCTGAGCCTATTTCACCCATGGACCACTGCAATAGCATCAGATGGATTACGCTGGCCAGAACCAGCTCTAACCCAGAGGTGTTTCCACTTCACCGTGCCATGAGCCCAGACCCAGTTAGCACCAGTATAACATTAAAGAGGCATCGCTGGTTAGTTAAAGTGGGATGACACTGTCCTTTGATCCCCATGGAGCATCCAAGAGCTGTTGGAGCAGAAACCACCAGCTTCAAACGCTTCTACACAGGGGGGCAAGGGGGTCTCAGGGAAAAATCAAGTGTCCTCGCACTGCTCTGTCAGCAACAGAGCTGCACAAGTTGCTTTCCAGCACCCTGCTGCCTGCTTGAGAGGGCTCCAAATAAATAAAGCCAGTGCCTCATTAGCATGCAAATCTATTCCAGCCCCTATTTCAATTTGAATTCTATGCATACAATCAGAGTGCAAAAAATGCAAATTGTACAAACGCACCCATATGAAGAAACAAGCAGGAACTCTGCAAAAAAAAAAAAGGGATTAGGGGCCAGGCTGCTTCTCTCCGAAGATTACGGTGCTGTGCAGGGTGCTTGTCGGGGAGCATCCTTTAATGGTCACCAGCCATGCAGAACTGAGCTTTGCCTACAAATTCCTTTAAAAAGCACTGTGACTCAAGCTCCGGCTTGCTGATGGCTTTTCAAGCCAAGTTACTGGGGATAGGAATCATGGAATGGTTTGGGTTGGAAGGGACCTCAAAGATCATCAAGTTCCAACCCCCCTGCCATGGGCAGGGACACCCTCCACTAGCCCAGGTTGCCCAAAGCCTCATCCA
Organism: Pterocles orientalis; assembly: GCA_011057875.1. Classification (NCBI taxonomy): domain Eukaryota; kingdom Metazoa; phylum Chordata; class Aves; order Pterocliformes; family Pteroclidae; genus Pterocles; species Pterocles orientalis. The sequence goes on from WKFP01014239.1 coordinate 293,459, forward strand.
GCCTGGCCTTGAACCCCTCCAGGGATGGGGCATCCACAACCTCCCTGGCTGCCCAAAGCCTCATCCAGCCTGGCCTTGAACACCTCCAGGGATGGGGCATCCACAACCTCCCTGGCTGCCCAAAGCCTCATCCAGCCTGGCCTTGGAAGAGGAAGAAGGTGGACAAACAAAGTCCAACAAGTGCTATAGCCTGGGCACTCATGGCCAAGGGTCTCCCCAGGGGACCAGCACCCATTCAGATTGACCTAAGGGACCAGGGATGTCCCCAGTTCTTCTCCCGCAGCCCCAAAAAGGCAGCAATGGCCAGTATCTCGCCAGCATCGGCCACCTCACCTACTAAGCCATGGCTATGGGCCAGGACAGCAAGGTCCATCTCACACAACAGAGACCATCAGGAAGAGAGCAACCACCACTGGTGAGCCCCAACCATCCTGGCGACAAGGGACATGACACTTCCCCAGTCTTAAAAGGCTCAACATCTCCTGGAGCTTTGGCTGGGAAAGGTTTGCAAGAAAAGAAAAAGAAGGTCAGCTTGGAAAGTCCTCTGCAGACCAAGGACAGATGAAGAGAACCCCAGTGCACCAAATTTTCACAAAGGAAGGCTGAGATCTGCTCCAACATGAGCCTCCAGCCCTTTCTCCAGGCTTCCTGCCCACCAGGGTGGGAGATCCTGCTCCTCATCGGACACACAGCCTGGGCAGAGAGCAGGTGGGAGGCTGCACATATTCACTTCTCCCTCCTACGTGTGCAAAATTCTCAACCCACCATTCATCGTATTACATTTTCATTTTAAAAGTAAATATCTGTTTTCAATTAGTACTTACCAGGAGGGGCATGCATCACTGAGAACACTTATTGCTCTTCCTTTCATTATTAGATTAGAAGTCGCTCAAGTTTAACTACATTTAACAGCAGCACAGACACAACTGTTCTGCAGACACTAATCCACTTCCCACCTCCACCCCCCAAAAAAAGCCCAAATCCCACCAATGCAAACCTCAGCGTTGAGTCTCCAAATCAAGGTGCTGGCACCTTGGATCTCAGAGCCTGTCCATCCTGCCTCCAGGCTGTGAAAAAAATAAATCTCAGGGCTTTACACAAAATCTGACCCCCTCACAATTTCATTTGTGTAGGGAAGAGGCTCACATGAACCTCCCCAAGGTTATATTAAGTGATTAAAACCCAAGGACTTGCCCCAAAACCATTCGAACAAAACCAAAAGCACGAGGCAACAATGTCTGGTCTTCCACCTCCTCGTTCAACCCCATCGGATGATGGTTAAGGACATCATTGGGCTCACCAATATTTTTCCCAAGTATACCCAAAGCTCATCTTCATCCCAACCAGGAAAGCCCAGCGAGATCATGAGACCATCCCCCAGCACACCCAGGCGCTCAGCCCCCGCCGGAGCACTCATAAACATAACAGGACTATTATACTTTGCTCATTATGCCTCGTTTTTATTACACGGCCTCATTAAGCTAAGAAGCCTCTGCAATTTTAACCACATCTCTTGGTCTCCATGCAGGGGCTCCAGCTGCATTTGTCGCCAACCACTTTATTAAAAAACACAGGACCAAAAATTACTATTGCACCCATTACCGCCCGCCAATCTCTTCAATTGCCTCTTCGGTTCTTTCTTCACCTGCTCAGTGCACCAGGGCCAGAAGAATATCATCGGTACTTTTACAATTTTTCCATATTTTCCAATAATAAGCTGATTTTAAGGGTGTTTTATGGAAGCACAGGGAAGGCACATGTTGGCATGGGATGTCCTCGTGGTGCACAAGAAAATGCGTCAGAAAAGCACAAAACCAGACCGAGAGAAATAAAGCGTTAGACCATAAAACATAATTGTCCCATTTCCAAACTCCAGAGAAGGATGACCAATAGTAAAATAGCCTCTACAACAACTTCCCAGCATCCCTTCATCCACCAAAGGACAGTGGTACTCATCATCCTTTGCCTACGAAAGATAAACCCTTCCAGAACTCAGTGTTAAAATTGCAAATAAAAAAAAAGATTTTGGCAAGTCAGCTTCAAAGTTTCCAACCCATAATTCTCAGATGTTTCAAAACTTCAACTTTTCTTCCTGATTCTGAGCAAAATGCTCCCACTGGGACAGCAACCCTGATCAGCTCGAGCCAGCAGCAACACGCACAGGTTAAGAGCGTTACATGGATTTCTGTGTACGCTTGGGAGAAAGCCAAACCATGGAGAAAAACCTACCTGCTGCAAGAACGAAAAAAATAAATCAGTATGCTGGATGAAGTTTGCTACAACCACTGCTGTAAAAACAGGTAAAAAGAAGGCAAATTCGGGAGATCACAGAAGGAGAGGAAGGTGAGAGGTATCAGCTCTTCAAAAAAATATATATGCAACCTTAGGAGGAGGTTAGCATCCCAAGCATGGCTATCGGAATGCCCTAGCAGCTTGCCTTCCCAGCCAGTCCATTTGATGGAAGAGGGCTTTGAAGATTTCAAAGGGCGCCGTGTTTCCTAGTTTATCTCAAGCGTCTATCTTAAACCAATATTATCATTTTAAGCATGACCGGAGCAAGAGGAACTCTTCAGAAACGGTTCCTGCCGCAGGAGATAGACACTCACACGAGAAGCAAAGATAAAATATCTTTAAAAGTCTTTATATTCACCATTGGGAGAAAACACTGCAGACAGTTGGGATAAAGCACCCATGTAGGATGATGGCCACCCCAATGACCAAACCATGAACACCAAGCCTTGCATTGAGCGTCCCACCTCTCTGAAGCCAGAGCAGATGACAATATCCAGGACGCGGTGCTGGAGCAGGACAACTTCAGAGCCTGCGCTGGACGGCAGAACTTAGATAAGCTGTGCTTGAGAGCTGGGTTTAGGTACAGAAAGGCTGAGGGACAGGAGAGCTGGAGATGTTTCCTTTGGTCTCCAGTGGGGAAGCTCATGAGCAAGGGAAAACCTTGAGCAGAATTTTCTCCTAAATCCAGAAACCAGATGCCCATCTTGAGGTTACTTGGCGATTTCACAGAATGGTTTGGGTTGGAAGGGACCCTGGAGATCATTGAGTTCCAACCCCCCTGCCATGGGTAGGGACACCTCCCACTAGCCCAGGTTGCCCAAAGCCTCATCCAGCCTGACCTTGAACCCCTCCAGGGATGGGGCACCCACAGCTTCCCTTATAATTTCCATTATTATAAGTGCAAATAAAGGAAACCACCAGAAATCTCCCATCAGTAAGTCAAGCTTTAGCTCAGACAGAAGGAGTTAATTTCCAGCCACTCAAAGCTTTGATACCTTAAACCCTTTTCAGTCCCTGGACAAGATGAGGAATAAGCATCGACAGTGTCAGACTCTGCGATCGGGAGGACAAAACGCCGCAAACAGCTGTGCCTAATTTTAGCATCTGCTGGTTCTGTTTCTCCAGCCCTTGCGAGTGGTGGTGGGGGGGTGTCCTCATCACTCCCAGCTTCAAGACACAGCCAGGAGGAGACGAGAGCACTGTTAAATCTGGGAATTAGTTCATGGGAGAGAATAAAAAATAAACCACCCAGCAAGCCCCTACCGACCAGCAATAGCATCCATCCCCTGCTGCAGCCCTGCAAGGATGCATGGGGGGTTTGTCACCTCCCATAATGATGGGCGTTATCAGTGGGGAAGGGGCAAGAAGAGCTGGGCAGACACATCCCCATCCTACACACCCATCCGTTTCACTGCTATGTGCTACCTGGAAGGGTCACCTATGGTTGGAGATGGGTCCAACCACGCAACAAGGTCACCACTGCTCCTTGGGAGAGAACTCCAGATGGTCCCCAACTCTTCTCCCCACCCCACCCCTCCTACATCCCTGCACAACACAGAGGGGAACAGCCTTGCTTGCTGAACCCCAACCTCAAGCCTGGTGCTTTCAGCCCCCCTGCAGAGCTGGAACCCCGTGGGTTGCCTTGCACCTCTCCAAAAAACCCCAGAACCCGCAGGTCGGAGCGGATCGCTCGGCTCCATGCGAGCGCTGCTGCTGCCACCGCCAGGCTGAAGCGAAAAAAGGAGGATAAAAACCGCATCAGCTCTGCTAGGTGACCTGGTTTGAAATCCAAAATACTCGGGTATTCCTTCTCCCGGCGCTCCCTTGCTCTAATCTGAATTATTGAGACACCCCACATGTCCACAAGCCGTGCCATAAGCACGCAGCCTAACGAGGCGAGCTCTAGGCTCAGCTCTAAGAACGAGCTGAAAAAAATCTCGCTGGGGCTGCTAGGACATGACTGGGATGCTCTGCTCAAGTCACCTGGAACAGCAATGGGCAGTCATTAAAATACGCACTCTGCAGGGTAACGAGTCCGCGCAGACCAGAGGCAGGGACAGGCACCAGGAGGAGCTGATAAGGCTCATCTGACTGCTTAACGATTTTTGTCTATACCATTATTTTGTTGGGGTTTTTTTTGTTTTTGTGCAGCTGGGAACAAGTGGCTGCAGTCAGCTACTTGCCAGCTGGGGAGAAAGAAGTAGCTTTGCATGGTTGGGAATGGAAATTTTAAAAAGAAAAAAAAATTGAAATTAAATGGAAAAAATGGAAATAAAAAATTGAAATAAAAATGGAAAACACAAATAAAAAAACAGAAATGGAAAAAATTGAAATAATAAAGCTCAGTCCCCCCTCCCTGCTCCCAGACTTTCCCTCCTTGCTGGCAGAAGGTGCAAAGCTTGCCACGGGCTGTCCTGTGACATCCCAGGGTGGCCAGGGAAGATGCAAAGTGAGGGGGGGTAAAAAGCGAGGTTTTTCTGCACACACAGCTTGAAGGACCTGAGTCTCTGCAGACAACTGCACGATGCCTGGATTTAGACCCCTTTCCAAAAGCCAGGTGCACCTTCTGTCTCATCATCCCCTTTGGATCCAGGTACCTCCATCCACAGCATCTCACAGAATCACTAAGGATGGAAAAGACCTCAACGATCAACAAGTCCAACCGTCAACCCAACACCACCTAAAATTCCTCCACCCTTCTCCTTCCATCCCATGTAAAAAAAAAATTTTCCCATTCCAAAATCCCTCCTGTTGTCACAGCCACGCCGGCCGTTGCACAAGTTGGGCTGTCTTATCTCAACGCTGAGCATCCAAGAGGAGCTGACATTTATTTAATCCTCATCATCGTGTTGACTGTGTACTTACCGAAACACCTCATGCTTCTGGAAGACATTTGTTTCCAAGCTGCTTATGCTAAACGGCTGTGATATAAAGGAAACACTTATCCAATATTGACATTTACTGACTGGCAGCTCCAATGCTCGCTTATGCAAGGGTGGGGAGGAAACAGCCTGAAAGGATTCAGTCCCTTGCCCAAAATGCAAGGTGGGACCTGCAAACCCAATGGCTTCTCCCCCTCACTCCATGCTTGGGGGGAAGAATAAAAATAACATCAGACCCACAGCACAAAGCTTTGATCCTTCATCCAAGAGGAAATTTGGGAAAGTTCATCCCTTCCACTGTGGGTGCGTATTTCATCTGCAATTAGCAAGGCTCCTCCTCTAGCCTGCAGCATGCATCCTGCTGGGACTGAGCTTCTAAAAAAAAAAAAAACCCTTATCAAACATTTTCTGTATTTCCCTTCCCACAAAGACCAGACTGCTCACCCAAAAGGCTCCTGGAATATTCAGCCTTTAGGTGCTGCAGCATCCAGGGTGTCTGCGACATGGCTCTGCCACATGGAAAATGACAACAAGTGACCCAAGAGCATAAATTCCCCAGCACTTAAGAGGGGCATTAGCCACCATCTGACCGCATACAGCAATTCCACAAAGTAATTGAAAACAACAGCAAGCATCTATTATCCTTGCTGAAAGCCTGATGTGCTTATCAATGGCTAACGAGCAGCAGTTAGGGCAAAGTCCTCAAAAAACCCCAATTACATCCTGCTCCGGCTCCAAGAGCCCAAAAATGCAACCCACCAATTTTTCTGTTGCAAGCGGGGGCGTTGAACGAGCGCATCAAGCCAAGATCCCATCCTGAAGCCAGCATCTGAATCTAACAATGCAAGTGTTCCACCTCCTCCTTCAACAGCCCCTGACACCGAGAGGCAGGATGCCCAGAGCCCATCACTGTAAGAGCTACGCTCAAAAAACTTTTAATTTTTTTTTTAAGCTGTTTAATGCAACTGGGTAAAAGGAAGAGCCGCGTGTAACAGCCAAGTGACCTCCAGCTCCTTCTGCTCGGCTTTGGAGGATGCTGCTGCCACCAGGGAAAGGCAAACACTCGAGCGTGGGTCTTGCCAGCGAGGCGATGAATAAACAGTCTCGGCTACGCTCAAAAGGCACATTGAAGCAGGACATCTGCTAAGCCACAGGTTCCAAGAGCAGAACCCGGCGTTTGCTCGGTCCTACCACAAGGCACAACTCAGAAACGGGCGTTTTCCCCTTCTCGCCTTGAGTAATTCGGAATACAGACATTCCTCCAGGTGCAGGGAAAGGAGAACAGGAACCCACCAGTTTCCAGTAGCATCAGCATCCCACTATTCAATAGAAAAGAGGTTTTAAACTTCATTTCTTCCCAGCCAAGAGAAAAGAAATCCCACGTTTCCAGGCGTGTTTGAAATTAATACTGCAGGCGATGGATTCACATCCCCCCTGCAAGAGCTGGGACAACCGCCAGCCCCAAGGCAGGACAGAGTCTTAAAACCTCACAGAGCTCCACCAACCGCCCTAAATCTCAGCAAATAAGCACGAGGCTGATTTACAACCAATTTGTTTCACTACCTATTGATTTATAAAATCAGCTCGTACACGGTCACTGCCGCTCGGTCTCTTTGGCCAGAGGTAGCTCCCAGCGAAGTCAAAGCCCTGCCTCGCTCCTGAACAGAAGCTAAATTAGAGCCTTCATCAATTGTGGCTATAAATTTCCTGGTCTTTAAAGGAAATAAAAGAAAAAAATAACTGGAAGGATCCTGGAAGTGATGTGAAGCCAATTTTTCAGCAGTATTTCCATAAAGTCCTCTCCACGCTGGGGACCACCATAAAAACTTGCAAAGCTGATGATTAAATCAGAGGTTTGAAGGGAGAAAACAGTTTATTCAAAGCCCTTGATCCTCAGTCAATTCACAACCTAAGGGGCACGTCTCCCCTTTATTTAGGGATACAAAATACGAAGAGCATTGATCCTTTTTTATTCTAACAGATGCCGTCCAACAACCCATCAGGAATTTCTGCGCATGTTTCTGCACCAGCCCGTGTCCCTTAAAATACCAGAAAAATCAACATCTGCACAAGAGGTGCACACAAACTGCCCGGGGACCCCCATGGGAGAGGGGAGAAGGTGGTGGGGATGCGGCGTTAGCATCAAGGGAGGTGTTTCTCCTCGCTTTCCTCCCTCCTCTTCTTTGTAAATAACCACAACCTTGCAAGAAAACCAGTTGGAGCAAAGTCATCTCACTGCAGGAGGGACGGGCTGAAGATGGGGAAGCACGGGGAACTCTTAAATTCTATCCAAACAGACATCACAAGAGGCAACACCACACTTTTTCCCCCCCCCAGGATACATCAGACTGGACAATACCAGGTCTAACTTGAGGCTTATTTAGGTTCCCCTCCCACGTAGCCCAGTTGCCCCAGCAGCAGCACCTCCCACCTTCCCAAAGCACCTTTCCAAACCACGACCATCTTCTACTCAACCATTTTTATTTGCAACTTCTTGCACCGCTAGCAGTCCTTCCCTGGCTTCATTTTCAAAGCCCATTAGCACTTGCTCATTTTTGCAGCACCATCTGGCTCCTTGTACTCACCAAACAGCTCCCCCGGTGCTGAGATCCACCTGCTGGGTTTCGGAAACAGCCCAACACGTTCCTCTTGCAAAGCCACCCTTGTGCTCTCCACGTGGCAGGAGGAATTAAATTTACAAGAGGGATCACCACCACAGATTTCCAGGCTTCCTATGAGCAGGTTCCACCCGTGCATCTCTTGCACTCACATTGCATTTTGCATTTTTGCTCCCACTAACCTCCCCTGAAATGCCCCAAATCCTCATCCTCCAGTTCTAACCAGTGATGATGGGTGGAATTGTCCTGGGTTTGTTTTTTTTTTTTCTCATCAGCATAATTTCACCCTTCTGCACCTGGGGGGCTGATGACAAGCCAACTGGGAAGTTGAGCCACTGCTGCTAATAATGAGCCCCTCCGACAGAAGATTGCAAAGCATTTTGCTTCCAGGGAGGAAGCAAGTGAACTGTGAAGGAGGAAAAAAAAAAAAAATACCCTGCAACACCCGGAGAACTTGGTATTCATCACCCGCAGGGAAAGCAAACATGTCTTTGGAAAGAAAAGCCCCAGACAGGCAGAAATCTTCCCATCCAAGGTAAATTTTGAATCCTGCCAAATTCATCTAGGCTGTTACAGCACAGGAGGTGGTTGTAGGTACAGCCTCCTCCCCACAGCCCAGGCACTTGCCCCAGTTGCTTCCAGTCTCACCCAGTTTGGCTGATACTGGAGCAGAGGAGGGAGGTGTAAGCTGGCCACCCAGTTGCTTCCAGTCTCACCCAGTTTGACTGATACTGGAGCAGAGGAGGGAGGTGTAAGCTGCCCACCCAGTTGCTTCCAGTCTCACCCAGTTTGGCTGATACTGGAGCAGAGGAGGGAGGTGTAAGCTGCCCACCCAGTTGCTTCCAGTCTCACCCAGTTTGGCTGATACTGGAGCAGAGGAGGGAGG
>WKFP01014240.1:0-11373 GCA_011057875.1 Pterocles orientalis
CAGGTCCATGTCTTTTTTATGTTGGGGGCCCCACATCTGAACACAGTACTCCAGGTGGGGTCTCACGAGAGCAGAGCAGAGGGGGAGAATCACCTCCCTTGACCTGCTGCTAATGCTTCTCTTGATACAGCCCAGGACACGGTTGGCTTTCTGCGCTGTGAGCGCACACTGCCGGCTCATGTTGAGCTTCTCATCCACCAATACCCCCAAGTCCTTCTCCTCAGAGTTGCTCTCTATCCATTCTCTGCCCAGCCTGTATTTGTGCTTGGGATTGCCTCGACCCATGTGCAGGACCTTGCACTTGGCCTTGTTAAATTTCATGAGGTTTGCATTGGCCCACCTCTCCAGTCTGTCAAGATCCCTCTGGATAGCATCCCTTCCCTCCAGCGTGTCCACCACACCACACAGCTTGGTGATGTCTGTGCCAATGGCAGGGGATTTGGACTAGGTGATCTTTGAAAGTCTCTTCCAACCCAAACCACTCTATGGTTCTATGATTCTAGGAAGAGAGTCCTTGGCCCTTGGTTAATCCACATAGCTGAGTTGCCTCAGAGCTTTGTACCTCAGCAGTACAGTGCTGAAAAACCAGCAAAGTTTCCATGGAAACTGTCTTGAATTCAGCAAAGTTCATCAAGCCTAACAAGATTCAGAGGAAACACTGCAGGGCTGATGAATTGGTGTTTTCCCTGAAACTTCTTAACAGAAGAACTGGAAATGTACACAGAGGTCTTTCTGGTATACATAAGCCTCTTTTAAGAGTCCAGCAATACCTTTTGCAAAACAGAAAGATGTGGTGAATCATTCACATAAATATTCAGTTTTAACTCCACTTCCACCTGCCAAAGTTCCTGCTGCCTTTGCAGCTCAGTGAAGATCTGGCCTGTTATCTGGCCTGGATGGTAATGCCAAGTACCTCTTTTCATTTAGCTCTTCCAGCAATATTCTGTTACGCTGAAAACCGCTTGTCTGTTCTTAAATATCACCACCACCTTACTGTGATCACTGCAGATGAAACTATCTTGCAGGTTTATTATGCTTTGAGAAAACAAATTACTTCCTGACACTCACCCATCTCTCATTTTCAATATCTTTAAATGAATCTCTCACTGAGTTCCTGATGTTCATCTTCTTGGCATCTACCTGAAGCTGACAGCCGTCAGAAATTCAAAGACTTGCCACTTTTCCTAAAGATTGAGAGCTGGAAACGGATATTGTAGCTCATTGTAAGAGTGTATGAACGAGAGGAAATAATTTGACTGAAAAAACTTCACCAGCTGCAAACACACCCATCTGGAAAGAACCTTCAAACGCAGCCTTTTTATTTACGAGTTCAATGCAAAGCATGACATCCAGATAATAAACACAGATAGATGCTAAGGGGGAAAAAAAGGCAAAGAACATGAAATACTGAGATAGAAATTGAAAATAAACCTTCAATTAAAAAATTAAAAAATTTCATGATTTTTTTTTCCAGGTCATAATTGCATTCCTCCTTGCTTGAAGAGCTGAATGTATTCAATGCTTCCATGTGGCAGAGTGGTAGGTTTTGGGGGAGATGAAAGAAGCGTGTTAGCAGGAACACTCAGTAACTCGCTGAAGGTCATATGCAAAGCTTCAGATGTAAAACACCTTGTCCAATGTATTATCCATAAGACCTCCCTCTCTCTCTCCTTGCGGCTTCTTACACCTTCCTGAGTTAAATTGGTTCATATACACTGAAAATGGTGTAATGCAGTGTGAGAAAGAATGAAAAATCTTCTGAAAGACTGAATTAGTAAGGAAATTCCAATAACAGGGGATGAGACTGAGTCATATGTGAGAAAGACTTACTAGAAACTGCCTGTTTTTGGTCAAAGCAGAACAAAAAAAGTGTTAATTCAAAAATATATCAAGCCTTCCAGATTTCTCCAATTAAGCAGGACTTGCTGCCAGCACAGAAAGAGAATAATATTGCCAAACCGATAAGGCAACTCAAGTGAGAAATTCAGATGAACTTGACCAATGCTACAAATCATGGAAAAATAGAAAATCAAGCTGCAAATAACCTTGACATCTGACCTTCTAGCCTGTTCCATGACCCATTCATTCTCTGACATGACTCATCCAACATGACTGAATAACTGTAATAGTTTGCTTTCCTGTCTAGCAAATTTATTTGCTCTGAATCTACAAGATGCTAACACTGAGAGAAATGTCAAAAATAACTTCCTCTGAGTGATCAAAGGAGCAGAAGCTGGTAAATATTCATTTTTTATGGTTCATTTTCACAGTATTTGATCTAGTCCTAGTACATGGCTGAAGGGTTTTAGGAGTGCCCATTGCTTTGACTGTCATTTTCCCTGTCATAGGAGTTGCATCACTAATCATGTGACTCTTGACTGGTTTGACTCTTGTCCCCTGAAATTTTGATGAAGGCACTGAAATATCACTGTCAGAGATGCATACCCTCCTCGGTGAGTTCAAGGTCTCTGAACATGATGAAGGATAATTCAGGATGGGGGAGCAAGCTGTTCTGCTGAGTTTGTTCAGACACTCCCTGGAACCCAAAAATGCTTTACCACAGATTTTCATGGTGATTGGAAAGCTCCTGGTCTTTCTCTGAAGCAGAAGAAAGGGGTGACAGGTGCAGCAAAATGGAACGGGACCAGATGAACATTGATGCACACCAAAGTCTTTGAGCTGTTAGACTTGAGACAGTTTTCCTGACATGACATTAGCAGGGGATTTCTGTATCACAAGAAGAACAATCGAGTGACCCTTTGTCAAGTGAAGACCTGACCCGGCAATTCTACAAAATATTTGGATATTGCCATTCAAAATGGAGGAAGTCTTTTCCTGTGAGGGTGGTGAGGCACTGGCACAGGTTGCCCAGAGAAGCTGTGGATGCCCCATCCCTGGAGGTGTTCTAGACCAGGCTGGATGAGGCTTTGAGCAACCTGGTCTAGTGGGAGGTGTCCCTGCCCATGGCAGGGGGTTGGAACTAGAGGACCTTTAAGGTCCCTTCCAGTCCCAACCATTCTACGATTCTATGATTCTATGATTTTTTTTCTGTGCCATAATACCCACATTTACAGTTTCCTGGTTAACAGATGAAGACATCTCAGGTCTGCTTGCCCCATAATATGCAGATACATCAAGTCAGGAAGAACCTTCTCCTGCCTTCATTTGCCATAGGCAGTGTATACTGGAAAAGGCCTGGACAGGAATCTTGTGATGACATTTAGTTGTTAGAAAATTTTAAATGGTTTTGAAGTTTATTTCCCAGGGAACTCTCTTCAGTAATATTTCCCCAGTTTATTTTTAATGTTTCCTGTTGGCAGCACTCAAAGAAATAATTCCTGCCAAAATGCACAGACATTTCTCATGCAGCTTCTCAAACCAGCAGAGACATCTTAGCCTTCTGCTCTAGCATAGCTGAGCCACAGGGACCTCTGCAAACCTCAGCAGGCACTGGGATAGCTGTGACCACATGCACATCCCATGAGGCTTCATCGCACAGCAGGGGAAGAGATGCTCTGTCCCACCTGGTGGAAGGTGACCTGCTGTGGATTCCTCCTACATCTCCTCCACCCATGACCTCATCCAGGAAGACTTTTGTATATTAAGGGGCAGTGGCATTCACTAGTCTTCCTATCTTCATTTATCCAGTAGCCCACCTGAATGTGTAACATAGACCAGGGAATATTAGTTATTCATAATTTGGACCCTTTGCAGGTGATAGTTTTCAGAAGTATCACCTTTAAAAACCCATTGCTACATGCTTTACTGCTGAATTCTTCCTGATATTAGTAATGTGCATTGACAATTCTGCTTTGTAGCACTTTTACTTGACTTTCCAGGGCAATGTACCTACTTTTCAGGTATTTCTGAACAGTGGCTTTTTATTTTTAAGCATGGGTAACAGCAGGTTACAGATTCTTTCTTTCCTTTGTTTGTTTCCTTTCTGCTAGGAATGAATGTATTTAATGTAGTCTCTCTCTTACTCCTTCTTTACAATGGGGACAGCTGCTGCCTCATGGTAAATGAGCATTCAGATGGCTTGGAGAACAACCCTCCATGCAGACAATGCTGTACAGTAATAAAAGATATACAGCAACATCCAAGACGGTCTTTCAGCCTCCAGCTACTTCTCCCTATTAACCAATTCAGAACATATTAAACCATTTAAGAAGAACATTAAGCTTCAGAGGATATGTAAAGTTTTGTCCCTTGTCATTCTCTTCAGCTTCCAAAGCAGGCAAGCAAGAATGGAATAATAAAAAATAATAGTTAAAAAAAAAAAGAAAAAATTTTAAAGCCCCAAGTTGTCTGGTTTTTTTATGTGTAATTCTTAGGGGAAATAAGTAAATGATTGCTTTGTCTTTTTAAGATAACTTGTAGCCGAGACTGAGTGATGAGAGGGGTGCTATGCCTTACCTGGCAACCCAGTATGTATGCTATATATAGAAGAAAAGAGCCAACAAATAAACATAATTATAGCACATATATGTATTTATGTATATATGTTTGTTCTTTCAAATCTCACAGCTTGAGCTCCATATTCCTTGTATGGCTGGAGATTTTAAACGATGTTTTGATAGAAATATTTGTCTCTCAGCTGTCAATTGATGCAGCCAGTCCAATCCCCAAGCAAGCATGAATGATAAGCTTCATTTGTGAAAGCAAGAACATGAGGAAAACATGAAGGGAAAAGTCCTTGGATCCTTGAGTAAACTGTCCAAGGCCCAACGCAGCCTCTATTATTGCTGTTCCTGGAAGAAAAGCAGTTTTGCCATTTATTTCTGAGTGTCACTCACTTCTACCTCCCTTCAAAGGAAGTGTGTTTTTGGAAGAATATTAATTCATATAGTTGGAAGGAGTTAGTTGTTACATGAAAGCAACCACGGGAGGGTGTATGACCTGTAGATTAGTGCATGGGATCCAGGTAGCTTAGGAGAAGCCTCTCAATTTATTTTAACAGTTCCTTTGAATTATCACTGATTTACAGCCAGGATACTGAGAGATATATTTATGTTGTGCAGTACAAACCCCGAGGTAACAAAAACAGAAAGTCAGTAAGTTCACCTGCCATAGCAAGATCAGAGGTGGAAATGTTGCTCTTGGATGTACATTAGCTGCCATTCAATCATGCCAAAGTGTGTGTTCATGATGCACCACCTTTGCATATGGAGCCAGTATGGCTGAGTCCCCAAGCTCAAAACCCTCTGTGGCAAAGAAAGCAAAAATTACTGTCTGAAAATTAAATTTTAATGCTATTCCTGGACCTTATCCAGGAATTCATCTGTTTGCAGGGAGCTGCTAAGGTAGTAATGTGAAATCATAAAGTCATTGAGGTGGGCAGGTACCTCTGGAGATCATCTAGTCCATCTAGTCTAACCCTCAGAAGGGTCAGCCAAAGCAGGTTGCTCAGAGCTGTGTCCAGTTGGGTTTTAATATCTCCGAAGATGGAGACTCCACAAAGTCTCTGGTCAATTTGTTTAAGTGTTTGACCATCCTCACAGTAAAAATGATTTTTTTAGGGTGTGTTTAGAATTTCCTATTTTTTATTTTATGTCTATTGCTTAGTGTGCTGCCACTGTGAACCATCGAGAAGAGCCTGGCTCCATCTTCCTTACTGCACCCCATCAAGTATTCATACACATGGATAAGATCCTCCTGAGCCTTCTTTTCTCCAGGTCAAACATTCCCAGCTCTCTGAGCCTCTCTTCATATGCCACATGCTGCAGTCCCTTCATTGTCTTGTGACCCTTTGTTGGACTCGCTCCAGTATGCCCATGTCTCTCTTGTCCTGGTAAGGCTGGTACTGGACACAGCACTCCAGACGTGTCTCACCAGTGCTGAGCAGAGGGGAAGGATCACCTCCCTCGACCTACTGGCAATGCTTTGCCTAGCCTTCTTTGCTAGAAAGGCCATTTCCTGCTTGTGTCAGCTTGTTGTCCACCATGACACCCAGGTCCTTCTCCATGGTGCTGCTTTCCAGCTGTTTGATCCCAGTGTGTGCTGGTTGCCTGGGTTTATTGTTCCTTGGGTATAAGAAATTGCATTTTTCTTACCAAACTTGACATTCTTGTCAGTCCGTTTCTCCAGCTTGTTGAGGTCCCTCTGAATGAAAGTGCAACCATCTGATGTATCAACCACTCCTACTAAATTTTATTATCTGCAAAGACCTCAGGGACCTCCCCTGACAGCCATGACCTTTCAAAGGTATTTGAGAGTGGCCTTGCAATGGCATCAGACAGCTCCCTCAGCACTTTTGGATGTGCCTTGCTAGATCCCATGGACTCGGGTTCAATCTACTTTGTTTCAATGTTCCCTGACCTAATCTTCCTCCACTGAGAGTGCCCTCCTTACGCCAGACTTGTGCTATGGTCTCAGGGATTCCTGAAGGCCAGTCTTACCAGTAAGGGTGAAGGAGGCATTGAGTACCTCAACCTTTTCCACATTCTTTGTCACCAGGGGCCCTGCCCAGTTCAGAAGCAGCATCTTCCCTTGTCTTCCTTTTGCTGCTGATGTACCTGAAGAAGCTGTTCTTGCTGCTCTTCACATGCCTCACCAGATTCAGCTCCAATGACATGATACAAAATGTAAAATACTCTTCAGCTGGAACTGCTCTATTGAACCCTGCATAGTGAACAGAAAGAGAGAAAACAAAACTGCAGGAGAATAGCATTGCCTCAAGGTCTGGAGGAAGATCAGAGACCCTTGCACACCATCTACACTGTAAACATATGCTGAGAATGAAAATATGCTTCAGAGAGTCTGTCATCTCCATAGACAAGATGGACAACTGTAAAAAGACAAACAACCAGAACCATCTGCCAGGTTTGTTTGGGAGCAAGAGTGCAGAGTGAAACATTGATGTCTAATCACATCCCTGCAAGGAAGCCCCTTCCTGACCACTAAATGGCATCACTTCTGCTTTTCCTCTGTGTAGAGTCATCACCCTTCTTTGTTTCCCAGGTCCAAAAGGGAGTGCAGAACAATGGGGGGAAAAATATCAAAATAATCCCCAAAAAGCAAAAAAACCCACCCAGATTCGAAATTACTATATTGAAGTTGTGGCCCTTAAGTTCACCCAAGACATACTGAGGGATGAACTGAACTTAAAAGATACAAATGAGAAAGTAAAAAAAAATTGTTCTTGAGCCCTTTGGCCAGCCAACTCCCTTTATAATTATTATTTTAAGATTATAATAATGGCTATTAAAGGGGTTTATAAAAATCACCCAAGTGTATGATTTCTGTTTGTGCTTCAAATGCCCACGCAAAAAAGCACTCCAGATGCTCAATTTAAATTTAAAGTTCAAGAGTCAGGCTAGAAATACTTATTTCCCTGTAAACATCAGCTATTTCTAAAAGCATTAGAGAAGACGCTTTATTTTCCATCTAGCAATTAGTGTATTATCATCTTTCTTTGATTAACCTCCTCACTGAGTCTCTCTCCAAGGTTTCTGGGTGAAACTGGACTGACAGTCACATCTTGCAGGCAGATATGTAGCTTATCCAGGAGCAGGGCATTTTGGAATATTTGTTATTATGAAACTTGGATATGAACATCAGAAGGGCTTCTGACACACCCTTTTAAATCTGTGCATATAAACCCTGTGTAAGTTGCCATAAGTGCTGCTATAGATCTCTCCTCAGATCTCCACACACCCTTCATGCCACAATGACACAGGAAAGATTCTCTTTCAGTAATTCTCCTGAGCTGTCATTCACACACATCTCTGTCCTGCACATCACTCAGCTTTCCTCTGAGGCACAAGAAACTTCTACTGGTATTAATCAGAGGGGACTCTGCAGCAGCTTGCAGAACCAGCTGTGGAAGTTAGGGTACAGGAGAGAAGCCCCACAGTTTTCCCCTTGTTCACAGGGGTGTGATGTGAGAGACATTAGTCTCTGGGCAACTGCAGACCTGTGAGCAAGGATGACTGTCCCCACAATGAGCTCACATATGGTAAATAGGAAGAAATTTTTTCCTGTGAGGGTGGTGAGGCACTGGAACAGGTTGCCCAGAGAAGCTGTGGATGCCCCATTCCTGGAGGTGTTCAAGGCCAGGCTGGATGAGGCTTTGAGCAACCTGGGCTAGTGGAAGGTGTCCTTGCCCATGGTAGGGGGTTGGAACTAGGTGGTCTAAGATCCCTTCCAACCCAAACCACTCTGTGATTCTAAGTTTCTAAGCAACTTGTTTTAAGGGAGAAAGGTGAGATCCTTGCTCTCTGTTTTCATAGAAAAACAACGCAAGCCATGTGGCAAGCCTCCTGTAGCTCAGTGTGCCACCTCCTAACAGGATGCAAAACACCTGCCTGGTGAGATCAGGATTATCTGAGCTGAGCCCATGCATTGCATGGCTTCTTCTAATGAATCCCTCTTTAGCATATATTTATGCCAGTTGACAAAGTGAAAGAAACAATTTCCTTAAATATTGAGCATTCATATGTAAATTTCAGCCTAGCGGAATCTTCCCCTATCCAAACGGAATCCTTTATCTATTTCTGTTATATAAGAAAAGCAAATAATTTCTTATCGGCGGACTTTGAAATACAGGCAAGTATTCACTTGGAGTGTTATGAAGTGTCAGCTTTTCCACAGCATTTACTTTTCATGCTCTTAATTTCTCATTTCATTATCTCGCCTTATTCTCTTGCCATGTCACTGTTTTGATTTGATGGCTTCCATGTGACAAGAGTTCTTGCTGTGTGAGCGATACAAATGTGGCTTTAAAAGTGGTACAACTTGCTATTAAGGCAGCTGCCTTCCTCAGGAATTACTTAAAGCTGCAATGAGCCAAGGCATATGAGAGGAACTTTGATATGCACAGCAGGCTAAGCCCTCCTGCAGTCCCTGCTATGGATTGCTCTGCAAAATCTTCCTTTGTTCCTGATTTGCAGAGGTTTGATCTGGTTTTGCCCTGGCAAAGGAGAAGTTGCACCTCTCACTTTTATCTCTGAATGTTCCCACTTCAGTCTGAGAGGTGTTTGCCAGTTTCTTAGCCAGAAAATATTATTGTCGTTTTAATGCCCAAAGGAAGAGCTATAATTTCTCCTTGGCTTTTCCTGGGGTAGGTCCCTACCCCAAACAGAGAATGAAAGGTTACAGCTGGGGTAGACCCTGTTTCTGCCAGTGACGGGCAAGTTGAGATCCCAGTCCTCAGAAGTGATCCAAAGAAGACATCAAGCTTGGTAGCGGCCATCAGGAGTCTCAAGTCCATGTCTGCTGCTGTCAGGGGCAGTGTGGAGAAAAGCAGTAGGCACAAGTGGGTCTTGAAAAGGCACGATAGAGCACACCGTACTCATACAGCATGGATTAGTCTGATGTCTCTGTGTTAGAAAGGAGAGAGGACTGAGTGAAAATGATTGGTCTGATCCCACATGTATCATGATAAACAGACCTGGAAGAAGAAAGTCAGCTTCCAAGAGGAACTCCACTTTGTACAATAACAGGAATTAAGGAATGCCTTGCTAGAGATTCATTTGCTTTTTTCCTGCTATGTAGCAAAGATATATCAACATATCCATTCGCAATCTCTCTCTTCTGGCTTTATTCCCTCTCCACGTTGTATCTTGGAAAGGAAATGCTGCAGACCTTGATGTGGGGAATCCCACTGCACACAGGTGAAGTGGGAAAGGACTGTTCACATGAGCGAAGCAATGCTTGACCGTTCACAAGAATGAAACAGCTTTGTGGCCCAGGTTGATCGTAGAAGCTGTGGATGCCCCATCCCTGGAGGTGTTCAAGGCCAGGCTGGATGAGGCTTTGAGCAACCTGGGTAGTTGGAGGTGTCCCTGCCCTTGGCAGGGGGAGTGGAACTAGATGATCTTGAAGTTCCTTTCCAGCCCAAACCATTCTGTGATCCTGGAAAGGGATTGGTCTGTAGTGCAAGAGAAGTGCTTGATCAAATGTACTCAGTGGGAACAGGGCAACTCACATCTGTACTACAACTCCCTTTGTAGGGAATAGGAATACAAGCTTACAGCTCTTCAGATAATAGGATTTCTTAAAATGAAACTTTAATTAGCATAATGGGAAATTGCACCACTGGAATGAGCAGAATCGTTTGTGTACATTCCAGCTGTATTTATGCAGTAAGCTGACTCACAACATAGAGCAATTCAACTTGAAGATCGCCTCTCTCATTTACCAGTCTAAAGGAGGAAAAGACCAAATTCTTTATGCAGATGAGAATGCTGGAGGTTTTCCTCCTATTCTGCAGAGCCATTCTTACTGACAAAGGTTTGGAACAATAACAGGTTGGAGAGGGTACCAGGGCTCAGTGGTGGGTTTGAGAAAAATTACATCTTTTAATCACTCTAGAACTCTTTCCAAAAATAGTTGTCGTGTTTGATTGGGCTCTGTGGTCTGAGTTGAGGGAAGAGGTTGCCATAAACATTTGGTTGCAAGAGAAGATGCCTAGGACTCTGCCACCGAATTTAGTTAGTAAGTCTTGAAGGTCCAGCAGTTCTTGTGCTTGTGTCTGACCTGTTGCTCTGGGATGACTAGTGCCAGCTGCAGTCCTAGCCTTTGGAAACACAAAACAGCAAAGGACGTGGTTAGCATCATGTAAGAGCACTCACACATGCAGACAAGGAACAGCTTTGCAAATGTCCAGCTGGATACTTCATACTATTGTGTACAAACTGTCTCTGCTACATATTTCCAAGATGTCCATTGACTTATTCCTGAAAATATGTTCTGATAGATTGCACTAAGCATTCCTTGGCATGGATAGTGTCCTACCAACTACAATTTCTTCAATTATATATTTTTGAAAAATTGTATCTGTATATTTCTGAGCTGAATTATTTCTTTACAAAGTTGTTCTTCAAGACTCTTTGGCAAGGTGAAATTGAGTTGCTGTGTCGCATCTACCTTGAAAGAAAATTGTCATCTTTAGAAAGAAGAAGGAGATGGACATGGGAGAGTGAGTTTAAGTCATATCTGCAGTTCAGCTTTCTGGAAGTTAACCACATGGACTACAAATAGAAGTACCTTGTTGTATTGGGTTTGTATGGCAAGGTTTTGGTAGTGGGGGAGCTACAGGGGTGGCTTCTGTGAGAAGCTGTTAGAAGCTTCTCCCACATCCGATAGAGCCAATGCCACTCGGCCCCAAGACAGACCCACCACTGGCCAAGGCTGAGCCCATTAGCAATGGTGGTAGTGCCTCTGGGGTAAAATGTGGGAGAAAAAGGGAGAAAAAGGGAGAAAAAAAGCTGCACAACAGCAATTGCAGCAGGAGAGATGAGTGAGGATATGTGAGAGGAACAACTCTGCAGACACCAAGGTTGGAGAAGAAGGAGGAGGAGGAGGTGCTCCAGATGCTGGAGCAGAGATTCCCCTTCAGCCCATGCTTTGTGGGGGTTTTGGGGTTTTTTT
>WKFP01014240.1:13119-78494 GCA_011057875.1 Pterocles orientalis
GGGGTTGGGGGGGGGGGGGTGCAGCTCTCCCAGAGGCACTTACAGAATGGAGATAACAGTCCAAGCATCCCAGACCAAGAGCTAACCAGGGTGAGTGGGGAAGCGATGACCTGGCCCTGGCTAATGATCCTGGAGCAGGAGGGGCAGGAGTCTCAAAACTCACGGAACGGAGATAACAGTCCGAGCGTCCCAGATTGAGAGTCGACTAGGGTGTTGCGGGGGGAGCTGCAGAAGGCCTTAGGAGAGCGATCCGGAGCCAGAAGAGAGATTCGAAACTGAAAGGGCCTCGGAACCAAAAGGGCCAATCTTCTGGAAGGGTCCTCACCTATAAACTGGGCATGACATGTATGTTATGGAACAGATTATTGGTCACTCTGGTTCTCAATCTAGTAACCAAAGAACAAATCTTGGGCTAGTAGATGGGGCTGTACCCTCCCAGCCCCCCTGCCTTGTCTGCAAAGAGCGAAAAAGCTGAAGGACCTTAAAATATGCTAGCAACAATTACAAAACCTTCCTTTCTTATCATCTTTTCTGCGCACAAATCCAAAACACAGCCTCTTGCTACCTATTATGAAGAAAGTCAACTCTGTCTCTGCTTAACCCAGGACAGTCATCAATGCTGTTTTCAACACAAATCCAAAACATAGCCCCATACTAGCTACTATGAAGAAAATTTACTATCTCAGCCAAAAACCCAATACAGCAGTTTAGAAGTCTATAGTCAACGTAGTCAACTATTAGTCAACTAATTTAGTACAATTATAAAAAGCAGAGATCTAACCAATGGTCAGAGCACATACAGGATGAGTCAGTTCAACACTTCGGTTGAGGTAAATCACTCTCTAAAGTTCAGTGAGTCTATTGACTTGCTCTACTCTGACCATAAAAGGAGCTTGGTGTCGTTTGCTCAGATTGAGTCACCTCCATTATGTACAATGTTTATTGAAATGAATCCGCACTGAGGTGCCAACAGTATCGCAGTCTCAGGAATATTAGATTTGCACCCCACTCTGTGCCAGTTTGTAAGTCTCAGCCCTGCTCCTGTTTGAATTACTGAGCATCTCCCCTCATCTCTCCTGGTTTATCTTCTGATGATAGTCCCTCATCATCCTCTCCCCTCTTCTTCTTTGACAGGGTGAACCAGAGTCGCATTGCTGCACATACAGAGTTTGTGAGTATCTTTGGGCTCTTGAGTCCTGAAAGATGACTGAGCTTCTTGTCTGAAGGAAGAGGTTGTGCTGGGATATGGTTGTGTGCCTCCCAGTGAGACCAGCATCCTTAATGCTGTCCTCTTCTGGAGCCTCAGTCATCATATGAAGTCCCCAGGGATAAGCCTCAACTGCGTCAAAGTGGAAACAAGCTGTGCAATGAGTGTAGGAGGGGATGCAGAAAGAGAAGTAAAGATCCTTCCCTTACACCACATTCCTGAAATCTCACTGACCCTCCCCCACCTCATCTCTTGAGTGGCTTGATATTATTAGTGTAGAATCATAGAATCATTAAGGTTGGAAAAGACCTCAAGGATCATCAAGTCCAACCCAACACCACCTAACGCACTAAACCATGTCTCTAAGCACCACATTTACATGTTTCTTGAACACCTCCAGGGATGGTGACTTCACCACTTCCCTGGGCAGCCTGTTCCAATGCCTGATCACTCTTTCAGTGAAGAAATTTTTTCTAATGTCCAGCCTAAGCCTCCCCTGGTGCAACTTGAAGCCATTTCCTCTTGTCCTATCACTTGTTACTTTAGAGAAGAGGCCAGCACCCACCTCACTACAATCTCCTTTCAGGTAGTTGTAGAGAGTGATAAGGTCTCCCCTCAGTCTCCTCTTCTCTAGACTAAACAGCCCCAGCTCCCTCAGCCGCTCCTCATAAGACCTGTGCTCCAAACCCTTCACCAGCTTCATTGCCCTTCTCTGGACCTGCTCCAGCACCTCAATGTCCTTCTTGTGGTGAGGGGCCCAAAACTGAACACAGGATTCAAGGTACGGCCTCACCAGTGCCGAGTACAGGAGCAAAATCACTTCCCTAGTCCTGCTGGCCACAATATTTCTGATACAGGCCAGGATGCTGTTGGCCTTCTTGGCCACCTGGGCACACTGCTGGCTCATGTTCAGCCGGCTGTCAACCAGCACCCCCAGGTCCCTCTCTGCTGGGCAGCTTTCCATCCACTCTGCCCCGAGCCTGTAACGTTTCAGGGGGTTGTTGTGACCAAAGTGCAGGACCCAGCACTTGGCTTTATCGAATCTCATACAATTGGCCTCAGCCCATCGGTCCAGCCTGTCCAGATCCCCCTGCAAAGCCTGCCTACACTCAAGAAGCTCAACATACCCACTCAATTTGGTATCATCAGCAAACTTACTGAGGGAACACTCAATCCCCTCATCCAGGTCACTGATAAAGATGTTAAACAGGACAGGCCCCAAAACCCATCCCTGGGGAACACCACTGGTGACCGGTCGCCACCCAGACTTAACTCCATTCACCACGACTCTCTGGGCTCGGCCATCCAGACAGTTTTCTATGCAGCAAAGGATGTTCCTGTCTAAGCCATGAGCCACTAACTTTTCTAGGAGAATGCTGTGGGACACAGTGTCGAAGGCCTTGCTAAAGTTCAAGTAGATGACATCAACAGTCTTTCCCTCATCCACTAGGTGGGTCACCTGGTCATAGAAGGATATCAGATTGGTCAAGCATGACCTTCCTTTCAAGAACCCATGCTGGCTGGGCTTGATCCCCTGGGTGTCCTGTACATGCCATGTGAGCACACTCAAGATGGGCCGTTCCATAATCTTTTTCTGGTACCGAGGTCAGGCTGACAGGCCTGTAGTTCCCCAGGTCCT
Organism: Pterocles orientalis; assembly: GCA_011057875.1. Taxonomy (NCBI): domain Eukaryota; kingdom Metazoa; phylum Chordata; class Aves; order Pterocliformes; family Pteroclidae; genus Pterocles; species Pterocles orientalis. The sequence goes on from WKFP01014240.1 coordinate 15,966, forward strand.
CCTTATGGCCCTTCTTGTAGATGCGTGTCACACTGGCAACTTTCCAGCCTTCTGGAACCTCCCCTGTATAGCTGATGGTTTCATGGCTGGTTTTTAAAGACTCAGCTGGAATTGCCCAAACCCTGTTTCAAGTTACCCACATTCCTACATGTGTGGATTAATGCAGTTTTATTCAAAATACTTGTTGAAAGAAGTCATCGACATGATTTTCTTAACAGTATGACTTGGATTCAGAAGATGTAGAATCATAGAATGGTTTGGGTTGGAAGGGATCTTAAATATCACCTTGTTCCAATCCCCTGCCATGGGCGGCGGGGACACCTCCCACTAGCCCAGGTTGCTCAAAGCCTCATCCAGCCTGGCCTTGAACACCTCCAGGGATGGGGCATCCACAGCTTCTCTGGGCAACCTGTGCCAGTGTCTCACCACCCTCACAGTGAAAAATTTCTTCCTAATATCTGATCTAAATTTACCCTCTTTCAGCTTATAACCATTAGGATAAGCCTTTCCCTTTTCCTGTCTCTCTTTTCCATTCCCAGACCCTCTGGAAATATAGGGGGAGGAGTCACTTCTTTCCTGTTATCTCTGACAGCCAATATTCTGCACACTTTAAAGTGTGTGGTATGTGTGCTTGGATGTTGCTGGTCTAGCTTTCAGGGCCATGGTACTGTGATGCTGGTTCTGCTGGAGAAACACAAATAGTTTCCTGGTTTTCCTTTTCCTAAGCTGAAAATTATTTCCTCATTACAGTTCTTCAGGATCTGGACATCCTTTTTAGGTTAGAGATGTGGCTACTTGTAAATGAGAGCAGTCTTGCCTATCTGTAAATGTAATAGGTTTATGCTCAACAGTGAACATTTCTCTCCTGGCTTTGTCAGTCCTCAAACATATCCTATCAGAAAGGTTTGAAGGAGGCCTCTTTTGAGGGTTTGTTTTGTTGGTTGTTTTTTTTCTAGTTTCTGAGGAAATGAGGGTCTTGAGCTTGTCAGATTCACCTGAGATTGCTTCTGACAGCTGACAAACACAAGAAAGGTAAGAGATTTATCTTTGCCAAAAAAAGCCTTAGGAACATGATAGCAAAATTGGAAACAACAGAGAAACATAAAAACCAATAAAAGGTGAAGATTATACTGTCCTCTTTTCTATCTGCCACTTTGTATTTCTCTGGGGGACACCATTGTGTTGGGATCCAAGGTCATGAGCCAATAACATTTCTCCCATCTGAATGTTACTATTCAGAATTGACAACCTCCATAAGCATCTTCCCCCACAGATACACAAGGCTTTTCTGGCTATGAACAAGTTACACTGAAGCTTCTCAGTAGATTTCAAGTATTCCTCAGGGTCTCCTGTAATTTAGGAAACCTTATCCTGCTGCAAAATTTTCTAGCTGTCTCCTGTCTGCCATAAATGCGGATGGAACACCTCTGGCTTAAGCAATGATAGTTTCACTTTGATGTTCAGACAGCACCTTTGGATGGCTGATTCATCCTCGCTCAATGACTTTTATCTCTGTAAGTCAACATAATTTCACCTTCCTTCTCTCACATTACAAATGAACATACCATTAAAGATTAGTTTGTAGTCACCACCTTGAACACAAGGAAGAAAAATCTCTGGTGCCTAAGATTTAGTTCAGACTAAATATCCCTCTCCCTGAACCCTCTTCCCTCACCCCCACTATTGGTTTTAGGGTTTATTGAGTTGTACTTGAGCAGAGATATATCAGGGTTAGTGAAATCCTTATGACAAGTGTAACACACTGTTACTAGTGCCACCAGGATATCCAAGAACTCGTCTTTCCTCTCCAGGCTGCCAGTGAACCAGCCTGCACCCCATGAAGGAGATTTCACCCATGATCAGATCACATTTTTCAAGTTTCCCAGGTAAAAGGACAGCCGGTGGTGATGAGCACTGGAAGAAAGATGACACGCTTTAACAGTCCAAACCTGTTTGGCTCCCGACTCAGACCAGGAAATAAAGGCTTCCATCTTCACTAGAAACCAAAGCAGTGTCCCACCAGCCTCTTGGCAAGCATGATGTGAGTTGAGGGGGAGTTTGTGTTTCACTGCAAAAACAGTAGAGGTAATTTTTCTCTGCTCAGATGCAGCACATCCCTTGACCATTCAGGGATGGAGGAAACTCTTCAGGACAAACTCTCAGGAGTCCCATCAGATGTGCTGTGATGATGGGCACACATGTAAGGCTGGTAGGCAGAACACCTGGGTTCTCCTAGTTCACCACTGCTTTGCAAAACCCAGCTGTGGGAATATCTCATCACCTCTCTGTGTTTTTTTCTACATTACCAACTGTCTTGGTTTCAGCTGGAACAGAGTTAACTATCTTTGGAGTAGCTAATGTGATGCTGTGTTTTGGATTTGTGCTGAGAAGGCTGACAACATACTGGTGTTTATAGTTGTTGCCAGAACAGTCAAGGACTTTTCAACTGGCAAGTGTCTGCAGGGCCAGGAGAAGCTGGGAGGGAAACAGACCAAGCTACTAGCCTAGGATTTGACCTTAGCTTCAGGACTGAGACCCAAATTGGCCAATAGTCTATTCCGTGTTATGGGCGGCATACCCAGTGTATTATGAGGCTCTGCCCAGAAGCACTCTCTCTCTCTCTCTCAGTTGGCTCTCTCTCTCTCTTCGGTTCATTTCTTTTCTTGGATTATGGTTTCTCTGCTCCAGGTTTGTTAGCCGGGAACAGCCTGGACCTTTGTCATCAAGTGGTGAGCAGTATCACTGTGTATCACTTATTTGGATATTTGTATATATTATTATTATCATTATTTTGAATGTTAATGTATTTTAGTTATTAAATTGTTCTTATGTCAACCCACAAGCCTCTTTTCCCTTTACCCCTTTAATTCTCTCCCTCATGCCCAGGTGGAAGGAGGGTGAGCAAGAGGCTGTATAGTGTTCACCACTACCTGGGTTTAAACCACAACACAAACTCATGTGTGTGCAAGGTAAAAACACTTTATAAATGTCTGACATGTTTAAAATGGCATATTCCTGTCGTGGTCAGGTGTCTTCCAAATGCAAAGGGCAACAACAGTCTCCACTTGTCCGCAACCTTTTTATTCATTTGATTTGAACATACACCAGTCATAGAACTGGCTTTTTGTCAGCCCTTTGGTCCCTCCTTATTGAGGTACAATGCAACCTGATTGCTCATTTGCAAGCTTGAGCATGGGGGATTGTAGAAGCTGCATTACAATGAGGAGCATTATTTATTGAACAGACAAGATTTTAAAGTAGGAGAGTAAAAAATCTTGGTTTTCTCTGTTCACTGTGGATCAAACGAGTTAGATCAACAGGAACAAGCATCATCCAGCCACTCTCATTTCTTCCTGTTTTCCCAACCTCCTACACTATAACTACACACCGAAAATAGTTCTAAAAATACATTCATATGGTCAATAAGTCAAGTACTCCTATCTTTGGAAATGCTACAATGAATCTTAACTGTTAGTGAACTGTTAATCCAATGTGACACCATAATTTAGATCCCATGTGCATTTATGTTATCATTCATATAGTCTTTAATCATACAATTATCTTTTTACTCTTATCTTTGAGAAACTCTATCTGGAAACTTCATAGTGATTTGATGGTGGCAGGAGAAGAGTAAGACTTAGAATCATGTTTTTCTTATATCGGGATCTAAAGCTGTTCAAGCCCTTGTGAGTACAAAACATGATCCCTTATTCCCCAGCCTTACAGACAGCTCTACCTCATGATCAATAATTAAACTTTTTCGTCTTGAATATCCAGCCTTGTATAGCCCAGAACTATTAGTCCAAAGAAAATCCTGCTCAGCTTTTGGCTGGAAGATGTCCAGAACAGACAACTTATTTGGGAATTTCGCTGTTAGTGTTGGTCAATACACAGATCAGCATTTTGTTAAAATTTAGGTTGTTTATTCAGGGGTGCAAAAGCTTTTTAAAAATGCTTACTGGAAAATAAAGGAATAGAAAAGTCCCCAAGATTCTTCAGAAATGCTGAAAACCTGGAATATTTTATTAACCTCATTCCTGAAAATGGCCAAACCAACTTTAGTTAAATTTTCTAAAAATAAAAACAAATAAGAAATGATCTGCCAAGGCAGATACTAGGGGGAAACGTTCACCTAAGAAAGAGTAAAAAGTTGTTGTAGACAATAAAATATCAGTGTTTAGAATGGAAAACCTCTGCCAGCCTTCTCCTCTGATACCAGTGTTCTGCTGTCACACTCGCACTTGGAGCAGGTCAAGTAACTGAAACAAAGAAGAAGGTCTTGATGGATCTTGATTCCACTTCAATATTTCTTGTTCACCAACAGTTTCTTGCTCAATCCCAAGATACTATGATGTCCTGGAGAAAAAAAGGAGAGAAATTCAACAAAGCCAAGTGCAAAGTCCTGCACTGGATTTAGATTAGATATGAGGAAGGAATTTTTTTCCTGTGAGGGTGGTGAGGCACTGGCACAGGTTGCCCAGAGAAGCTGTGGATACCCCGTCCCTGGAGGGGTTCAAGGCCAGGCTGGATGAGGCCTTGAGCAACCTGGTCTAGTGGAAGATATCCGTGCCCATGGCAGAGGGGTTGGAACTTGATGATCTTGAAGGTCCCTTCCAGCCTAAACCATTCTATGATTACTGAATTCTCCAAGTACAGACTCAATAAATACAGAAGAAAATCAATCTCGCCCAAAAAGAAATTCTGTGCTGCTCATACAATTCTTCTTGGGAAAGGACAGTAGAAAGAAAGAAACTAACACCACAGATGTTATTCATACTTAACCATATTGCTTAACACTCTGCTAGGAGTTGTTCTAATGTTGTAACAAGGTGAACATTAAAAGAGTAGCATGGCTTTCCAAGGGTTTTAACTTGAAGAGTCAAACCCTTTAGTAACTTTATCCTTCTCCTGGCACTTTCCTCACTGCAAACATTGTAATCAGAGTTGCACTGGCATTTCCATTTCAGACTGATTCCCAGCTGCTGCTGATTTTTCTGATGTCTGTTGACATGATTTAGAGCAACTCTAAATTACGATCTAAGCTGTTCTCACTCTCAATTGGCCTATAACCTGTACAGAAGTGAGATTATGGGGAATTAGCTTCTCTTAGCCCTGAACTTCCCATGAATTTCCCTGCCTGCTGGAAAGGTAAAATAATGACCGGTAGTTTTATCAGCATCTGAGTCAAAGTCGTGAACTATTTCAAGTTCATTTATTTCTCACAGCACAGAGACAAAGTTGAGGGACAGTGCACATTTTTCTTCCTGTGGCTTGTCTTATCTCTTGTTTGATGCCAAGTTCACCAATAAAAATAAATGGTGATTTCAAAGGGAAAGTCAGAAAAGAAGTGTTGCTGAGTTGATGAATATTTACTTTGACTTTGTGACTGAACAACCTAGAAGTGAATACACAGTTGTCATCTCTCCTCTCACTGGCCCAGGTAATTTCATTAACAGAAGCACACTTTAACAGTGGAAATTGTTGCCATAATGTCTTGATCAAAGTAAACACATCGCTGGGCATACACACACACAATCAGAGTGAAATATTCCAAACAGATTGGATATGTTATGATAGAGCTGAAAGAATTCTACCTTTCTCTGCATTATTAATATCTTTCCATCAGCTGATGCATTTTTCCTCTTGTGCTCAGAGATGTCTCAGTAGGGAGCATAGACTTGTTGGAGGCCCTTAGGATATTTAAAGCTCCACAGTCAGCAGGGGAGCTTCTTAAAGACACAGATGACTTGTAGTTGTCAATGAGCGATACATCTCACTAACCGTGATCACCTACAGCAAAGGAGTCTATGTAGAAGCAAGGGTTCACCTGTACTCAGTAAAGAGCAAGTGAAGTGCGTTAGTAATCATTGCTGAGTAAATGACCTAAACTTGGTTGGGGGAAGTGCCATGACTCACAAAGCCAGTCTATTTCTCTCATTCTCTCCTACAAAACTAATTCATACCTTCTCCAAATAAAGATGATTTAACTTTGATGAAGTTAAGTTGACTTAACTAAGATGAAGGTAAGTAGATAAAAGCAGTGCAGGATACAGGGAAACACAGTCCTTTGCCTTCCCTAGGTTCCACTTGTAGCACTAGTCAACTCTGCTTTGATAAAAACACCAGTTTCTTTGGGGTTTGTTTGTTTCTATTTCAGATAGTTGTGTTTTAATGAAATACGGAAATGTGAAAGGCTTATCTGGTTCATAGATTTATTTTCTGGAAGATAAGCCTAGACACACACCCAGATTAGTCAGTGGCTTAGATATTTGAGCGCTGGCTGAAATGAAAGCCTCTTCTGCCCTATCTTTAAGTCCTGAAAGGAGACAGGAACTGGTATTTCTTAACAAATTATCCTTTCTCTCTAAGATTTCAAATGGTGTTCCTTTACTTTTAATAAGGAACAAAACCAAACCTTGATGCCTCTACATTTTGATAGAAGAGAATTCTGCATTTCTGGGCAGCATCTGGACTTGCAGAGATTGGGGGAGAGAGAGTTCATGTGGCTTCTGTGAGGTGTCCTTGCACAGCCATTTTCACTTGCCAGCCTTGACCATGCTAGAAGTCCTGCCCTTTCCAAGTAGGGTCAAAGCTTAACCTCTTAATTGTGCACCTTGAGAAATGGTTTTCTGTGACAGAGGAATAGCTTGCATTATCCTAAAGTCTCGACCAAAGATTCCCGGGAAAGGACTGAAAACTAGCAGCAGAAAAGCTCCTGCCTGGGTTCTTCCCTTACACTTTGTGGTTATGGTTACATCATTTGATTGAGCAATGACTGAAGAGCAGACAGGAGACTGTCATGCTCCTGTCTTTCTGCAACAACGTGGATTTAATTATATTATACTACTCTTGTGTTCAGGGTCTCCATATCTCTCGTTATTTTTAAATGACAAGAACCTTCTAGCATGGTCCATAAGGCAAATATTTTCAAGAATTGGCATATGGCATTTGTGCAATGCATGCTGAGACATCCTCTTCTACCACGCCCACAAAACCCTTACTTACATTTGGGCTTATGTTCAGCAACCTCCAACATGAACTTGAGCCTTGGCCTGCACTGAAAAGTCAGTCAGGTCTTCACTGCTTGCAGCGCAAGCTTGTGAGAGCTTTTCCTTCTGACATCCATGGATCTTCTTTGCATCCCTCCACTATCAAGTCCCTCTCAGTCTCACAGTGGTTGATCTCTGACTCCATAAAGTCTCCCCAAGCCAGCCAAGTCAACTTGTGGGATTTTTGTACTCGTTGAAACGTCTGAAGTCAAGATGTCAGTGTTTTCACTACCACTTCAGACAAGAAACCACCTCTTGTGGTGCTGCCTATGATAAAATGCCATTTCTCTTATTCAGTGCTTTGTATTTAGTTCAGCATTCTGCCTTCTTTATGCTTCCATTTACTTCTGTGGCAAATACTTAATGAAACTTGGCACAGAGACTGATGGAATTTCTTTCTGTCTGCATCACTTATTATTCAGCACCTAAAAGCAAAATCTTGAATGTGAGAGCATGGGGCAGGGAGAAAAAATAGAGCTCATTTTGATTTATTTCTCACCTCTTACAAATCCTCACTGTTTCCTTGTTTCCAGTACTCCCATTCCCAAGGCTGTTTGTCATTACTCAAATGTTAATTTTACTAGACTATGCTGCACATGGAATTATTCTCATATAATTCATTTGCTACTTGTTTATCTCATGTATGATTAGTCTTTCCCTCCAGATTCTTATATAACACTCAACAGAGAAATATCAGGGTACTCTGGGTGTTAGGGTGAACAATCCTCAACCCCACCAAGTGAGTAGGATATCGTGACCATTTCATTATACAAATAGAGAAATGAGACCTGCAAGTTTCATTGCCCTTCTGACAGTGAATTTGATTCCAGACAGGTCAAGAGGCTTGTGATGGATTTGCTGCATATGTGACCAAGATGGGAGTTGAACCAACATTTCCTAGGGCTAAATCCTGTGCTAATCCACAAGAACATTCTATTTTATCTCAGTGATTTAGTATGAAGCAAAATCTGACATGATGGCTCTGTTATTGACAAGAGAAAACAATCCCAACCACACATATTAGAGCGCTGGTACAACATCAGTGAATTTTGGACCTGATAGACTTTAAAGCTAAACTCAAATGGGTTTGGATGTTTACGAGAAAGTTGTTAGGAAATAGTGCTTGAAATTCTGCAGAAAAACAGAGAAAAAGACCTGCAGGAATAACCATCCTTTGGCAGAGATATGGACATCTAGAGGAGTGTCTTCTCCTTCTCTAGTTAATATGATGATAGAAATGTGTTTATAGAGTGATCTTGCTTTTTTTTTTTAAGGAAAAGCAAAATGAGGTTGGAATTCCATAACTCTTCCTTACCACATCTGACACCAACATACCATAAACCTTTTCGTTCCTCAGTTCTGTAGAGTTTAAAATCAGAAGGAATCCTTAACCATTCACATGAGGATATAGCTTTTATATCCTAGCAAGACGTCAAGAGGCTGCTCTGACTGACATGTGGACAAAAATTTGCTTCTCAGCATGAGGTATTAGCAAGACATTTTGGTATCTAAAGCAAAAAGATGGTCCCTCACAGAGCTTTGGGCTTGCTGTCCCTGTGCCTTCTGCCTACCATATTGCCCTGCATTCCACATCATGGAGTGGTGTCCTCCCAGATACGTCTGGCTCAGTCAACCCACCACGCTTGTGAAGACGAGACAGATGCACAAGGACAAAAATATCTGAGGATGGGCCCACTGTGCTCTACTGCTGACACAAGATGCACTGCTACCTTTAGAAGATCTGCATCATGGAGTAGGGACCATGAGCAGAACTGTCTCTCCCAAATCTAGCCAGCAAGTAGGACATTAGGACTCCCACTTTTGGTCTGAATGTGCACAGTCTGCCCCAGTGCTGACATAATTTCTCCCAGCACAAAACCCAAAGGCACAGCCTGAGGAGGCAAGTAGGCTGCTTCAGCCTCTCTCTGCTGAACTGGCCAACAGCTAACACTTCAAGAGGCCTGACATCATCTGATCACATGTAGAAAGAGGTCAGGTCTACACTTGTTACCTTGTATTGTAGTTAAGATCATACGAATATGTGAACATAAAACATATTTTACTAGGTTGGTTCTGATTATCTGCATCAATAGGGGACGCTGTTTAAAGAAGACACACAAACCTGACCACTGTATGCAGTCCTCTCCTTTTGTCGTCTCACAACTTCCACAGTTTTTGCATTAGAGATGGCAAAGAATATAAACCCTGCCTATTCGCTGCATTTCCAGACATTCCGTGACATTATTTTAGCTATGATATTTTTTTATTTTCAGTCTTCACAATTCCTGTGTCAGCAAAACTCCAAAGTTCTTTGCTGTGCTCTTTAAAAATACATATATATGTACTTTTTGTTTGTTTGCTTGTTTTAAAGCAGTCTCCTATGATTTCAGGGGATTTCCCCTAGTCAGTGAATTAAATTGATCTCATCCACCATCACTGTTATTTCAATAACCCTGAGCATATCCCCCTCAGCAATCTCCTCTCCAAACTGAAGAATCCCCAACTTTACATTCTCTTTTGATAAAGCAGCTTCTTCTTTCCTCCAGCAGTGAGAATTGTCTTTCTCTGCATCTTTTTCTAGTTATGTATCTTTTTTTCTAACTTGAGCTGGTTCACATTTTTGTGTGACAAAAGCATGTTTTCCACAAATATCTACCAACCTGATTTGACAATACCAAAAGACAGGGAACATGCAGCTTCCTTTGCTTATTTGTTGCAATGACTAATAGCCTTTTAAAAAAAATGCCAGTTATTAGTGTTTGCCTGGCTGTCACTGCCTCCTGCTCCCTCTTGCAATGTGTTTCCCTGCTAGGTTAAAGAGTTCTTTACTACCCAGTATTCTCTCTTTGCAAAAGCATTTTATACACTGTGATAAAAACACTCTCTGGTCTTTTTTTTTTTTTTTTAAACTGAAAGGATTGAGTTCTTTAAGTTGGTCACTAGTCCTCATTGCCACAAACAGCTACGGGTTGGGAAATAACATCAGCTGCTAGTCACAGGACTCTTGTTTGTACACCCAAGGACTGTTTTCCCATTAGCACTGCAGCCCTGGGAATGTTAAATGAGCGGCTCATCTCCTGTGCCGTGGAGATGCTTTCCAACGCTTTACCCTGCCTTGTAGTTCAGGTTCTGCTCTTTTTTCGTAGGTGTATGTCTGCCTTTAGGAATCGTGAATGTTAGTCTTTCTGCAAGGGGTGCATACAAGAAGCTTTAGGCAATTTGGGAATTTTAATCTAAACAATCTAGTATCTTCCTAATCAGCTGTGTCTAAGAGGCAAGTAATTAAATTATAATGTTGAGAAGGTACTCCCTTGGGTTTTCTACTTCATTGGTGAGCACTCTAAAAGCAGACGTTTAGGAGTGCTTTCCAGACAAGCCTGGTTCTTTTTCACAGTTTATTCCTTGACTCCCAAGAACAGGGCAAGCCCCCCGCTGGATGAAAATGTAAAACACTCGTTCTTGAGACCCCACTTGTCATGACTACGAGCAGATGGATGAGGCACACAGTGGAGTCAATGTTTTAGTGCGTGCTCGTACATTAAAATTTCAGGTGCTTATGTAGCTTTAGATGTAATCACATGATGACAGAAAACTTTGCAATGATGCTGTAACTCAGAGAAAGTATTTAGTGCCCAAATTTTGGATTAAAATTCTATGTCTTTTTTTTTGGGGGGGGGGGGTCAAGATTTTTCACCTTTTTGCTTTTCTTTTAACTTGAGCATTGAAAGTGCATGCCCTGAACTGCTGAAAAGATACATCCCTTCTGGCCTCTCTCTCTATGTTACACAGAAACAAGATTGACAGTAAATTGCCAGCACTGCTGAACAGAGATGAAGCTTCAGTCTTCATTTGTGTGCATGCTTTCGTACAGGCCCACGCACTACTAGCATCACAAAAGATGAAAGTGTTCTTAATCGGAGCAGAAAATGTGGAGAAAAATATCACACAGTGTAGCCAAGAAGAAAGAAAAACTCTCAGTTGCACTCAGTTTAGCAGACATTTGTTCTGACCTCCTTTGTAGTTTGTTTCATTTTGACTCTTGTTGTTGTTGTTGCTGTTGTTCAATTTTCTGCAAGAAAGAGATTAAATTAATAGAAATTGATTGGTGTATCTGCAGCTATGTACAGGGAGGTTTGGCTACAGTGGCCACATATACAGCAAAGCAAGCTTTCTTAGTGTGGTTTTCACTGAAATCATTTATTAAAGTCCACTTCTGCTTCACTTTGATCTGATTTTTCCCCCCACATTCCCAAAGCCCCCTCTTCATCCCATTCTTCACCTTTTCCTTTCACTGTGAAAAAAAAAAAAGTGTCAAGTCAAGACAGAATGGAAGTAAGGTGTAATAAATAGTATAGAATCAGGTCTACTCCATTCCGCAGCTTCATGGAATTTTATAATCAGTGATTTCCACCTCACAATAACCTTGAGGGTAGGGAAAACTACTGTCCTATGAGAAGTATCTTCCTGAGGACATGTGCAAAGGACTATACTGCTGTTCGTGTCAACCACCATTGCAGTCGGAGTTATCTGCTGAGGTTTTGCTGTAGAATCGAACTCAGAGGCCCAAACCAACCCAACCAAAACTTATCTCCTTGTAAAAAAATCTCACAGAGAGATGCACACCATCCTTGTTATGAGTGGTGCGTCGATGCCTATATCTGAAGTGTTTGCCAATTACAGCAGCCAGATCCAGGTGTTGCCTTGTTACTCAGCTCCATCAATCTCTTTTCTTACCTTAATTCTAAGCAGAGGGGCAGGCTATCTTTTTATATGCACCCTGTAGCTTCAGATGTGGTCTTAATAGGGCTGTTTGACAGAATATAAAAACTCCACAATCAACAAACTACCTCCCACTTTTTCAGTAGATTGCCTAAATATCATCAAACACATGATGTCTTTGTCAAGTCTGCATGGGTTCTCTGAGGAATTGCAAAATGTCCTTTCCTAACAAGACCTGGTTAAATCTAAGGTAACCATAAGCCTGGCCTGAAATACCCATGGGGAGCACGGGTTGAGCAGAAGATAGCAGAAGACAGAATCATAGAATAATAGAATTATAGAATTGTAGAATGGTTCGGGATGGAAAGGACCTTAGAGATCATCTCGTTCTAACCTCTCTGCCATGGGCAGGGACACCTTCCACTAGACCAAGCTGCTCAAAGTCTCATTCAGCCTGGCCTTGAACACCTCCAGGGATGGGACTTCCACAGCTTCTATGGACAACCTGTTCCAGTGCCTCACCATCCTCACAGTCAAAAACTTCCTCCTAATATCCAGTCTAAAGAAGAGGCTGTAGATGTGAACATGTCAAACTCCACATAGCCAGTGTTCACCTAGCCACATTGACCAGAGAAACATTGTAGAGCTGCCACGAAAGACTGAGAGAGTATCTTGTGCTAGGAAGGCCTAGCAAGAAGGTCAGTTAAACCTCCAACCCAGATCTCTGGATCCCATTAATTGCAGGTGTCTGACACATAAGCCTACCATTCCCTTAGCCTGCACCTCTCTTCTCCACTGCCTCTGGAAATGGGTCGCCAAAAATTGCAGTCAAACATCTTTTACAAATGTGTTATGGGGATTAGTAAATTTACCTTTGTACAACACCATAGGTATGAGAAGCATCCAATAGGCAGTGACCAATGTTAAAGTGTTCCCGAGCTTGGATCAGATTGAATCTACAGCTGAGGTCCACTGAGATACTCTATCCAGTTTTCACAAGGATTTGAGGCAATCCTTTACCTGACAAACAATTAGAGAAGCTGCATGAGTGAATCCATGTACAGCCTGTTCCCTGCCAAGGCATTAAGTCAATTGCTAGCGCCACAAATCTTAGAAATGGCAGGCTTCCTAATCCCATAGTTTAATTCTTGGCATTTTTTGATAGGCTTCTAAGCGGGAAGCAAATAAGCTTGATCAGTAATTCAAGCTGATTGTACCAGCATCCAACGTACAGTCTTTATTTCAACATTCAAAGTCTAAGGTAACATCACATACATGAAAAGCAGGCCACCTCCTGAAGAGCTTGAAAAGGAGATGAGTACATTATAAACATTTATTTTTTTACCATTTTAATGCTCAGAAAAATTTCTTCCCATGGATTTAAAAAAATATAAACACACCTAGTACTTTTCAGCTAGGGATGGCAGAGGGCCATGGTACAAAACAGTTATCACAGCTACAGAAGCTTCATCTCGCCCAATTTTCTTGTTGCTAATGCTCTAAGAACAGCATAGAGTCTGGATTTGATAAAAGATGCAGACCGTTGGGTGCCTCTCCTGCACCCTACCTTGTCCTGTTTTCCATCCCAGACCATCACTATTGAAGCCCTCTATTTCTGATTATAGATAGTTGCAGTAGTGAATAGGAAATAAATGGGATTCAGCACAATATTGAAACATATTCACTCATAACCCCTCGACAAGCTTAGTCTAAATCACAAACGGCAATCACAAAAGGCGGGGAAAACAAAAAACAAAAACCAAAACCAACCAAACAAACAAAAAAACACCAGACCTTAGGGATAAATTTTGCTAATGGCCTTTCTAATGGGACTTCCTCAACAAGTCAGAGTTTAGACAATTTATGTTAAAAGTATCAGGGAGACAGCAAGTAGTTCCTCTTAGAAAGGGGACATCTTGAGCATATCAGGGAATATCCAAGCTCAGCAGAGACACTTACCATTGTTGTTGAATTTTTATTTGGCTTTAGCTTTATTATTTTCACAAATCTCTAGTTCCCATGAACCAAATTATTATACAGGAATAAATAGGAAAAAACTATTTCCAGTTCTCATGATTAGAAATAATGCTAGAAATTGAATTAATGATTGCTTAAATATGCATCAGATAGAAAGAGCAAATTATTTTAATAGTTCCTTGGTATATTGACAAGGAAGATCTAGGGTAAATTTCTCATATTTAGCTGCAAAATTTTGTCTTTACATGCACACACTTGCCCAAAAACAATTTAAAATTTTGTAGTTACTGAGGAAGGTCTTGAAAAAAAAGCAAATAGATAATGGAATAACATTGTCAGGACAGACAATATTTGTGATAACATCAGAAAAGAATTCCTATAATGACAAATCTTAAATATCAGCTATTCATTTGATAAAAACAAAATGTCAGTAAAGAAACTGCTATTTCCAAGTGAAATGGAAAAGTCACACACGTGGGTTTTCCTGCTTATGCTCTTTCCATTTCCCTTTTTGTTTCAGCTCCTGAATTAGTGGGTTTAATGGGTTTCAGACCTTAGTTTAGAAACTGGACCAAATTACAGATTGGAACATATGAGTTGTCCAGAAATCCTCCCAGTTAATTCTCATGTTTATATTCATTTTTACTGAAGGCAGTTATTTTGTGGGCATTGGAAAAAAAGAAAAGAGAGACAGAGTTGGCCACATTTTTCCTTTTTTTTTTTTAATTAAACAGAAGAAGAGGTCTGCATCATCACTCCATCAAAACAGAATCCTCCAATTAGAAAAAAAAACAGTATTGAAATTTTAGGTTGTATATGACAACATTCATTTAAACTTTTCTGAAGAAAGGTTTCTCACATACAGGACAGAATTTAAATAGACATGGATGACAACACAGAAAAAAAAATCAATAGCATTTTTTAAAATGATAGCTTAGATGTTAGCACAGAAAGAGACACAAGTTCAAGAACCTGCCTTACTTGATTCAAAGCAGGAATTTGAACTTAAGTTTTCCCCATAAGAGATAAATGCCCTAACAACTAGAGGATCAATCAGGTTTTTGTGATGAAAAATTATAACAGCAGAAGTTGCCATCTGTTCAGATGCAGAATGAAAACAAAGTGTGAAGATTCAACTATTAAAAAAAAAATAAAGAAATTACTGTATTCTAGCCCTGACTTTGTAGTTTCATTTATTGCATGGGGTCATTACATGGATGAAGTCAAGAGGAAATATGCCTATGTTATTGTCATATTTTACTAATATCCTGTCAAACTTAATACACTTGACACATTCCAACGAAGGATTCTCAGTTTTCTAGAAACTGAGAGGGAACTGGTCCTTTGTGGGATTTTTTTTTCCTCACTGAATTCATCAGGAGTATGATCAAGGCTGATTGTCTCTTAGTCCTCCCCTATATAAAGGCATGAAGGGTGACTAATATTTGCCTTACACTTGCCAAGAGATACTAGCCACTCTGGGCCATCTCCTGTGTTGCCTTGACTTTACCAGGAATCTGTCCGTTCCTTTCAATTTACCTGTATTTTAGTCATCTTTCTTAACACTCTGTGAAAGTAAAGAACAGTTTCACCTTTAACAAGAGACATAATACTTAATGGAAAATAAATAAAAACAGTGTTTAGGCCTCTGAGTCTATTTTTGACTGTCTTTGGTTTACAAGCTGTACTTGGCAAGGTGCCTAAAGTCTCCAGAAGAGTGAACAAGAGTCCAGATAGAAGCATGGGGAGTTTTGTTTCTGATTTTCATTAGACTAAAGTTTCAGTCTCTGTGAAGTGGAAATCTTCTGGTTGTGATACATTATATTCTTCCTTCCATTACTTGAAGGGGGCTACAGGAGAGATGGGGAGGCAATCTTGATCAGGGAGTGGAGTGATAGGATGAGGGGCAATGGTTTTAAGCTAAAAGAGGGTAGATTTAGATTGGATATTAGGAAGAAATTTTTTCCTGTGAGGATGGTGAGGCACTGGCACAGGTTGCCCAGAGAAGCTGTGGATGCCCCATCCCTGGAGGTGTTCAAGGCCAGGCTGGATGAGGCTTTGAGCAACCTGGGCTAGTGGAGGGTGTCCCTGCCCATGGCAGGGGGGTTGGAACTAGATGATCTTTGAAAGTCCCTTCCAACCCAAACCATTATTTGATTCTGTGATTCTATATCTTAATGTTGTTGTGCCTCCTGCATTTACACTATGGGTGAATAAACTGGTTTAAACATACAGAGAAGTTTAAGGCTTGTCAATATCAGGTGTATATCAATTAACTTCTTCAGGCTATCATCTTGCTTGTATATCAGGAGAACATAGACAAGTGTCCCATCCTCAGTAGCATACATTCATGGAACTGAGACCTTTGGACATAACTCAGATTTATACTCACAGAACTGAGATCAGAATCTAATTTTTTATGTTCAGAATATTGCTAGCCTAGTGTTTTAATTAATAAAGGTTCACTAAGACCATTTTAAAAAGAGAGATCTGTGAAGGGAAGATTAACAACCCTCTCCCAGAAACATCCTGAACAGCGTCTTCTGTGGTGGCGAGAGCAATAAGGAAATTTAGAAAGGCCAGCTACTTCACACTTGCTTGTAATTTCTTGCTCTCCTTTTCTCACAAACAGTTCATCAACACAGGACTGCAAGCATGGGTGGCTTCAGGCAAAAACGAGAGATGTCCATGGAGAGGGAGGTGAGGTTGTTCTTTAAGGAGAGGCTATGTGCTAAGAAAGGTGTTCACAAAAGACTAAGCCTGGGTGCAGCAGATTTTTCTTAAGTTCACCCAGTAACAAATGGAAGTCCCTTCAGAAAATTACCCTTGCACCACCTGGCCCTCTGCAAGAGGCTCTTCCTCCAGCTACCAGTGAGGGATCGTTATGTGTCTGTCCTCCTTTGACTAAAACGAGCCTTTGTTACCATCCTTCATACTGTGCAAATCCCTGCAAAGGTCCCCACTTGGCAAAGGGCTTAAGCACAGCTATACTGCTATAAACACATCAAATTCAGCAGGATTCAGACTCAGTTGAAGATATATTGCTTCAAAAAGAATTGCTGTAGTATGTTCAGTTATAGAGCTGTATTAACTATTAAAGGATAATTGTAAATAAAACTCAGAAAGATCGATCCAGCTCAGCTCAATCAGCTTATTGATTTAAGCTATGAAGAGAAAACAGCACATAAACAGCACTCTTACTGGTGACCCTATCACCAGTCCCCAGTGACTGACAATTCCCTGGCACAAATAGCACATGAACTTCTAGCAGATGATTATTGCATTTATTTGAGTTTACAGGTAACTTCAGACTTTCCTTTAAATTACACAATCCCTCCCTGCCTGTCTTGAAAGGCAGGCCAGTTTATCTGCATACGGGTCATGCAGACAACTTATTGTAACCACTTTTCATGACTTCCTGGTATTCTGTGAAGTGGAAAATAGGAAACACGTGTATCATAGAAATCACAGATATCTACTACAAAAAGAGAGATTCATCAATGCCGCTGTACTCGGCGCTGGTGAGGCCGTACCTTGAATACTGTGTTCAGTTTTGGCCCCTCACCACAAGAAGGACATTGAGGGGCTGGAGCAGGTCCAGAGAAGGGCAACGAAGCTGGTGAAGGGTCTGGAGCACAGGTTTTACAAGGAGCGGCTGAAAGAGCTGGGGTTGTTTAGTCTAGAGGAGAGGAGGCTGAGAGGAGACCTCATCACTCTCTACAACTACCTGAAAGGAGGTTGTAGTGAGGTGGGTGCTGGCCTCTTCTCTAAAGTAACAAGTGATAGGACAAGAGGAAATGGCTTCAAGTTGCACCAGGGGAGGCTTAGGCTGGACATTAGAAAAAATTTCTTCACTGAAAGAGTGATCAGGCTTTGGAACAGGCTGCCCAGGGAAGTGGTGAAGTCACCATCCCTGGAGGGGTTCAAGAAACGTGTAAATGTGGTGCTCATGGTTTAGTGGGTTAGGTGGTGTGGATTGATGGCTGGACTTGATGATCCTTGAGGTCTTTTCCAACCTTAATGATTCTATGATTTTATGAAATATTAAAAAGAAAAGAAAAAGCAGAAGAAAACAACATAAGCTAATGAGCAAGTCAATAATGCCTCAGATCCAAGTATCAAAAAATCGTAGGAGTTTTGCTCATTGCAGACAGAATATAAACCATTTTCGTAATCAGCTTGCCACCTAAAAGTAATATCTCAAGAATAGTCAAGAACTCTGCTAAAGCAGCACACGTGAGAGACACCTGGACCCAGGCCTGAATTATTTAGCACAGATCTAATCCTGTCCTTCCAAGTTTTGCAGTTTTGCCAAGAGTAAGGATTTTGCTGCTCTTTTTATTTTCTTTCCCCTGATACAGCTGGGTCTGGTCTGTGACCATGCAGAGACACTGCCTTGGCTCTTCTTAGTGGAAGAGTTTTCTTGTCCCAAGACAAAATCCTAGTCAGAGGGAACAAAACAGCACTGTCTAAAACCTCTTGAAGAAGGAACCTGAGGAACTAGACATCGTCAGAAGATGTTACCCTAAGTACCAGCTCCCAACAATTAGGGGCCATGAGCCTTCAAAAATTAGGTTTTTAGCTCATATCTGACCCTGTCACTCAGGGGTGGATTCACCTGATAACAGACTCTTTGCAAAGTTACCCTCAGCTACCCCTATGGTCAGTGAGTGTTGTGGTTTCGACCGTGGCTGGCAGTAAAACACCACAACTGCTCATTCACCTTCCCCAATCCTAGGGATGAGGGA
This sequence comes from Pterocles orientalis, assembly GCA_011057875.1. Lineage (NCBI taxonomy): Eukaryota > Metazoa > Chordata > Aves > Pterocliformes > Pteroclidae > Pterocles > Pterocles orientalis. The sequence continues at coordinate 34,459 of WKFP01014240.1, forward strand.
GACAACAAAAGGGACAAAGGGAAAAGAGACTCGTGGGTCGAGACAAGAACATAAACTACGATAAAATTGAAAACAACAATGATAATAACAATAATGACAATAGTAATATGTGCAAGTATGCAAACACATAAATGAGTGATACACAGTGAAACTGCTCACCACCCAATGACCAAGGTTCCTGGCTGATGATCCCAGAGCAGAGAGAGTCCCAAAATCTCAATCCTGGAACAGAGGTAAGAGCACAAGTGTCCAAGAGACAACCCTGAGAGAGAGGTGACCCAGAGGTAGATAACCTGGAGCAGGAGAGGATGACCCAGAGCAAGAGAGCACTCCTGGACAGAACCTCATCTATATACTGGGCATGACGCGCATGATATGGAATAGAACATTGGCCAATTTGGGTCTCAATCCTAAACCTAAGTTCGAATCCTTGGCCAGTAACTGGGGCTATGTTCCCTCCCAGCTTCTTCTTCAGCCTTAACCATTAGAAACAATTAAATGGACTGTAGAGGCAACCTCATTATCTACTGGATATTAGTAGGAAAGATGTCAACAAGAGTGCCTGATTCTCCACCAGTGACCCCAGATCTCTTGTGTCCAACATCACTGAGCTGGCTGGCTGGTTCACTTACAGGTGACTTTAGCATCATGAGAGTACAGACAGAAAGAGCTGAGGCAGAAGAGACCACAAGGCTCAGAGACTTTGTTGTGCAGTGTGCCACCAGCAGCTGACAGTGGCAGTAATGAAAAGTAAAACGGTTTTCTGGCTCATCCAGGAGCCCTCAGTCTGGGAAAAGAAGTCCTGGCTATAGTCAAGGTCAAGATGGATAGAAATGTCACAGAGTGTACCAGGAACTGCTGAGACGTATCTTGCATTGGGTAGGTTTGGGCATCGGAGGTTGTCTGCAAAAGCAAAAGGTGTTAATGTCAACAGAATGTGCATGGGAAAATAAATGTTGGCTAGTCCCCACTCTGGGTAAAACATTATAAACTTGAACATTCGATGCTGTTACTCTTGAAATGCCAGCCAAGCAAAGGATGCTGCTTCTGCCTCTGGTCCTTAGCTAACATTGGCCAGCACAGCTCCGCTGAAAGCCCCGTTGCTGGAGATGGGCTGGCTGACACCAGACGAGCAGCTGAGCCTGGGTTCCTTTCACCTGAAAAGCATAAACTTTAGGTGCCATCTTTCTTCTGATATCTTCCTTACCAGGGGTTTGGAAGGACTCGCCCTATAGATCCTTCTGGAGACACAACAGTGGGAAAATTAATATGATCAAGAAATCAGTGAGTCCCAGAAGCATGATGATCTTTCCATCTTTCAAGTCAGGGAACATTCTGTGCAAGCAATGATTGGTATTCTCAACAGTTATCACTTGCAGGTTAACTAGGAAACATCAGAGAAAGTGATTTAATTGATTTAATGTATTATAATTAGATGGTAATAGGTACATATGTACATACAATGAGTGCAATAGACCAAACATAAAAAGGATTATCCTCACTAAGTTTTCTTTGCTGGTCACTAAACAGGGATAATGTTGAATATTTTGGTTTGTTCTGTTGCATTTTATTTTATTTTATTTTATTTTATTTTATTTTATTTTATTTTATTTTATTTTATTTTATTTTATTTTATTTTATTTTATTTTATTATTTTAATAGATAAGAATATTTATCTTTTGTTTTTCAGATGAGCAGCTCATAACCAAGGTCATGAAATGCAAATTTTAGAAGCTGCTGAGTTTACTTAACATGTGTTCAAAAACACAATGTGCACAAGTGTGTACAGTGTGTACAAGCATACACAAGTGTGTACCATAGATCTAGGTAGGATTTGGTTAAAATTATTCATAAACACTTTCAACAGAAACTGCATACAGCTTACAGTGCATGTATAAATGCTTCCCTAGAATACAGCTAGAAAAAAAACCCAACATAGTTTAATAGAAGGGTTTAATAGAAAATTATAACAATTCAATCAGTGTTTTCTCTAAAGAATCCTTGAAAAAGATCTTGACATCTAATAATACTCTTTTAGAAATCTTACAAGCTTTTTTTTAAAAAGAAAACCCTAAGGAAAGTAGGGATTATCCTTGAAACAATGGACTAGTCTAGAAAAATGCGAAGTTCAGTCAGTTCCATCCCTATCAGGTATTACAAGAGTTTTCTCTTAGAGCCTGGTTTGTTTGATTTGGTAAAGTTTGGAAAAGGAATTTTTAGTTGTGACAACGTGGATAACAGTACATGTTGAAATCCATTTGTGCAAATATATAAGAACTATGAAAGGAAACAGGTCTGGGGATTAACTAAGGGCTCCAAAGATCAACATTCAGTCCCTAAATCTTCTTGTTTGACACACGGTCATTCATCTGGTCCGCACTGCTCCAATACACTCAATCATGCTCAGAAATTTCGTTTACACTGATTTGCTCTCTAAAGGCTTTTGCACAAGTTTCAGAACACCAGGTTTTGCAGAAGCTACAGATATCCACAACCATGCCTTTATCAATGTTATCAAACCATTTGCAAACGGACATTTTATTATTAGATGCAAAATGGAGGAAAGGTTCATAACTAGATCTCACCTTTCTTATCAGGTTGCTCCGTAGTAAGTAGTAGAAAAAAAATAATGATGGAGAGGGTCATAGCTGAATCTGAGCAACACCTTTGTCTGTGATGATTGTATTTTATTTGCAATCATTATTAAGTATTTTATTTAGGAAAGAAGACAAACAAATTAAGACTCATCTTTACCAATGGAGGACACAGTATTACCGGGTGTTTTGGTGGGCCCGTCGCACAATCAGATATAGACACAGACTGAACATCCAGCAGTAGGATGCTGTGGCCTGCCATAGATTATGATCAGGTGATATTTGGTTTATCACATCAGCTATGTCAATGTGAAACATTCACGAAGAAATGGTACTACAAGCAAAAAGAATCCCAAACAAACTGGTTTCCTTATCAAAGTGAACAAGCTTCATAAATTCCTAGGAGCTCAACTATGCATGTTAAGAAAACCAATAACTGTGTTAAGTTTGTTATTGTAAAAGCAATGTTATGAGCCGAAACCATACCTTTGGTCACGGTAGCTGTATCACCAAACATTTCTCCACCAGCTGCCTTATCAAATTATTCTAAGACTCTATCCTTTAATGTTTGGAGATACATCATATTAAGCCAACACTTAACTTAGCTGTTTACCCAATTGGGGATGGAAGTCCAACTGAAATAGAAATGTAATGCACTCATCTCAGCATCCTTCTAAGAACATTTCTAGGGAGACACCTCTGTCCTTGCTGGACAAGGTTGCATAAATAAACTCAAAAAACAGACGTTTGAGAACTTCTCACTGCTATTGGGTTGATGCCCACATGGCCACTGGAGTAGGTAAGTCAACTTCATTTTAAGCCTTCCTGTTCTGTTCTCCTTGGCTGCCTCTCCAGCAAACAGCACATGTTCCTGCCACTCAGCCCAGCAGCTGTTTCAGGAAACATGGCTTTGTGAATTGAGACAAAATGTTGGCTCCATTTTCCTAGACAGCTGTTCTGCAGATCAAATTTATTTTCCCTAAAAAGGGCATTTCTCCTTCCTCCTTCCTTTGTAACCTGTTGAAAAGAGGATTTCTTTCCCTTGATATACATCAGGATTTGAAGACATGAACCCTCCACCCCTGTGCATGCATATGTCTTTTTTTTTTTAAATCTGGTGATGAATCTAAACCAAGTTTGGCACAAAGAAGGAGCCTTCAAAGATATTGTCTTACAGGTTTCATGAAAATAAGCAACCATGGAGAGGAAAAAGACCTTATTAACTCTTACATTGTAGGAAAAGACAAACTGAGCTTAGGTCTTACTATATATTTAGAGAGTCCACACAAGAGCTAGCCCTCAAGACAGAAATCTATAGAAAGCCAAGCTCACATGAAAAATGGAGCAACAGGAATAATAAAACAAAATAGTATTGCGATGTTTATGTGCCCTACCTTGCTGGCGGAGTTGTACCTAGCTTCAGCAAGCTTTTAATTCATCCAAATGTTCAGCACTTGAAGAGTGTCCAGTGCAAGCAGACCCTTCCAAGACTACCTTTCCCAGCCAAGATGAGTTAAATGGGATATAATACTTTTCTCAGAATGGTGTTTCATGTCAAAATCTTACTATTGAAGCCAAAAATTAACACAGAGGAACCAACCAACCAATCAAAAAAATCCTTAAACACAGAGAGTCCTGAAAATACCACACAGTCACATCTCATCCTCTGAAAACATTTTCAAAGCATTCCAGCAAAATACAGGTGATGCTATTCCCTCTTTGTTGCTGTGACACAGAAGAGAAACTGAGGCACTTGCCTTTACAAAGTTCACATGAGAATTTTTGTAGGAGAACCAAGAACCAAATGTGGTCAGCACGCGCAGACAGCAAAGTAACCGTCCACCAATTAAAAAAACTCTTCACTGCCATTAACGTCAGGCAGATGCAACAAGGCAACTGTCAGCAGCATCCCCCAGGCAGCCCAGGACCTGCCTCACAGCTCCCCTGTGCCACAACCTCTGCAATCGATACAGAAGGAAGGCTGGCTGATGCAGCAATCTGCAGGGACTTATTCACATCACTGCTGCCAAAGAGTGAGGAATAGCAGTTACTTCAGCACGATAATACTTTGATTCTGTTATTCTGGCAATTGTAACCCTTAATGGGCAGTTTGCTTCGTTTCTGCCACTGTAAATCACCCAGAGCACATAATAGCACCCATTTGCTTGAGCTCCAAGGTTCCAGCAAAAGAAAGTGAAAAGGGAAAGAGCAAGGAAAAAAATTGTGATAAACTTTTCGTTTCTACAGCAGCTCAGCTGGGCACGCAAAAAGTCGCTGGATTTCATCTTTTCCCTACAGTGCTCACAATCTAATTTTGAAAAAAAGGCTTTTCTCCATTCCCAGTGAGGCTCTTGAGACTTGGTGTTCTGTTTCCAGGGAAGGGTAAAGCCAAGAGTGTTGAAGGATAGAGTGCAAATTATTCCTTTGCTCCAATGGAGTCTTGCTGACATTGTTCATATTTGGGCAGCCCAAGGTGTGCCAAGACAGACTGCAAGCAGCAGATAAAGAAAGGTTCTTAGGGGACATCACACTAAACCTGGTGGCTTTAATCCTGCCTTTGCTGTGGTTCTTCATATCTCCAAGGGGCGATGCATGGAGCCATCAATAGAGAAGGAGAAAGAAAAGAGGATCCTGAGACTTGGTGTTCCAAGTTATGCAGTGTCCAAAGAGGCCACAGCAGTACAGACCTGGGGGACAATCCTTGAACTTCCCTGGAGTCAGTGCAGCCACTCTGTGAGAAGGTGTCAAGCCAAAATATTTCAGATTTAAAGGCTGAGCTCAGAAGGGGTGAGAATTAAAGGAATAACAGGAGATCAGGAAAAATATTGACTTTTTAGTTTATTATAAATAATGGAGGCAAAACCTTGGACAAAGAGAGTAGTTTTAATTTGTCCTACTCAAGGCATTTACAGAAAATTATGTCCTACCATGGCATTTAAAGTAAGGGAAACTGAGGCACAGACATGGGGTGACAACTGTCCAACTTTACCCAGACAGTGACAAAATGAGGACAGGAACTGGGTCTCCTGGATCTCATATGTGATGCTTGGGGCATTATGGTGGCCTATCCTGCAATGTAAAAGGAAGAAGGGGACTTTGCAGCCCCTTTGCACACCTCGTAGCTCTACTAGTGACGGGGACAGTGTTTTCATACACAACACTCCATGCTTCACTACAGAGCCAGCAAAATCCCCATGTCCTAATCATTGCCCTGACAGCAATAACGATCTCTAAAGGGACCACCTAGGGCAGATATTTAGGTCCTGTTTCCTTCCTTCAGCATTCTTCTTTCTTATTAATTGGGAGTGGCTGAAGGGGAGAGGTAACTCTGAGAATTTATAGGCATTAATTTTTCATCTGATTATTAACATACTTGCAGCAGGTGTTGGAAGATTTCTACTTTAGTGGTCTCAGAAAATAGCAAAGGATACAATAACCACTTATCTTTGTTTAAACCGTTACCTGATGGGGTTAGTAGGAGAAGAGAAGGGTTTGGACATAAATCTGCAGTATTTCTGTAATGCTGTTTGCTTCTAATTCTGTAATTGTGAAGTCTGTCTCATGATAGCCATGTCTGACTTTCTTCCTTTCTCACTTTGTCTTTCTTTTTATTCTTCTTCACAAGGAAAATGGGAAATGCTAAATCGTGTGAAATTATTCCCCAGGACCTCAAACTGGGAAAACTACGTTGTATCTTTGGAAAAACCTGGGGAATCTGAGCTTAGGATACTTGACACTGGTATAAAAGCTGTTGACCCTTGTCTGGGGTTGCCTGTCAAAAATAACTTGCTGAAATATGTGGAGAGACTGAAATTCTGTCAAAAGACCTGCTACTACAGGAATGCATCAATCGCCAGGTGTACCCTACACCAAGGGCCATCCAGCTTCATACCTGCTCAGCCTCATTTGAAAGGTGCAGCAATTCCCCCAGCCTAAATGCAGACACAATTAATATCTTCAATATATAGTATGCAGTTAGTCAATATCCTTATATATATGTTGGTTGTCTGTTATCTTAGTAACCATTTTCTGCTTTAGAAAAGCCTTCATTTAACTCATTGCAGAGCAGAAGCTGTATGTAGTTTGAGTGGCCAAGATAGCCACCCAAAAGAACTGTGAGCAAATCCATGGAATGAATGAGGCTTTGAACCCATCAACAAATGTTTAATAAAAAAAAAAAAAATATTTGCAGGTTGTGGCTGATTCACACGGGGAAGATTAAGTCAGTTCAAGTAAGTTAACTTGCAATGTATAATTCTATTTATTCCAATCAAATGTCCCAAACATAGAGGTCAGTTTTATCCACCAATGGCTTCTTGGTCATCAAAAGCTGAACTTGGGGCAGAAGTTTTAAGTTGTTCTTAACACAAGATTAGATCCTGTGCTTAGACTTTGACTCTAATCATTAGTTGAAATAATTCTTATTTTCACACAGGTCTAGATGCTTCTGGAGACTTTTCTAGATATGTAAATAGGTCTTAACCCTATATTGGCACACAGGACTGAGGTTTGCAGGAAGGTTCTAATAAATCGCATTATCCTTAAATTCCTCAGCCTCCACAAGGTGTTTCCTTCCGTTACACTGTTCCTTGGCCACCTGGGTCTCCATGAGAAAAGAGACACCAAATTGAATTCTTTACTCCAAGGGTGGTGACACAATGGAACAGGTTGCCCAGAGAAGCTGTGGATGCCCCATCCCTGGAGGTGTTCAAGGCCAGGCTGGATGAGGCTTTGAGCAACCTGGTCCAGTGGAAGGTGTCCCTGCCCATGGTAGGGGGGTTGGAACTCAATAATCTTAAAGGTCCTTTCCAACCCAAACCATTCTGTGATTCTATGAAAGCTGCCACTATATTCACTACAGCAGTGTAGCAAAACTTTTTTTTTTGGTCTGGCACTAAACAAACTGCTAAGTATGCAAATGGCAGCCTCCCTATTCATTTTGATTCTGTTGCCTCACTGTACGCACTGGATCCAAACATCTGTGCTTCAGGGATATCTGACAGATCTCAGCGCCGGGCTTTGCATAACAGGTGAAGCCTTGAAGTAGGTCATCACGGATCAGCGATGCAGAGCTTCTGTATCTCTGGCAAATCCTTTAAAAAAATCTTGCTTTGTGTCCATAAAGTTTGTATATATTTAGTATCTACTTAAAAACATTAGTTCTCCTAGAGTAGGGTGGAGATTGATGCCTTTAGTCAAAGGCAGCCAGAGCAGCCAGTGAATATGCTGTGTCAATACTACCACCAAGAGGCCAGCAAGGAGATGGGTGAGGAGATCTAATTGCATCATTTCACCAAGTGCAGAGAGGCACCCTTAACAAGAAAGGCAAAGGCTAGGAAAGCAAAGCCAGGAAGTAGATTCTAAATGACCATCTGAGCCCCTCTCTGGCATCGTTTGTGGCAGCAGGATTGAAGAAGGGCAACGAGATGGTGACAGTCCCACTATATAAATAGCAATGCAGCAGGCACCGAGAAACGCTTCATTATGCATCCTGCAAGCCAGTTCTCGGCTGCTGCCGCAACAGCACAAGTGACAGCCTGGATATCCCATCCCTAAAAAGCCCAGGTCTGCTGTCACATCAGCAGCAGATGTTATTCCCTTGCAATCCAATCAGCTGAGACCCTGCGTTGCATCACTGTGCAGGGCAGAGGCAGCCACATCTGTCCCAAGAAATTACACCCTTTTTAACCAAATAATTTTCTTTCAAGCACTGCTCTGTAGTGAACACCTCTCCTTTGTTCCACAGCAAAATGTGATCTGAACTGAAAAGAAAAACAACATTTTGCAGCATAAATAACCTGAGAAGTCACTAAACCTGAGTATTTCCTAGCCTCCTACTGACTTAATATGAGTGTGCTCAGCATTGCTTATAGGTTGATGATGTGTGGACCAAGATCAGATGGTTTAGTGTGTAGTGAAGGAAAATTCCAAAGCTGGACCTATACTAGCAATATACAGTGGCAGAGACACTGTTAAACCCTCAAACTTAATTACCTGTTCTGCTAAACCACTGCAACAATCCCTGAAATTGCTGCAGCCTGGACTAGCCATCTCTCTCGTGCATAATTTTTGTGCAGTTGAAGCACTGGCATGAGGCAGGGACTGTTACAAACAGGCAGTTGGGATGAAACTAACCTATTTGGGGCAGCAAGTGACGAGGCCACCCTCTGCCTGGTGAGCTCAGTGCCGAAGAAGTATCCTGTGTATGGGTGATCTCTGAGTCCCGATGTAGCCTGGATCATCTACAAAGGGTTGAGAAGGCAGAGGAGTTTTTCGGTGAAAATCTTATAGAATCATAGAACCATAGAATCATAGAATGGCCTGGGTTGAAAAGGACCATAGTGATCATCTAGTTTCAACCCCCCCGCCATATGCAGGGCCGCCAACCACTAGACCAGGCTGCTCAGAGCCACATCCAGCCTGGCCTTGAATGCCTCCAGGGATGGGGCATCCACGATCTCCCTGGGCAACCTGTTCCAGTGTGCTACCACCCTTTGGGTAAAAAACTTTCTCCTAATCTCTATCCTAAACCTCCCCTGTCTTAATTTAAAACCATTCCCCCTTGTCCTATCACTATCCACCCTCGTAAACAGTCGCTCCCCCTCCTGTTTATACGCTCCCTTCAAGTACTGGAAGGCCGCAATGAGGTCTCCCCGGAGCCTTCTCTTCTCCAAGCTAAACAAGCCCAGTTCCCTCAACCTTTCCTCATAGGAGAGGTGCTCCAGCCCTCTGATCATCTTAGTGGCCCTCCTCTGAACCCTTTCCAAGAGCTCCACGTCCTTCCTGTGCTGGGGGCCCCAGGCCTGGACACAGTACTCCAGATGGGGCCTCACAAGAGCCGAGTAGAGGGGCACAATCCCCTCCCTCTCCCTGCTGGCCACCCCTTTTTTAATGCAGCCCAAAACACAGTTGGCTTTGCGGGCTGCAAGCACGCACTGCTGGCTCACTGGAATGTCTTCTTAAGTGTGTGCTATTGGCCCCAAGTGATGAAACTCTCCGATAAATTTCCATAAAAGTGTGGTTAAATGGTCCATAAATATAGTCACCCTGCCCTATGGCACACAGCTGCAGTAGATAACCTTGCCAAGAGCCTTTCAACCCTCTTTTCTCTGACTGCTTGTAAGATAAAACTTTGTAGGAGTGTAAGTCCACAGAGAATAAAGGAGAAGAATATTCCCCCAATGCGCCTTTGTTGTCAATCCTTCCTCTGCTTAACAGAGTGGAAATTTTTCACTTAAGTGGGAGAGGGTAGTACAAAATGATCCTTGGGAAGGACTATGGTGCCAGATGTGGGGAATATACATAATCGCTGTCACAATGAAATGCAATAATTGGGAAACAGATTGAGGAAGCAAAAGCATTTGAATTCTGCTTTAGATGGACGTTACAATACAGCCCTAAGTTCACTGGCTATGATGCCTGCATTATATTTCATTGTGCACATTGTGCACAGAAAGGATCTGATTCATCTCGGTATGACTCCAGTGTTATACAGGGACAACTCCAGGAGAAAAAATCAGATCCCAGAATATTAATCCAAAAATGCAGAATTCAAAAATGACCAAGTACATGTACAGATGTGTGTATGCAACTATGCACTTATTATATTAGTCCCCAAAGTAATAGATATGTTTTCTGACAGCAGCAGCTCTCGTACTTCACCTATTCAGAATCAGCTTTGTGTTATCTCTCCCTTTCTTTACTGTATGGAACATTAAAGGAATTAGGGACATCCAACAGAGAAATGCTGACTCCTTTTTTGCTAGTAATTCTGGTCCCAGTGACTGTGACCAATTACACTCAGTATCACTCTGGGTTTGGCATGTCATCCACGCCTTAAGAATTAGCCCACATGGCTCCTTCACACCCTTCTGAGCCTGTCATCCACAAGTATAATTTGACACGCATAAAATTTGAGTGTCCCAGGGAATCAACCTGGAGGGACAGATGTTTGGAGCACAGGATTCCTGTTTACTGCTTGACACCCCCATTGTGTCCTCAGCATCATGAAGCGACAGGTCTGGCAGGATCAGCCACGCAGCTCTGGGGAGGCATTAAGACAAGGAACCTCATCTGAAATCAGTCTATGAAGGACAAGAGTCTCTGCTCATACCAATTCTCACCATCCCAATAAAGCCAACAACAAAGCTCCTATTAACTTCAATGGATGCTGAACTCTGTTCCGGTGGCACAGATAGAATTAAGGAAATTCCCTGTCTTTTGTCCTACCTTAAGGACTAGATAGTGCCTGCTGGTGTTTGGGATACAGTGGACCTAGTGTATTTGCTAGTCCAACAGCTTTGAAGAGTGCATGATGCAGTTCCTAAGCCTACGCTGAACAAAAATTCCTGTGATGGTGAATAATAAAGAGCCAAAAAAGCCCTGGAGACAACAGCCTTGTTTTCCCTGCCCAGCATGCCATTTCAGAGACCTTGGAATTCCTTGAGAGTTAAAGAAATTAAAGCAGGAGAATTGAAATGCACCTCTGTAGGGCTCTGAGACACAGAGCATTTTTGCTGGCTTGTATTTTTCATCCTCTGTGGCTGCTTAAAAAAAATCTCTTTAATTATTAAAGGCAACAATATTTATTTTAGTGAAATAATGTGTGTAGTGCAGTGAGATTTCCATTTGTGTGTTTAGTACAAAACACAGTTTGAAGTATCTTATATAAAAGTATTCTTAGACCTGAAAAACAAAGAATGCAGGAGCTTTTGAATAAGTCAGCTTTCTCTTTTCTTCAGTGACTCTGCTATGTGGACCTTTTCCGGGCCTAAATTTAGTGGCCCACATTGCCAGACTTTGTGTGGGTGAAGAATGAGTCTAATAGTTTGGTTCCACCATCCTACTAGTCCAATGACTTGTCTGTAGGAGTGATCTGAACTAAAATATTAGAATAAAACTTGCATAAGACATCCATAGTTTACAGACAAGAAAACAACCGATATTCTCAAAAGTCTCATTCTGATCTGTGCTAAATCTGGCTTTAAATTCGGTACTTAGGTGATGGTATCCTTGAATTTCATAGAGGCCAAAAACCTTCTTCCATCAAGTTGCCATGGTGTTAAACTCATGTTTCTATTTGTGGTACCAGCTGACAATGTTAGATTGTTCAAGTCTAATATTCCATCCCAGAGCAGGTCCCAATCATAAATTGTGTTGATATCCCAATTAGTTCAATATGTTTCACACCTCTGAAGTACAAATTTGCCCAAAGTATCAGGTCCAGACAGGCCTTATACATATAGCCAAGCAACAGTTCTAGGCTACGCTGCTGCATGAATTCAAGAAAAAAAATAATGGAAGAAAATATTTCCTTAGTGGAAGAAAATTTTATCCTTAAAAACTGGCAGGAAAGCCTTTTACAGAGCAATTAACCATGATGTATTCAGAATTTCCAACTGGAAGGAAAATCAAGTGATTATTGATATTGTCTGTCTCTTGATCCATTGAGGCACCTTCTCATGCGTTAGAAAGAACATACCTAAGAGATCTGCATTATAATTAACGCTACTTTTTTCTCCAGAAGCCATTTGCTTCTCTGCCTCTCTTTGGCTGTGAAAGTACTCACCGATACAGCAAGTAAATTACAAAAAGCTTTTGGTTCCAGAATGCTTCTCCCCATCCCAAACTTTCTTTTAGAACTACCTCACCATCTGCTTCCAAGGAACATCTCATTGGGCAGAAGAGACATACAGGGATCAGCAGCAAGAAAGGATCATGCTACATGGGGTGCCATGCCCTTCAGCCTTCTTTGACCTTGCAGTGGAACAACAAAAAATTGGTAGAGAGGTTTTACTAGAATGTCAAAACAGCAGGTCTACTATTCCACCCTTTTGTCACCTGTAAATACTAAATTATTTGGCTATTTTCCTTTTCCCTGCACACATTCAAATTAAACAAACCTCCTTCATTGTCTGAGTCTTCCTATACCCAGCGTACTTTGAGCTCAGGACCCAACTGACATGTTCCACCCTACCAAACTGGGGTCAGAATTATTTTATTTCTAAGGGATACCTCTGTTTCCAGAGAAGCAAAGGGATGATGAAGCAGCAGAGAGTTCCTCCTGCGGTTTGTTCTACCTCTTACTCAGCCTGGGGATCATCCGATCATTCATTACAGCTGCTGAAGAAGTCAGGCAAGGATAAGTTCTCCTTCCCTCTCAGGACTATAAAGATGAAGATCTGAGGCAGACTGCTATCCTAGGGTAAAATCAGCAAGGATTCTGTTGACAGAAAATAGCTAGAAAGAAAATTTAAAAAAAAAGTAAATGTAGTGGAAACATATACATTTCTAAGATAAAAATTCCTATGGTAGCTTCGGGGGGTTCAGACACACCAATGAGTTAGTGCAGGACAAAAAGTTTCTGGTCATCAGCAGACCTGAGGTAACCACTCCTGTGCACACCTCCATCTTGCAGTAAATATAACTTCTTTAGTTATACCAGTCCTCTTTCTTTAAAAGAATTTAAATGATTCAAATAACTTCACACTTGCTACAGGCAAGGAGCTTGTGCATGGACTGTTGCCACGGAAACCTGCTCACGGATCTTAACACAAAGGAAATATCATTACTGTTTCGTTAATTACTGTATTAAAGCAAGACACCATCCAAGATCAATGCTTGTTGTGCTAGGTACACAGTGAGAAATACTCTTTTGTCCACAAAAAAACTTCTGAACAAAACAGGTAGCTTCTTTTCAGACAAAATATTTATTTTATGAAGTTAAGAACTGAACCAGTCACATAAATCAAAATCAACACCTTCCAGATCAGTCATCGCCAAGGAAGTCCAAGGCTGAAGATCCTCAGGGATTCCACTGACAACTACACAGATACCCAGGGCTGCCAGCATGCATCTGAAATTTGAGCCACAAACTGTGTTTCTGGTTTTTGTGGATTTTGTTTTTATACAAAGCTGAGCTCTGTAACTGCACTAGCAAATACAAGCTTATAATCAACCAATTTCCTATAATGGCACTTCCTATTTCAGCCTCTATTCTTTTTCTTCTCATTGTCAGCCAGCAGGTAATGGCACTGTTTGCTCTTCACAACAGAGATGCACCCTGGTATATCGCGCTTCTTAGAGTAAGGTACAAAACTGAAGCTGGGAGAGCGTAATGAGTGGCATTTTGATGGCATAATGGGTTTCAGCTGTCATGTCAATAATCACAGAGCTGTCATGTCAGTAACTGCAGAGGAATGGGATTGGGGGCTGAAAAATCTGCTCTCCTCTGCTTCTCAGGCAAGACTGCTTGCACCCTGTCAGTGCTGCTGGGAGACAAGCTGGTGCTTTACGAAGTGTGACTTTTAAGTAAAGTTAGGATTTTGTATGAATCCACAGGCATGGCATGACTTTGCCACAAAACCTGTTTTCCTTCCATAAGAGACTGATGACGGGACTTTTTCTTGAGTCAGGAGCTTCATCTAATACTGCTCAAGAGTGGTCTACAAAGACACATGGTGCAAAAGGAGATCTCACTGAGAATTTGCTAAAACTGAGAAATCCAGAGACAAACCCAGTCTAGCTTTACAGCCTTCAATTTTTCTCCTCCTGCTTATACAGAGCATCCACTTGCAAGTGCACGTTAAAGGTTTTTCCCAACCATATCTTAGAGATAGGAATTTTTAATCTCCAGCTACCAGACTTTAGTTCTTCAGCTCATGCTCTAAAGTTTTGGATATGGCAGCATCCATTTCTATCTTTGGACAGACACTCATACCCTTCTCCAGAACCACTCTTTCTGTTACCAGTTTAGATATTAGTTCTGAGGCCAATAGAGAAGACATGAGCTTCACTCTGTCGCTGCTCCTCAGGTTGGACCCAGAGAGGGAAAGACCAGCTTCAGCCATCGAAGAGACCTTGGACAACAATGTCCAGCTGAGGATAGGGCACCCATGCACTAAAGATGAACTGCTGGACCACTGAAGCCCAACTTCTCTCTGTAGCATGATAGAATCATTTAGGTTGGAAATGACCCTTAAGATCGTTGAGTTCAACTGTAAACCTAACACTGCAAAGTCCACTACTAAACCATGCCCTTAAGTGCCATGTCTACTTGTCTTTTAAGCTTCTTTCAGGGTCTGAGGATGCTCTTGCTTCTTTTGTTCCTCTCTGATGCCTTTTGCCAGCCATGCTCCCCTTATCCCTTCTCCATTTTCGAACACTCTGAGGGTAGCCAGAGTTATCGAGTGGAGAATCAGAGAGACGCTTTTCAGTCAGGAGGAAGAGTGCCAGAAGGTACTTTCACTCCTCTAGCAGTGTGCAGATTCTCCAAACATCAGTAGAGGTCACAAATTCCTCTACACAGATTTGCAAATAATAGGAATAAGTTTCTTTGCTGTCTTTGCAGCTCTGTGGGAGGTACTCCAGCAGTCTGTCAATTACTGAGTGAAAACCATCATCCTCAATGTCCATGAATTAAAATCATACAAGAGGCCAGTTTCTAGTTTAGAGACTAGGAGGAAATCTGTATCTCTGATTCTTATACTATCCTCTGAAATGTCCAGTTCTCACTAATATGAGAGATAGGGCATAGTACAAAACCAACATTTTCTTAAGTCCGGGTACTTCTGACACTGGTGTTTCCTACCAAAAAAACCGATAGAATAGGTCTTTACCATGCAATGGTTTTCAATGCAGGGACGGCTGAGCTTGTGGATCCAAAGAACACTTAGAAAGGTCTGCAGACTGGAAGTAGCAAAGCTGTGCCAGCACATCACTGCACCTGAGCTATTAAACCCGGCCATCAGCTAATTACCCCTGCAAGTAAGTCTTGCCAAGTTCCTGGACGTGGTACTGTGCTCACAATTGTCTCTGCACCTGTTGCAAAGACAGTGAAATGTGAAATTCCCATTCTTACATCTATAAAAATTGATCCCAAAGTCTGGATGGATCTAAGTTTTCCAGCATGTCTTGAAGGCTAAGGGACTCCAATCGTTGGGGAGCAGCAGAGTGGGAAGGAAGTCCTAAAAGAGAAACTCCAAGGGGGTGTGGAGAAGCTTTGATATACATTGGAAGGAGGGAGAGAAAGTCTCAGATGGTTCAAAGAAGCAATGTTTCCCCAGAAAGATTATCAACTAGGCACATTTTTTTTAAAAAACATGATTACTACATATGCTCAGGTTTAACCCAACTTCTTCAAATTATTTTTCTACATTTTCTGCAAACTTCCATATACTTGCTTTACTTCTCCAGTGATACATTGTTGCGTCTGGGGGTCTTCTTCCCTGCTTTTATATTTTTGCCTCTAGACCCCATTATAATTTCTGATTATCTTATTCACAACATCACTTTTTAATACTTCAACCTTATATGAATTATTGTAGCAGCCCCAAACAAAAATAATCTGTTAGCACAAATTTCCTCTGGACAATTAAATGTAAATTGAACTAATAACTCTAATGTTCTCCCTGTTATGCAGCTTTTGTGTTGTGTCAGCTTTGCACCACAATTCTAGTTTAGTCTCCTCCTCTTTTCTTTGGTATTTTCTCTAGACACTTTTCTGAGTACCCCACAAGTCCTACTACACCTTTTTTCACAGGTCACTCATGCACTCTGGCTGTGTTCTAAGATCCACATAATCCTGTTCCTTGTGAGTCTGTGGAGCATTATTTCAGTTGGAAGAGGAACACAGCAAAATGTTATCTGTTTCGTCTATCCTTGGAACACCATTTAGGTAAAAATATCAAGGGAAAATTTGTAGTTCTCAATGCTGATCATTTATAAGTGACCGAATCTGGTGCCTGCAGCATTCCCTGTCTCTGTGCTACAGACAAAGAGAAATCTTAAAGTCTAGTAGCAGTTTAGACATTTCTTTAACAGCTGCTGCATGGGGAGGATGAAGAAAACAAAACAAAACCCCAAAACCAAAACCAAAAAAACAGTTAGCCCATAAAAGTTTGCCCAAACTAAAGAAGGTAATTCTTCTCAGAGCACTAAAAGAATTTCTTCTGCCTCCAGGGACTGCACAGTAGGAGCAGAACTTCTTGACCTTCCAGCACAAGTTGGAAATAAAGGGAAGATAAGCCCTTCCTTGAGGGCTTAGTCAGGCAACAGGAAAATTAACTCGGATGTTCCAGGTGAATTCCTGTCTTCATTGCCTTCTAAAGCAAACCTCAAGCATATTCATTTTGAAAAACGTGACTGAGCTGATGAAGTGCATTGACCTGCAATGTTGTTATCTGTGTCTGAGGAAGTCAGGTAGGAAATCAACAGAGTCAACAGAATCAGTGACATCACACCTCATCCTAATGTTGACACATTCTTTGTTAAACTGAACTGAACCTAACTCCACTCAGTATATTGACTGGTTCTGCATCAACTAGAAGAGGAGCCTGGGTAACTCAGAGGTAATGTACCCACTCTAGACACCTGAAGTGCATTTTATCCCATATAAATCTTTGTACTTGTGTACATGGCATAATGCAGAACTATTCACATATAGTTGAGGTTGCTCTAATATTCTTCCTGTGATGCAGTGTGGTCACAGGAGGTGGAAACACAAAGTTATCCATCTGGGAAAAAACAGCTTTAAAGACAGTTTAGAATTTCAGCAAGATGTAGGTGTACAACTCATAACTAGCACAAAAGCCTTGCATCCATCCATAAAATTATCACTATTATCATCATCATTTTCAATTTTATTGTATTTTAGTTACTAATTTGTTCTTATCTCAACCCATGAGTCTCTTTTCCCTTTACTCTTTTAAGTCTGTCCTCCATCCCCAGGAGGGGGGAAGGTGAGCAAGTGGCTGCAAGGTGTTTGCAGCTAGCTGGGTTCAAACCATGAAACCAAGGTAAACGAGTCAAGTCTTGTTTCATAAGCTTCCTGTGGCTGTAAACAGATGAGTTTGCACTAAAATAGAGAAGACAAAGTGTAGAAGAGTGTACTAGAAGGAAACGTCCCTATGACAGTAAGGCCAGCTAGAGTCAAGGCTCTGTTATACCATTGCTACATGCAGAGAGCCGAATGTCTTAATCTGAAATGTTTGTCCTAGAGTCAACACAGATATAAGATCAGGAAAAGGGATACCACAGGAACTGAGGGAGCAGTATTCTTTTGCTGCGAAATATCTAAATGGGACTCACATTGAGTCTTATAAAACAGGTGTCTAAACACAAGGGTCTGCAAGTGTGTTAGATCTCTAAACATTATGGGAGTGGAGACATGAGGCCTGCTTCAGCCAGCCATACATAGGTGTCTATTGTCACATGAGACACCTTAAAATATTTGAGGTCTGGCAAAGAGCTGGTGGAGAGGACAAAGTACCTGCAGGTGGCATGAGAGATGGCGGAGAGGGGCCATACTCACTGTCATCTCATATGAACTTCGTTGCCATTGTTCAGGCAATAGACTTGAGACCCATACAGAAAGTGTTTTGTACACCTTAAGCAGACACTTGCATTTGCTCACATAGAAGGGTGGATCAGGACACTCTGAGAATCCTGCTCCAGAAAGAGAGTACCAAGACTGCTAACCTAAAGGGATGTTCAAAGCTTTCAACAAAAGAAAGCATTGTTTCAAAAAGCCCTTGTATGCCATTAGTAAAGGAGGTAACTGTGGTGTTAGCTTTTTCTGCTGCTGCTTTAAAAAGGACGAAAAAAGAAACAGCTTTTTGATTGGGAAAGTCGCAAAGAATAATAAAAATAGTGGAGGAAATGTATTTTATGTTATTGAAATGCCATTAAACAAATGAAGATACAGGAAAGAAAATCCTGGTAAAAACATGTATTTATGTACATGTACACACATTTACACACACACAAACGTAAGCTTTTGCATATCTTTTTGACAAAAAATCAACAGGCAGCAATTGCTAAGAGGGACTATGAATAGAAATTGGTTATAATAGGGATACAACTTCTGTCATACAATATTAGTGTTTTTATCTGAGGGTGCTAATTAAAACAGTATACACCAGATATACATATTCCCAGCTTTCATGCTGGCTTGTCAAACAAAATAGAGGCCAGAAACACCATTTCACTAATTTGAGGGATAAAATAACAAAAGAAAATAGGGAGGGAAGAATTTATAAGGAAAGAGACACAGAGGAGATGGATGCCTCACAAAAACCAAATATGTGGGTAGTTACATGTGCTGTCCCTGAACCTGGAGACAGTTTCACAGGCATTGCAAACTTTTTTATCCTGGTGCTGTGATTGGCTGGATCCATAGAGAAGTAAGGCCATGGCCACGACCATGCCAGACTCCTTCCTGTTCAGCTGGGAGGACCTATGAGGAGGTTTTCACAAGGGGTAACTAACCTTAAAACTCAAGAGGCACAGAAATTGAACACGCATTTGCTTACATCCTGGATATAGTATCCATAGAGACACCAGGTAAACTGACATACAGGGAAGGGAAAGCCACAATATCAAAGCATATGAGCTTGGAACAACCAGTCATGGGATTAACGCATGAGTAGCAGGTGGCTTTTCCAAGGGTCATTTATCAAGGAATAAAGTTGTGAGTACAACAATTTCTCATACATACCACACCACATATAGTTTGACTACAAGTCAACCACTTTGTTCCATAAGTAGGACAGCCTAAGTGAGTCTTCTTTGAGCTCTCCCTGCCTAAGCAGATGGCTGCATGGTGGAGATGGGATGCTTCTCAAGGTTTCTCCTCAAGGCAGAGAGACCTTTTACCAACTGCAAATCTTTGGTAACTGACCAATATTGCACATAAACTTATATTATAGCACATTAAGATTTTGAATTGGTAACTTTGATTTTTGTCTCAGTAAATTTGATTTTGTCTTTGCAGTTTTGAATCATTATTATATCCTTTGTGCAGTACAGTAATAGAGTGAACTTTGCCATTGAACTTTTTTAAGTCACATTTTTGCAACATCGTATCTCAATAGAACCAATTTTACTAATATGTTTAACAGTGGTTCTTTAAGTGGTTTATATCACCTATTTGAAACAAATTGGAGTAGTGGGCAGGATCTTAAATCAGGAGTGACAACAAAATTCTGTAGTTGGCAGGTTCCTAAATCAGGATTCACAACAGTGTCAGACCAAAGCTGTGACTCCAGTCAAGACAGTCAGTCTGAATTTCTACCTATTTTTCAGCCTTCTGTAAGACCTTTAGGCAGACACACAGAAGAACTGGGACTCTGTAAAGCTCAAGACTAGTCCCTGTTTTACCTGCTATTTGGCCCTATGACCCCATCTTAGAGGAATGAGGCAAGTGTAAATACATCTAACAACGTGAGAGCACTTTGTAGCCTACCACTATGTCCTAAGGTGCTCCTTGGCATTCATTCCCAACAAGACTTGTTAAAAGAAACAAATTTAGTTTTAGAATAAATCTCCTGGAGGCTTTCACAAGTTTTTTGCTATTTTGAGTAGCTGGCCTTGCCTTCTGCCTCTATAGCGAGGGGATAAGGTTTCAACAGACCTTGGCAGATCCACTTACATCTCATGGTGCCAAGAGAATAGACCTGCTTAAGAGTAATTGCTCCTGATAGGCTGTTGACTTTGATTAGGAAACACACATTAACATCTTTTTTCATTTAAACCTCACTTGTAGAAGGTAGCTTCCTTAAGTGTTCTGTTGTCTGGAATATTAGACCAGGAATTAAAAATGACAGGATGGACAATTTGGCAGCAAGTGTTTAATTAGGCAATAAATTAGAGTTCCTGAGAGCAGAAGGATCTGTGGCGTCTCTCTCCTTTTGGATATAAATCATATTGTTTGTCCAATGTACAACATCTCCTTATTACACACTACAGATGGAGGTCCACGCCCCTTGCTGTTGGTTTTAGCGAAGCCACATTGACAACGAGGAAACAGAAGTGTATTAACATTTTAACTGCTTTTTCTGCTGATGGATTGAGAGGATCTTCCAAAATGCTATACGCATCCTGCCTTCAGCATTAAGCTGTAACCACTGCTCCAGACTTACAAACCTAAATCCAGCCATTTCATGGTTTATTTTCCCTGACCTGGCAATATCCTTATTAGAATTTTAGCACCTTTTTTTTTGAGAATGAGGAAGAGCTGGAAATGCCTCTCAGCTTCCTGAAGTCCCAGTGGGTGGGATGCCAAATGTAGATCATATGCTGACATTGGATATCAGATGTTTTAGCAGCTCAATCAGTTACAACAGGGGGAAAGGCTGGGGTTGGGCTGGAGCCAGAAGTCTGTAACTCAAATTCATGCATAGAGTCTTGCTTCATAGCAGGCTGCCTTCTCTGTCCTGCTCCGGGTCTTCACACTACCATGCTGGAATGGGAATGACGTCGTGGTCCTTGGCCAAGAACACAGGATAATACAGACACAGTGGCATGACAGCTTTAGTAGGAGAGGAGAAAGAGCAATTCACTGAGTGTTATGGAGAATAAGTGATAATGGCCAGATTAACTACCTGATTTGTCTTTCTTTAATTTTTGATTCATCCACAGCCAAACTTTCTGTTTCAGGTCATTGAATCCTCTTGCAAACTTTTCTCCTTCTCATCTAACCTAACCTCTCTTTCCCTCTCTCCCTTTCTTTCACTCAACTTGCACATGAAAAAGATGTCATTTCCGAATGAAACACTACCAAGTTTTATTTGCACAACATGGGAATAAAGCTCCTCATTGTTTTGGAAAATGTCACCTAACCCCAACAAAGCTATTAGCTATATTTCCTGCATTTCAAAAAGACTTCTCTTGTTCTTCTGGAACTCTGTACAGCAAGGTGTGATCCAATAATGCCTCCCCCAGACCTATGCATACTCAAAATGAAGGCTCCATATTGGCCATTCTCCCACCACTCAGTCTATAACAACCATTGCCTTATCCCATGAGCCTTATTTAATTTCTCAGAAAAAACTGCAGGCAAGGAGTATATAAAACCAGAGTGGTACTGAAACTGTTTTGATTAACACTTCTGACAAATAAGACCCTATAAGGAAGAGGAAAAGTGATTTACAAGTGCAGGAAAGGAGTACGTGACAACCAGAGTCCATCTTTTATATGGTAGGACTGGGCAAACACTCAAACGTCTGCTGTCCACCAGTAATCTGTAGCATTGTTGTGAGTTTTTTATCATGGTTTGCCTTTGTGAATGAGCTCTATTCTGCTTGGTTGCTGAAAGGTTGTTATAACTGCAGACCACACAAAACCACTGCTCATCTGTGGACCATTTTTCTCATCTTGCAACTGCTTATGCATAGCTCGAGTGTATGTACTCACAGTACTGCGTCTGGGGTCCCTGAACAGAGCAGTTTGTAACCGATAGGTTTGAAGTATGAGTTCAGAAAAAAAACGGTGGCTGAGAATAAGTCTGTCAAAATGAACAACTCTCACTCCATTGCGCCAGCATCCATCAGTCTATGGGATTAGTTCTACATCTATCATTTTGGAGAAGGAAAAAAAAAAAAGGAATGTGAAAACAAACACATTAAAAAACCTCACCTCCCCAAAATCACTGTAGATTAATAAGGTTGGCAGAGAATCAGCACAGCTCCCTGCCACAGCCACACACGTCTGGTAATTCCCAGACAAAAACTTGCTGTCGAGAATAATATCAGTAACATAGCTCAGTAATTAATGTATTTACAGGGTCACTTGTGCTATTCCTTTAGCAGGCTGCACTTTCTCTGGCTTTTGATTATTTATGCTAATAGTTAAAAGGAAGATTTGTGGTGCAAGATGCACACCCATGGGGTGGAGTGTCTATTACACGCCACTTCTGTGTGCGAACACGCAGACTCGATGAAATTTTCTTAATCAGCCAACTTGTATACAGTCTAATAGACAGAAGTGAAAGGCTGGGAGCTTAGAAGGGTAGAGTTCTTCAGATAAGGAGCAACTGATCAGACTAGGATAATTCAGCTTACAAGGCACATGTGTACTTATGTGCATAGAGATCACAGAGTAGAGGTCCAAAAAATCAGAAATTATGTGGGAGGAAGGAGTAACAATCATACGTTCACTTTTTTTCCAGTACAATCACCAGGAAACATCAAATTAAGATAGTACAAGGCAGATTAAAAAAAAAAAAAAAAAAAAAAAAAGCATAGTTCTTCCCATGGCGTCTGATTAATCTGTGAAATTTCTTGTCATAAGCATGTCAGAAACACAATACTTTTTTACTAACCTTCTACAAGGAAGATTCCCCCTGTGCAGCCACTTTCTTGCAGAACCAAGGATGTGAGATAAGAAAGGGTGAAAATCAGATGGAACAATATTTTTTTTCGGGTCGATACCTGAGAGCTGCTCTGAGACCCACAGAGAAAAGAGGAAGAACATAAAATCCAGGCAGGTACACCCAATGCTATTAAGGCCTCTGGTCATGCAAATAATACGAGCCCTTACTGTTTTGTGAACCAGAAGAAAGAGAACTGGATAGGTAATGTATCTATAAAAAAATGAAGTGTCAAGTTGCTGGACCAGCCAGGCCCAGCTTCATGCTTGGTCAGTGCCAAGACGAATAGGTGTCCGGTGCCTCCTTCACAGATACTAACTTTCAACTGAACACCTTCATCTATAAATTACAAACCTTGGTGAGGACATCCCACTGAAAATCCGTGCCTTGCAATTAACCCGTCAACAATCAAAGAGGAAGGACTTAGAATTGTCTATGTCTATAAACTGCTACCCAGACAGGACAAAGTTTGAAATAATTTATATGCATCTGAATTTCAGAATGGGAAAAGTTGGGAAATCATCAATCCAATGCAAGAACATCCCTATAAAAAAGAAAACTGCCTCTTGTTTCAACTGTGAGCAGCAAACACTGAACCTGTCATTCAGCAGTTTTTTGATGGAACAAGAGTTGTTAGAAGCGGCAAAATAATGAAATCTTGTTTCAGGGACCAACTGGTATTTAGGGATAAGAGGTTTCATTTTGTTCTGTTTTGTTTCTTAACAAAATCTAAATGGAATGACATGTTCTTGTGCCAGAATGAACAAAATGTTCTTTTTGATGAAAATTGGGATATGGCATTCTGTTTTCAGATTATTTTTAACTATTTTCCTTTCTTCCTAAAACAAAATAATCAAGTCCTAAATGAAAACACCATCTTTGGCTTAAAAGTAAATAAATTTTTTTAAAAAATAAAAGTTCCTTTAGGAGCTGTAGTAATGACATGTATTTTCTATTTTGCTCCTTGAACATTTTTAAAGTGGCAACATTTGCTGAAGTCAGTCCATTCACTACTAATTATGGTCACCATGAAAGTCAATTTTTTGGAGAATTTACTTTTTTAACAAGAAAAATAAGATGTTTCATCTCTCCGGCTTAATTGGTAGACAGTTTCAGGGTTCTTGCTTTAACTTCCAAGTCTTCATTTTGCTCACCTCTAAAAGAGTTGGCAGTCATTATATTTATGTTCAGGGGGTTTTGGAGATGATAAATTGTGTGTGACAGTTATTTAAATGTCTAAAGTGTCATATAAATAAATATTTATGCATATTTGGTTATACATTCTGAAGGCTCTTAAGGAAGGTTTCTGGGTGTAGAGTAAGTGAATAAACCCAGACCACCCACTCCTGACAAAAGGCAATTTTAAGTGTTAGTAGCTGCATTAATAAAATTTGTTATATGCAGTTGATCAGTAAATCAAACCTAATCCTCTGGCCAACCAGTTACTTCCATTCAAAAGAGCAAATGGGATTCAGAATTTCCTTTAGTTAAATTCAGTCACGAAGGTACTGCGATTTGAAGAAATCGGGTTGCATTCCCTTGCAATATTTCTCAAAAAATCTACTACAAAAATCATTTCACCTTCATACCTGCTGAAGAAAACAATTGCATCGTTTCAGTGATGCAAGCAGAAGTAACACAGCAAGCGTGAGTACCTATCACCATGTATCTTGGAATAATGTTTTCATTAACCAATTTCTCTAATATGTATTCTAAGCTTTCTACAGGAGAATTGAAAAACCCCAAACAGCTGCAAGACTGGAAGACTCTTTAGCAGTCAATGTCCTCATCATGTTTGGTTTGGCTTAGTGAGCGCCTCTGGTGACAAATGCATATTGATGAAGCAAAGAACTGACTAATTGACACGTTTAATGAAGACTTCACATTCTGCTGGTGGCAGAGGGAAATATTAAACTTGCTCACAGTCAGTCATCATAAAATATTAACCACACACGTGGAAGCAGAAGGAGGGGAGAAGAAAGACCATTTTCAAGTGAATCAGATATTTGGAATGGGCCCTAATAGCAATTCAAATCCTAGGAGTTTTTAAATATGTTATAGATCTGGTATATCTAAGAACTTTCCACATGTGATTGCCAGTATACATTTTGTAAACTTTACTCCTTTCATACGAATGATGACATATTTGATAAAATAAATCTGCCTGTCCTACCCATTTACCTGCTGCAGCTCTGTGATTCGTAATTTATTCTGTGCACTAAGTTCTACTGTTGATTAACTTTGTCTACCAATTAAGCTTTATCATTTTGATTCCAAATTCCTTTGAGAAGTTTTAAAGCTGCATAGTTGCTTGTATAGCTGTCTCTGCAATAGGTCCCATATGGGTCATCATCTTTGTTTAATACTGCAGTAGAATTACTCCATAATAGTCAGAACAGCCAGATGCCTTTGCTAGTTTCCAAATATTTAAATGGTATCAATATTTAAAAGGTATCCGATATTTAAATGGTATCAAGAAGTTCATATTACATCTCTTCTTCCTTCTTCAGACACATTCTCTTCTGAAACATAGAAGGAATCTTCAAAAGAGCTTTTAAATGCTTGCCCAAGTACAGGCTGTCCAAAGCTCCTAAAATTTTGACCCAAAGAATGGGAAGCATTGGTATCTCAGAATTAGAGCTGAACCACTCATAGACACTGAAATAGTCTCTGCCATGGTTAGGAGGTATTTTCCATAAAGTCTTAAAAATTACAAGCCAACATTAATTTAGAACATTGAGCTATTAGCATTTCTCCTTTTTCGTGGCACTTTTGATGCAAACTGGAATATTAT
This sequence comes from Pterocles orientalis, assembly GCA_011057875.1. Taxonomy (NCBI): domain Eukaryota; kingdom Metazoa; phylum Chordata; class Aves; order Pterocliformes; family Pteroclidae; genus Pterocles; species Pterocles orientalis. Next base: position 59,993 of record WKFP01014240.1, read on the forward strand.
TCTGCTATTTGCCTGATGTCCTAGGCAAAGACTGTAATTATATGTTTTTTTGCAGTACGTCGTCCAGACACCAGATGTCACTGCGTGATGCGGAGTGTTGCAGAGATGGTCTAGAGTTTGGTAAACAAATTGAGAGGAGGTGGAGCATGAGCTGTGTGGACCCTCTTTACAGTTACCTTCCTTTAGAAACATATTTTGTTCAAGAACATGGTTTTGTACATCAGTTAGCAACAGTGATCCAATGTATGACCAATAACCTGTTCTAAAACAGCTCACTTAATTCTTTCTCCAGATTTTATGACAATAAGAGGAGGTTTGTGCTTGGCAAAATGCCGAAAGGTAAGTTCTATATTTTAGTGTGAAGTATTGTTTTCTGAATTCGTTGCAAAGGTGTCCCCATAAATTATAGAAATTGATGAAGCTGGTATTTTTAGCTTAATAATTTTCCATTAAGAAGTTGCATTTATCTCTAATCACAATCATCATGCTCAAATAACAATATCATTATTAATAATTACAAAACAACACAATATCAATTTAAAATATTAGCCAGGAAGCAAGTACAGATCACCACATAAGAATGAAGATTGATTAACAATTATAGCACTCAAAGCCAGGAGAAGAATAATTAGAAATTATTTTTCAAGCAAGTTGTTTAAGGACAAGCAGAGACGTGAAGGTAGGGATCATTGTGAAAGTCTTATTGTGGGCACTATCCCCAGAGACAACCTCCCTTTCTACCCTTGGACTAGAGTGAGCACAGCTTTCTCCCAGCTATGTCCACGAAGGGACCAGGTGAGTTATGGAGTCTGAAAAAACATCTGGTGCTGAAAGAGCCCTTTCAGATGCCCACAAGGGAGAAAAACACTTAATTTTCACTGCAATTCTGGCAGTCTTTTACCAAGGCAATGGGAGTATTTTGTGTATTCCCACACACAGTCCCAGCTCTGAGCTTTAGCCACCTGAATTTGAGTTCCTAATTTTTTCTGTCTTGGTGTGTCAGTGGAGAGATGCTTTTCCTTTTTTCTGTCTTTTATTTTTCCGGTTCTATGTTCACTCTGTGTGAAGTTACAACAGGTCACTGGGGATTTATTATTAACCTTATTAGCTACCTGAGAGAACACAGATAAATTTAAGAGATTAATAAGTGGAAACACGGAAGTTAAAAAGCTGTGAGGGGACCCACATACTCCACTAGACCTGAGTTTGTTTGTCCAGAAACATTGGATATCTGCCTAACCAATAATAACTGATAAAAAGATAAAATTCCACCTATCTTCAAAACAAGCAGAGCAGCATCTCTCAGGAAGAAATAACAACCCTCTGAGCAGCAACAACGACCTTCTTTCCTGCTCAGAAAGGGTCTGCACAGGGTTTTCTCACAAACTGGTTGAGGTCTTTGTGTCTACAAAATTAGACAACAAGGGTATTTGTCTGATTTTTCCTATTGAGGCAATAATGGAGGAAGGCACAGTGTGCCAGCTGGGGAGGTCTGTGTGGAAATAGAGCTCTCTGAGAGAGGCAGAGTTCCTAGACTTACTGACAGAAGCCTGAAACCCTTGATGCATGAGCATGAAAAGTGACTTTGTACAGTTAGAGGATGTTATTCTGCCCTGACTGGAGCCTGGCACAGCAAATTAGTTCCTGCCTCAGCACAGGGCTTCCACATTTCACAAGTGTCAGGAAAATAAGTTATTTTAACCCATATTTCCTCCCATCCTCAACTCTCCACACACTGAGATGCTACGTGTTCTTATCCCTGCTCATCTCTCCCTGTCCAAGCACCCTCTCTCCTTTTGACCATCACATTTTTAACTCAAGGAATAAGTTAAAATGCAGAGTTTTAGTGTGCTCAGTGCCAAGTCTAGAGTGGCACTTTGGTCCCACAGAGTCAAAAGAGTCAAACCAGCCTTCAGTCTTCTTTAAACTGGAAGAGGGCAGATTTAGACTAGCTATAAGGAGGAAATTCTTTACTGTGAGGGTGAGACACTGGCCCAGTTGCCCAGGGAAGCTGTGGATGCCCCATCCCTGGAGGGGTTCAAGGCCAGGCTGGATGGGGCTTTGAGCAACCTGGGCTAGTGGAAGGTGTCCCTGCCCATGGCAGGGGGGTTGGAACTCAATGATGTCTAAGGTCCCTTCCAACCCAAACCATTCTGTGATTCTATGATTCTGTGATTCAGTAGTCTTGACATACTCTGTGAAGGTTACAGGATTTTGTGATATTTTGTGCCTAGAGGCATGTATTGATCTTGGTGATGGTAAGAGAAAGCCTGTTGCATCCTATTGCAGCTGACATGAGCATTCGCAGTGCAAGTTTCCCACAGAAATTCTGTCTGTGTTTTGATGGGGGAAAGCACAGCTTCCAGTTCACGTTTTGTGCCAAGGAGCTGCTCTTTGTAGTTGGTGGCCAGCTACAGGAAAAGAAACAGCATGCTCTTACAGTGAGAATCTAAATTTTTTTTCCATCTCCATTGCTCATTTTCTTTAAACTCTAAGTCAGTCAATGTTAAGGCGATGTTCTGTCATGACAATGCCCTCCTAGAAATTATGGTTTGAAAATGCTCATGAATTACCTGAAAGCTCAGAATTTGTAAGTCTGAGTCTTAAGCGATGGCAGAAAAAAACTTTGCAGAATAGCCATGGGCTAAATTGGTTGATTTTGAATAAGCTTACAATCCTGCTGTTCAGATGTATTTATACAGTCTTTATCCTTCTATGTAAGAGAAAGAAAGAAAAGAAGTCTGTAAAAATACATTCAGATGTAGTATGGACTCAAACGTTTAACATTCAGTGGACTTTGCACAAGTTCTAAATGCTTCTGAAGGCCAGGTCCCTCCTCACTATCACTCTGTGTCTAGATACTTACTGTCTGTCATTGTGAGCACAGCTGAGAATTAGTACGAAGATGAGGCACTCTGATACCCAAAAACATTTTTAAAAGATATCATTGTAAGTAACTGATATGTAATTCCAGAAAGATTCTGAGACCTAGGTCCTTGCCTGTGCCGTTGCGATGAATTTCATAGAATCATTGAATGATTTGGGTTGTAAGGGACCCTAAAGATCATCCAGTTCCAATCCTCCTGCCATGGGCAGGGACATCTCCCACTAGACCAGGCTGCTCAAAGACTCATCCAGCCTGGCCTTGAACACTTCCACGGATGGGGCAACTTCAGAGTTATGCCAGCTGAAAATATGACATTCTAACTAATTCTAATTTAAATTAAAAAAAAAAATAAATGTGTGTGAACAGGATAGAGAAACCTCACAGCAAAGACATCTTCCAGATGTGTTTGTAGGGGCCAGGAGAGTTACTCTGAGTGCGCTGATGGATGAATGCTCACTTTAAAATGCAAGCAAAATAATGTTGGACTACATTGGTTTATAAACAAGCTGCCACCAAGCTACTGCATAAATCACTTCAGAAACTGGGTGTCAGCCTAGGCTGCGGAAGCAATTAAAAATTAACCTGTCAGAGGGATTCCTCCCTCCTCCATCCAGAGACAGATGGGAAATGAACCAGGACCGATGAGTGCAAATCCCTGCATAAGTCACTGCGTGGCAACAGGCAAATGGTGTGTCTACAGGGAACCATTGTGCCCAGAACCTGCTGTTGTGAAACACGCTACACCTCCAGCATCTCTGGAGAATAGCTGGGTCCCATCAGCACCGAAGCCTTATGGAGAAACAGTCTTTTGTGATTAGAAAAAAAATTGTGGTGGTCACAAAATTCAATCTGGCCTCGATTTTCCAGGCAGATACATTCTCTGTCTGTTGCTCCTGATTGCTACTAGAGTGGCTCAACTTTGTAATTCACTGAAAAGTAGGATAAATCTTAAATTCAGTGCAGAGTATAACCAGGCTGCTCTATAATAATCGGCTCACTCTGTCTACTTTTAATCTTCAAAATACTATGGCCATTTCATGCCTGACATCTTGGGACTGGGAGAAAGCTGGTTCTACCAACTGGTCTCTAATGTTGGTCCTACCAAAATTAGCTACAAGCTGGTTCATCCGCTGCAGACTTTTCCTTCCATTGACTTACATTTTGATTATGTAACCAAATTAATCATACAATGAACTAAGGTAAACCTCTTGGTTTTATAATGTCTGCTTAGGGGTTCATTTCCACCCTTTTCCTACTTACAGAACATATCTGAAGTAAGAAAAAGTGCTTGTAACCAGGAACGTGCAGATAAAATGCATCAGCAAGGAAAAGGGGGGTGGGGAGTTCTTTTTCTGATTTCACACATGGGGAAATAACACTTAGAAGAGTTGAGAAATAAGCCACAAGATGCACAAAGCTATGAACTGAGCTCAACCTTGCTGAGATGGGTTTCCATACCACCCACCTGAAGAGAGAGCAAGATTTCCCTATTTCTAATCTTCAAGCTGATAGAAAAAAAATAAGCACTGATTTTTATCTTTTTAAATTAAGAAATAAGTGCACTATTCTCCACTTCTTTGTTTTAGGATAGGACTCAGTGCTATTTTTCTCAGAAATTTTAGACAACTTTCTAAATTTAGTAATGTACATGAAAAATTAGACAGTGGTAATTAGACATTAGACATCTACCTTTCAGAACACATTTTTAACAGGTTCTGAGAGCTCTCTCTCATTTCTTCGTTAAGAATGGAGAAACTAGGTTGAGAACAGCTAAGTATTAGCAGCAGGGCCAAGGAGGTGATTCTCCCCCTTTACTCTGCTCTTGTGAGAACCCACCTGGAGTACTGTGTTCAGATGTGGAGAGAGTCCAGAGGAGAGCCACAAAATTGGTCAGAGGGCTGGAGCACCTACCCTATGAGGACAGGTTGAAAGAATTGGGGTTGTTCAGCCTGGAGAAAAGAAGACTCTGAGGAGACTTAATAGCAGCCTTCCAGTACCTGAAGAAGGCTACAGGAGAGATGGGGAGGCATTCTTTATCAGGGAGTGTAGCGATAGGACAAGGGGTAACGGGTATAAGCTGAAAGAGGGTAGATTTAGACTAGACATTAGGAAGAAGTTTTTCACTGTGAGGGTGGTGAGACACTGGCACAGGTTGCCCAGGGAAGCTGTGGATGCCCCATCCCTGGAGGTGTTCAAGGCCAGGCTGGATGAGGCTTTGAGCAACCTGGGCTAGTGGGAGGTGTCCCTGCCCACGGCAGGAGGGTTGGAACTTGATGATCTTTAAGGTCCCTTCCAACCCAAACCATTCTATGATTTTATTATTCTGCAAGTACTGTTAAGTTCATCTCCAAAAGAGAAGATGATACTTTTAGCTTCCAGATCTACCAGGAGAATATTCAAGGGCAGAAACAGCAAGCTGCTTTCCAGACACAAAACTCTCTATGCACAGGGAAAGATCTCATTTTGATGCTCTGTTTTCACATAAGAAGTCACTCTGCCCCCTCTGAATGGAAAATAATTTCCTCATTAGTGGCAGCTTCAAGTGTCAACAGTGACAACTTTAAACTGATGTTATTAACTTTTCAGGCCTGTAGCAGAGCAGTGTGTGTGTAGCACATTATCTACTTTCTCATATTCACTTTATATTTCCTTCCTCAGTGAAGGGTACCTCCAGCTTTCTTCAGTCAGCAAACTGGGTCACGGACAATTCTCTCTCTCTTTGTCTGAATTAAGATTAAAATAAAGGCCTCAGAGAGTGCCTTTCTGCATAGCCTTACGGCAAGTCCCACTGAAGGATGTCAAGTAGAGAAGCTGTCTAAAAAAGTGAAGAGAGTCATACAATATCTGATCTTCAGGAGACAGTCAGTAATTAAAATAAATGGGATCTCAGCTAGCTGAGTAACAGTGGTATTTGTCATACTCCAGGAAGCTCACTGGTACTGTCCAGAGACTATCTATGAAGGACCAGAACATGACATCTTGGCTTAGAGTAAAGCGTTCTTGATTACGGTTTCTATGATGATAATATTGAGGCACTTCAGCTGAGATCAAGACTGGGGAGGCAAACAGACAAGATGTGTGGAAGCAATTTTAAGGAGAAATTTTCTAAAGCATCATTCAGATTTGGGAGTTTAATCCTACTCTCCAAAAAAAACCCCAAATATTTGGGGTTATGTCTAGGGGATAACATCAAGTTGAGTTCCCGGATTTTGTACACATAGATTGCTTAAGCATCTAATTATCACATGTGCATTCCTTGTGGCCCAGGTAGTGATGACGTCTGGGATTGAACATTCTCTAGGGTTTTCTCTTGTGCCAGGAAGTAGATGTGGCAGTAATCTTCTACCTGTATCTGGTCTTGATGCTCCCAGATGCTTGGTGTGGTTCTGCCACCTCCTTGTCCTCATGTACACAGTTCCCCCATGAAAAGGTGCCAGCAGCTGATAGTCTCCCATTTGAATCTTTCGGCTGATGGGCTGATGAATGTTGCACAGAGAAAACATTTGGCTTTCTCCCCTTTATCTTTGAAGTGGTTCTGCCCCTGACCTCTCAGCAAACTGAGATGGGGGTGGAAATTTGCAGACACAGGCTGGGACCCATAAACTGCATGTTTCTGTCAGTCTTTTATCTGTTGTCACTGGAAATGTGACCAGTCTGGTGTGAGACGCTGCCTTTTTACATGTCCCAGGAAAAATCATCTTTCTCTTGATCAGCTATAAAACTGACTTCCATATTGCCAAGTTCCCTTTTAACTAACTGCATATCATCCACATATGCTGGGAAATATGGTCGCAGCTGATAAAAACTAATGATTTCTGTTAATTCTGCTAACTGAGAGGCAAGGACAGCTTGTCAATGAGTGACTAGTTGAGATGTAAGTTAATAATTCCTCAGCTGAACTTGCTTGGCTTGCCAGCCATTTCTCAATTTTCTTTAGGTAGACCAGTCCTCAGAATGCACGTGGAAAGTTTTCTGCAGCCATTAAAGCAACTGAGCTCAAATGCTTGAAAAATGAAAATACAAACACACAAGAGATGAGAGCCCTAAATTATAAATAATTGGCTGAGAATAACCACTCCAGCGTCTGAGTGCTTGAATTTCCATCCGCCACAAAAATCACAGGTTCTATCCCTCGCTCCTGGTGACAGCATGTGAAAGTTTGAGCAATGATAATTTTGGAAAAGAGTAGCTAAAGGTCATATCATTGACCTTGTGTGAGAGAAGAGGGGCAGAGTTAAGGCCATCTATGACAGCTTAAACAGAAATGTCACTATTATTCACATATTCAATATATCTGTTAACTACTGGCATGGGAAGAAAGCATAAATTAGTGATTTTTTTATGCCTCCGCACAGTGTCTTCAGTTCCCGACTCTTTAAAAGACTTATGGACACCCTTGGTTACCTCATTTCGACTAGGATATATCTGACTAAATACAGAAGTCTACAGCTAACTTACCTGCAGGGAATCTCTTTGCAGACAGGGAACAGGTAGATAATTCCCTAAGGGGAGCACACTGTGTAGTGTTTTTTATCAGAAGGGAATGTCCAAATGGTCCAGGTAAATATTCCCTTAAAGAATCTTTCCTTCGCCAGTGATTGGGAAGGGAATCTTAGAAGACATGCATTTTTACAATGTAAGGATGTTAAAGCAGATGAGCCTAATCCCTTGCTCCTACATCAACACACTTCAAGGGATGGGACAACTGGTCATACCATGTGACGAGCACAATGTGGTTTCCCATGGGACACAACAGTCTCACGCACCACCTGGCTGGACATGGTCTGTGTTTCAGTAGTGTGGTGGACTAGCCTTGAGCTATGCAAAAGAGGAAGGATTTGGGGAAGACCTTGTAAAGAGGAGTCACCTATCCTTGGCCATAGCTGAAGAGTTCCCAGGAAAAGTGTTGTCCAAAAGGGAACATTAACCGTTCCTGCAGGATTCTTTGAAGCCCACAGATATCCATGATTTACACCACCTTCTGCCTAAGAAGTCAGGCTTCTCTTTTAATTAGCACTTAAAGAAACACATGTTTATGACCTCACTGTCAATTAAACATGAATCCAAACCTGTGCTCAAGTGGATTCACCCATCCTCCCCATAGACAGTAAACAGGTACATACCTAAACAATGAAATGGGAAATTTTCCTTCTCTGGAGGTGTTCAAGGCCAGGCTGGATGAGGTTTCGAGCAACCTGGTCTAGTGGGAGGTGTCCCTGCCCATGGCAGGGGGGTTGGAACTCGATGATCTTTAAGGTCCCTTCCAACCCAAACCATTCTATGATTCAATGATTCTATAAGTGTTGTTCCCACCTCCTGCTAGCAGCTGATACTAGCACCATGTTAAGCTTTGTGCAGATTCAGAGGAAGGTCAGTCCAAGCTTTGGACACTTTACAAGTCAAGCAAAATGGATGTGATCGGCAGTGTGATATTCCCCACTTGTCCCTTAGCAATTGCTATGGAAAGCATCTGGGCATGCAGTGAAACATATGAGTCCTCCAGACTCACCAGGACCTTGAGAAATCATCATTCCAGTGTTGCATCAATGCTCACAAGTAAAATTCTTCAGCCATGACAAAAGAAAAAAAATAAAGGAGGGGACAAAACATCAGAGAAGGCTGCACTCTTGCTGCAATAGCATTGCTTTATTAGCTGTGACATGCAAATCCAATGAAATAACATCATTTGTGCATTTCAAGAACATTTTGTTCTGGGACTTGTAATGCAAAAAAAAGTGGAAGCAAAAAAATTAGGTGACAGGTCAGTTCTCCAAGGAGAAGATGGAGTGCCTCATCAGTCATCCCATATTTCCTTATTTCTTTCAGGTCACAGCATCACCAGCCATTTAAAAAGCATTCATAAATGTCACTAATGGATTATCACTGTATTCTGAAAAAAAAGCTGTTTATTTATGCATGGAATGTCGATTAAATTGAGATAGATATTGAAATTAATAAGTACCCAGTAAAATGTAAAGCGCACAATTGGTTTTAAATCCTCTGTTATACGCACAGCATACAATTACTAGTAGTAAATCTAAAATGAAAATATGGAAGCTTATGAGATGCTTCAGTGCAGTTGTTCATTTAGACACACATAAATCCAGGAGACACACATTAGAAGTGCCGGCACTCACATAAAAGGACTAAACTATAACTACAACCTTCAAGGAAGGAAAACACCAAAAATCCTTCTATAGCAGAAAAAGAGAAAAAAAATATATAATATTCATTTGAGAAGCTAATGGCCGTGTGTTGATGTTCCTGTGTTAGCGGGTTAAAAATGAATAGAATAAGTATTTGTTAACACACATGGCAGGGTACAAAATAAAAATGATAGGAGACTCAAAGATTAACATTTCTCTAGTTTCGACAAATAAGTTAAATTGGTACGCGGTAGGGCATCTAGAACAACTAACAGACAAATTCATCAGGTACTTTTTACTGCAAATTATAGTTTTGTAATGCAGTTTACTGTGTGTTTTCCTTGCAAGTATAACAGAAGATTTCAGTGATTCATGCAAAGCCACACTTTGTTCTGTTCTGGTTCGATTTTTATGCCTTGCTTATCACCTCAATATCTGAATTCCTGAGACATTAAGATTTCACTTGCATTCTCAACCATTTTTTTAGGCTAATACTTTAGCCTCATAATCTGTTGTTCTGGGCTTCTATTGGTGCACTTTAATTTCAGTTACTGTTGACTAGTACTCTTGGCAACTACCAAAAAGGGACATAATACATTGTTGTGGTCTGTATTGCATAAGATCAGGCTTGCCCATATTATTGTTACTATATTACCCATTAGGGATCAACTTATAAAGAAAATAAAAATCTTCATAATCCTGGAAGTTAATAAAGGTTTTATTTTGAGATTTTAGGGAATTAAAAATTTATGCCAGAATCAGGTGGGATTTTTCTGGTTGTGCCAGTGAAATAGGTATCCCTATAAAAAGACAGGGAGACACATTTTACCTACTGAGGTCTTCAAACAACAGGCTGGTCAAAAGTTTCAACAAATTTGAGCTAAAAACAGCTGCCACACATTGGAGGACCTTGGTTTTGGATCCAGATCCTGCCCAGACCTCATCAACGGAATTCAGTGGTTTAAACACATATGTATAGTGTCACTGTAGATGCTGTAAGGGATTAATTTGTCCTTCCCCCTGCCATTCCAGAACAGTACATCTCCCACATGTCCTGTGGTATATCTGGCAGGCCCACAAATGTGTCTTATATAGCTGAGTCTATCTAATGCATATAGGTGAAGACCAGGGTGGATCCTCCAGAGGGCCTCAAACTATAGCAGAAACCTATTTTTAGGCTGTTTGTGTCTTATCCATATATCCACACCATCTCCTTGCATAGCCTAGTGACCAAGGTATCACTACAGTCACAGAGTGGATGTAAATCTTCATCTGATGCTAGGACCTAGCCATTAGTTGAGGAGATAAGTCCCATTCTGTCAGCTGTGATTAGTGGGATGGGACATACACAGCACATCTAATGACATTTGGCTGCCACACTACACAGCTGGGGTTGTCTCACAGAAAAGCACTTTCTTTGGTTTCAGCTTTAGAGCAAACACATTGATTTAGAGTGGATTATACATCTGGGAGCATAAAACAAAATGATATCTCCAAGAATCACAGTTGTTCCAGTGTTTGAATGGGAACAAAAGAAACTTAGACTCTGTATCTAAATTTCATGGGAAGATAATTCAGACTTCAAAATATGAATAATAGGCTTGGTGTCTGTGAATGCAGACTACTGATTTTTTTTTTTTCAATAAGCTCTGGCCACAGACAGTTTAAGATCAATGGAAAAATAAAACAAACAAACAAAAATCAGCTATTCTTTGTGAAGTAAAATATTTCTCGCTCACTCCAAAATTATCTTTGTGGATGGCTAGTCTCTGACGGGTGATAAGCAGATCTGTCAGAGGAGGGTTTAAGGTATATGTATAATTTTCTTTAATCCTCCTAAGCAAACCGTGGTCTTTCAACACAATCTTAGAAGGTAGTTATATGTTAAGAGGAGTACCCACCAGCTTTGAAACATATGGGCAGAGCCAATGATGTCAACAGGAGCCTTGGTTAGAGTCTGTCTGTGCTTTGTGTGTTGAAATATTGCCCAGAATACCTTGGTCCTAATCCAAAATAGGTTAATACAAAACCACACTATAAATAGTAATAATGATGGTGATAAGAAGATCATCTGGATTCCATGAAGGTATTTTTTTCAAGAACTAAATCATAGTAACTGCCCAAATGAATTGCACCATCCTGGCTGCTCCACAAAAAGTGCAAGGTGAGGTCCTTATGGACCACCATTACCACCAAAATGAGCAACTTGTTATGGGAGAAGTAGAAATAATGAAGTGTGTCTTTTTGATGTATCCTCTTTTCCCTTGATCACCTCCCATATAATCCTATTCTGCCATGATGAAAAAAACATCATGCTTGCTACTTCTGTGGTGAGACAGCTTGTGCCAATCATCTTTCCTGGCTGGACAGAATGCACAACTGAGTTCTGCCAGACTTCCAGGGAAAACATTAGTTTGGATATCTCCCCTCTACCAGGCTTTGATTATTCTTGTAGGAATTTCATTAGCTCTGAAATCTCTACACCTAATTCAAATTTGGTTGAAATTCACCAACATTTTTATAAGGTGTTCAGAGGGAAAAGACAATGAACCCAGATGAAAAAGGACAATATCAAAACTAATCTCATGTGATACCTCCACTGTCTGACTGTCTCAGTAAAACTCTGCTCCCATTTATTCTAACAGGATACGGATACTCCCAGGTACTACAAAAATTTTGGGGTACTAGGGCAGGTGGGGCAGCAAATCTCCCTTACTACTTACAGAGAATAGGGCAATTTAGGATTTTATTTTGACACAACTTTTAGCCAGCATTTTCCCTAGATCCTCTATACAGTTTAATATAAATTCAACGCTGGAAACCATGTTCTCGGAAGACGGGCAGCTGCCTGAATCATTATGTCGATGAAAGACACACTATCATCATCCCCTTAACAGTCTCAACCCTCCAAATCCCACCCATACTACTGCCCATTTTCATGTTCTGGTCTTATATAAAAATACACTTTTTGCGCATATTCATCTATTCCCTGTTCATCTCTTTGTATGCTTCTGTCTCAGTCTTCTCACTATTTTTTTCAGAGCACTAGGGTCAGATAATTTCGACTTGAAGAATCAATGCATAACAATTTATTTTATTCTGTCAATGCATTGCACTCAAATTACATTCTGCCAAGCAGACTCGTGCTCTAGAGGTTGGATAAGAAAAGCATACAGGAGTATGTCACCAGCACCCCCACCGGTTTGCAAATTGGTCCTCAAGAGACATCTTGGCAAATATTCCCACAGCACCAGAGCGCTTTACCTAATAGAAGGCAGAATAATCTAAAAAGGAAGCATTGCTTTTTATACACTGCATTTGCTTTATTTGAAGTCTGCTTGATCTAAAGCCAGAGGCATGGTAACAGCTCGTATACGCTTCATCTGAAAGGCAAGACACCTTTTTTTATGCATCTAAAAGACTGGAATTATGATCCTCAGAGGATTATAAATTGTATCAACTTCTTTTTGCGCAGGGTAGTAGATTTTTCCAGAACTCTTCAGTGAACTTTCATAAGGATATGCTGTTTTAAACTAGAAAAAATACAGTAGAGAAGAGCACTGGGATGGGCACTGGCCAAGAATGCAACATCTCTGGAAAGGACTGACAGTTTTGCATGATTTCTTGAAAAAACAGAGCTTACATTATCACATTCTGTGAGTGTGTGTCTGCTGGCCCTTTTCCTGCTTGGACAGCATCAATCCAATTCCATACAGAGGGAGAGGTCTCAAAGACATCAAATTCTCAAAAGTTTAACGGAAACTGGGATCTGCGATCTGAGCTCATCACCTATCAGACATTTGGAAATCTATACAAGAAAGAGACCTTTTAAATGTCTCTCAAGTTTCGGAGCTTGTAGCTTAACGTAAAACATCTGACAAGGTTCACAGAAATCAGTGCGTCCTTATTTCCACTACTCAGGGCAAGATTTGCTTTAAGGGCATCTGGGCTAGTCACAAGGAGCATGAAGGTCTTTACCTGCAGAGCAATGCAGCAGAATGAAGCCATAAGGAGGTATGCAATAAGCTCATTATTCTAGTATCAGATACTGAGTGAGGCTCCTGGTCTACACAGTGTTCTTAGCTTGACAGATTTACACTCCAAATAGTGAAAAGACGATGGAAAGAGGAGACTGGGGAATCAAGATGAAAAGCAACTAGCACCAGAGCATGTTCTCAAGCAGTGGCATTGTCAGGACCACAGACTATGTTCCCTGGGGGTGGGGGGGCGAGGTGGAAAGAAAGACAAAAAAATTCAAACCAACAACAGTGCCCTAGTAACTGTACCTGACTGTATCCCACTCCAGTTCTTCTGCAACTCATTTTGTACTTTTAGCCACTGGCTAGTGAGTTACCAAAGCTAATGAACTTGCTGAAACACTAACAGCAGTTGAAGCCTACGGCAGGAGTCACCTTATCTAGCTTTAGATGACTTCAGGATAGACTTCTTAGCAAGTAACCCTGGGCTTCCTTGGAATTAATTAAGATCAGGTTAATAAGGTTTAGGAGTTTTAGAGCATACAAATGTACCCATCTATTTTAGAGTGAGATGAAACACATCTGAAAATCCACTATGTTGCAGAAACCAATGCTACTGAATGAATCCAACTCTTGCATCCTACCTGCCAACAGATCAACAAAGAAGACCAAGAGCAGACTTGCCTGGGATGCAGGTAGGATATGTCAGCAAAGGCAGTTGTATCCACGATAGAGCCTCCTCTTCTGCGAATATAGTTTGGAGTCTTAGCACCAACTAACAACAAGAGTGTCCAGGTGAGGGGGAAGTGTCATGTGCACCCAGCATCCAAATATTATAGCAAATATTATATATTCCTGTGCGATCTGATCTAGGTGTTCCTGCTCCGGCAGGGGGATTGGACTAGATGATCTTTCGAGGTCCCTTCCAATCTCTAACATTCTGTGATTCTGTGTTTCTGTGAATCAGCTGTCTCTTCCAGAAGGACATGCAGAGCTGAAGACACCTACAAAATGAAGTAACATCTTTTGTTTGTCTGTCAGCTTTTCCTGAAAAGGCCTGGCAACTTCAGAAGTGCTTTATGTGTCAGTGCTGAAGGCACAAATTTTGTTCTATGTTGTGCCACACCCATGAGCTGTCTTCTTGGCTGTTTTATAGTACCATGAAGAGTGTTCTTAGGTTTTTTCTCTTTCCTCTGCCGATCAATATCAGAAAGGTATTTGGTCACATCAGCAAAGTGATCCATGACATGAAGCAACCTCCTGGCAGGAAAAGCCATTACATTTATTTTTCTATTGCAGCCAAGTAGACATTAATATCTGTAATTAACTATTTAAATGCAGACTGACTGATTCCTCTGTGTTCATACCATCTGCAGTGTGCTCTGAAAATCACAATGATGAAATAACATTGACTTTATCCTGCCTTTTTCTACCAAAACATGGTTCTGGGCATGGACAGTGCTTGCCTTGATCCTCCTCTTACATGAGGTTGATTAAGGACAGGTATTTGTGAAGCTGAAGAAATTTTTGTCATTCATCGTGTCTGGATAATATATATGTCAAACATTGCCCTCTCCTGGTGAAAATCAAGAGTTCAGCTCTTAATTTATAAGTTTATTTATACTGGTGTGGCCAGGATTCTCATGTGCAAAGGTTAGATGAGTTTAGAAGTTTCTCTATGCCTTTGTATATGCTTCTGAGTGTCTGGATTGATAAGAATTGTTTATAGCAGTGAAAAGATAGGGACAAGCTGTTTCTGTACATTCTCCAAGACTTTGGAACCAAAAGTGATAAACACATGGTTCTTTGTTTGGTTGTTTCTTCTACCAAAGACTTGAAAAGAAAAGAACAAAGCAAGAGTTATTCATGTCTGACTTTCATGGGAAAACACAAAATCTCACACCAAAAAGAATTATATCTCCTGAGTACTGTCTATTTTAGTCCTCCACATAAATACTGTTGAAGTACCAACCAGCTCTACTGTTTTAAGGATGGATGACAGGGGTCCCTCTCTTGTTCTTTCTGTTAACCCAAAGCCCCTGCCATCATGCTGCGATGGGGGGACAGCCCACCTGCAGCACAGGTCATGACGAACACATTACATTGAGGAGAAAATGTCCCCACAGCAGTTGTGTCTCCTGGGGCAGGAGGATGGTTTGTGGCTCTTCAGCTGCCCCCACAAGCCTTGTATATCCTATCCCTTGCCTCCATTTTCACTCCGTGTTTCATATGTCATCCTGTGTTGCATGTAGGCTGCAGAGAATGGAAAACATTGCCTCAAACTCTGCCCTCAAGCACTCTTTTATCTGTTTGAAAACATCCTTTTCAACCAGCTTCTTCAAACTGACCTTGTTTTTCTCAATGATCCGTCTATCTGTTTTCTGGTTAACTGTTCCATTTTTACGCTGCTTTCCCACGGAAATGAAGCCTAGGTGGTCTTTCTCACCTTGCATACGTCTGTACATGCACCGTCCATAACTTCTGAGCTCATTAGCCAAAACAATAGAAGAGCCTGAAGCTTCATAAATAATTACATTTCATGCAAATAGGAGACTGAACGCAGAAAACAGATCTTACAGACACTGCCACTCTAGGAAAATAAACAAGAATAAATCTTGGCACACGGAAAAATCCACATGGGAGAGAGCCTTTTACAGATGCCCCAAGCAGAAGAAAAGCTTCGAGTCATAGTTTAAGCCTTGCTTAGAGCTAGAGAAAATCTACTACAAGGCACGAATCCACAGGCAAAGAAATCTAATTTATTCCAAAAGTCCTGAAGTAAACTTTGGGTTCTTTCAGTGTGATATCTTAATTAGGTTTGCATGTGAGCTATAAGATTCTGACAAAGCTTAGGCTAACAGATACTGTGCTGGATTTTCAGGTGATTTAATTCAGAATCTAGAAAACATTTTTATTTTCTTTCTAGTTTTTTGCCTGCTGGTGTGAATCCAAATTCACAAAGTGATACTTTTTCTGAGGAATTTGTCCTAGACATTTTTTTCTGAAAACAATGCACTGAACATTGCTACCTAGTTTGTTACCTCCTGTTACATTCTGCTCTTTCCTTAAGTTATTCCCAGTTTTCTGGGATGATCTTCCTACTCTTTCCATCTTCTGTAAGATGTTATAGGACTATCAGGGCAAGCTGAAACTCAAACCAGGTCCCTGAGGGGGCTGTGGAATCTCCATCATCAGACAATTTAATGAAAATATTAGATAACTGAGAAGGAGATATGAATGGAGTTGATCTTGGTTTAGGTCAGAAGATTAAGACAAATTGCCAGCCTTATTTTGTGTTCTTCTGACATGGTGTCTGCTATTTTTCTCTACTGTAGTTCTCACAACACTTTCGTCTCAATTACTGTAGATTTCTTGCATTTCTAGATCTTCCTAGCCCAACTATTTAGCACCAAGCACATTCCTATTGTTTCATCCAACACCCTAACAGACAGTGTTGGTTCATCGGTGGGATGCCACCTGGTATTTCCTGTCTGCTTGGTGGTTCTTGCTAGCATCTGAGTTGGCTTATTTTTAATCAACATCAAGGAAATATCAGTAATCTTAATTCTGCCTGTGTGAAATCTTCTTATCTACAGAAACAAAGTAAAAAAATCAAAGCAAAAAGGAGTGCCCAACTAAGTTTTCTTGTTAGTAATTTTACTGTCTGCTGCCTGTATAAAGTGAATTTCACCTCAATGTTGAGCATTTCCAGATAACCTCAAAGCTATGTTTGTTCAGTTACCTCTAAAACCAACAAGATTTGTGTACTCAGGTCTTAGCCAGAGGTTTATAGATTTTTACCAATCACCCCTCCCAGGCTTCATAAGGACACCTATTAAGTCTCTCCTCAGTCATACCCTCCTTCTTTCTCTGTTTTAACCAAGACTCTCTTTACATTTGACAGTAGGATGGATGGCAGGAAAGAAAATGGCACTAAATTCTCATTGAAGCCTCCGTACAAGATTACCTCTTGCTTATGAAGTTGCATGTTACTGTAAAGTGAGTGTTCTCAGGAAGTCTCACTGCACATTTTTGTGGTCACTTAACTTTTCTGGATACCATGTTGTATCTTACCAGAGATCTTTGTGAAACAAAGTCTTGGTCTCAGACCATATCCAAGTGTTTTCATCTCATTGCCTATTGCAACTAGGCAATCTCTAAGGTGAGCAGTGGAAAAGCGAGGCTTGCTGTGATATTACCTAGGGTAAAGAGACAGGAATTGCTAGAGAACTTTCTTTTCCACTTTCCTACCCATGCAAGAGTTTCCATCATCATTTGCTGGATTGCATTGCTGTTACCTATAAACAATTGGCCAGTCTCTTTGACACAGTGCAAATTGCTGAATTTTTCCAATCAGCTTCTTTGATTTGACTTTTGTTGCTCAATTTAGGGATCAGCTATGTTTTCTCCTGTTAGGATTTGCTTTTCTCACCTACAAACTACTGGCTTTATTTATGTGGTCATGTCAAAAGCTTCACAAACACAATGCTTGTTAAGTATTTGTGCGTGTGTATGTGTCCCTTATTTTCTTTTGGTTATGACAATGATAATGATGATTATTAAGGGTAGTCCCTCAGTACAGGTGTCTAATCTGGTATGGGCTAGCTAAAAGGGAATAGCAGACTGCAGAGAACAAGATAAGTTATGTACACCTTAACTTACAGTGACCTTTCTTTCTTCGGCAAAAACTACTAGTTTAAGAAAAATCTCCACAGTCATAAATCACCATCACTCACCGCTGTTTGGAAAGAGCTGGATGATTTTGGTACATTTATCATGGTTTAAGAAATTTTGACATGTTGTTCTCCTCTGAATGTAAAAGTGATTTTCTTTGTGGTTGTTTCCTTTCACCACGAGCACACATTTTCAGAAGGTTGCTCAGAAATGTGACAATATCAATTGTCTTTCCACATTCGGGGGGAGAGGAGGCACACTGTCCATGTTCCTTGAAGATGAAAACGTTGGAGGAATTTGACCTTGACTGAAGAAGCTTCCGTGGAAGATTAGAAAAATAACAGTTCACTAAACAGATGCCAGATCATAATTACCACTGATGACTACCTCATGCGTCATTCTAGGCACCTCGAAACAAAAAATATTATCTTTTCACAAAGCTGTTGGCAACAACATGTGGAAAAGAATTGAAGGTTTTACCCATTTTTTCCTAGCTAGGTACTTAGCTTGACTCTAAGTAAATAACCCACTGAAGACAGGCAAGTAATTTAAGAGTAAGAAAAATGTTTATATACTACTAAACTATCTGTGGGTAGTAGGATTTATAACTAGAAGAGACCAAAAATGAGATTTCTGAGGTACTGAATATTTTGAAATATTTTTCTGCCTCATTGTGGGACTTAGAGGGAATATTTGTTTAAAAACATAAATTGTGAAAATTGCTACTCATAATTGCTTATTTGAATTTTTTTATGTAAAAAAATCTCCACTCTCAGATATAAATGTTTGCTTAGATTTTTATTCATTAAATTGAAACA
>WKFP01014240.1:78514-158080 GCA_011057875.1 Pterocles orientalis
CGTGCAACAGGGTTGAGACTTAAGTGTCTGAGCTCCTTCTATAGTCAGCTAGATCTAGATCAACAGAGATCCAGGCAACAGAGTCAGTGAGATGGGTTTCTTCTGCCTGAAAAATAGATGGATTATCTCACAGCTCCTAAATTCAAACTAGATTTCTCTGTGTTGACAGCCGAGTTCCCCCTAAGAGAGCACAAACAGATACTCAGCCCCTTGATGTCTACTCTGTGAACTGAGTTGCACCCCAATACCTCTTGTATTTACTGGAAGCTCAGTTTGAGACATCTGCTCACAGTTGGCAGCTACAATTCAGTTGCAGCAGCATAGGGTCCAGTGACATGTCCTAGACTATCCAAAGTGGAAAAATGGCAGGAAACCTCTATGTGGAGCATTTATAACTCAAGGACATCTACTCAACATAGTCAAAGCCTACATTTGGCCAGATGAACTGAGATATAAATGCCTTTGACCCTACTGCCAAGATTTCTGCTGTCCACAGCATCAGCCTAGATACATAAGTCCAATATTAAAAAAAAACCCAACACTCTAGACACCTCAAGCTGGGGAAGATGTCACATCCCTAGTATATAGAATCATAGAATGGTTTGGGTTGGAAGGGATCTTAAGACCACTGAGTTCCAACCCCCCTGCCATGGGCAGGGACACCTTCCACTAGCCCATGTGTCTCAGAGTTTCATCGAGCCTGGACTTGAACAGCTCCAGGGATGGGGCATCCACAGCTTCTCTGAGCAACCTGTTCCAGTGCCTCACCACCCTCATAGTAAAAAATTTCTTCCTAATATCTTTCGATGTCTCAGGACATCAAAAATTAGTGACATGACCCTTAGAGCCTCCAGGAGAAACAGCTTTATTTATTTCTAAAGTATCTGGGAATTAAGAAAGGTGAAAGTTCCAGAAGGGCTTCATTAATATGGGGACAACTGGTTAAAACAAAGTATGAACACCATTTCTACTGTCGCTTGTTGTCTGCACTCTGCTGTCACCATAGCACAGAAAAAGGTAAGCCTTAGGTTTGAGAAAAAAATCCTCTATTTTAAAAGGCAATAGTTGTTTTCAAGGATCAGTTATCTTCCTGTAGGTTCTCAGCATCCACTGAGTTCAGTTGCTGTTTTGAAATAGCTTATTATGTCCTCCTGGACCTGCCCCCTTTGCAAAAGCAAATTGTGACCCTGAGAAAAACAGACAATGAGGGAGCATCTGTTTTTTTGGCCTTTCTTGGAATTGCTCTCTGGTTTCTTCTCGCATCACGCTGTTACTTTTAGTGAAAAGGTGTAGGTTAAGCTTGACAAATAACTGATATTTTTCTGAAATATAAACAGTAGGGATGTGTGACTCCTTTGAGCAAAGTTTGACACTGAAGCCCTTTTTTTGCTGAATACATGAGCAGTTATTACTGCTCGACTGGATGAATAAATCCCTTAGTTCTCTGAGTTATCCCTTATGCACACTGCTGACTCGGATGCTCAATAGAAGATGGTGTGGGTGGCAAAAGCTACATCTTTATTAAAGAACGCAAAAAACGTGGGACTGTTCTCCAGCCTTCCTCTCTTTGCTGGCTGAGCACAGGGTCTCCAGGTGAAATGTAGTTGCACTACGGCCAATAGTGGTGAAAGAAGTTCTTTAAGGTCTAAAGCACATCTATGAGGGAGATCAAAGGTGGAGGAGGAGGCTTATCTCTCTCATACAGTGCAGCACCACACAGCTGGTAATGACTGAGGGAGCTCAGAAGGACCAGGACCTAGAGGTGGATGCTGAGGTCTGAGCCCTGAGCCACCTTTTAAGCTGTTCTCTCTTTCATTCTGCCCTAGAAAATCTTCAAAAGAAGTGGGATAACAAAACAAAAACATTTTGCATTACGAAAACCACTTAAAGATTACCTAGAATGGACAGATGAAGCCCAAAATTATGTCAGCAGTGCAGATAAAGTCTCAGAGTGACCGTTTGTGTAGAGCAGGGAAAATGAAGGAGTGCAGCCAAATTGCTCCCAGTAACTGACTCCTCCATGAAAGACCTTGAAATTTGTGCATGAACAAGGTATCCACATTCGGGATGAAAGCTCATTAAATCAGGGTCCACAAAGCTGCTTTACTGTGTGTGACACTCAAAAGCCACCTTCAGTCAATGCCATCTCTTCAGACTGAAACACTTAAGGGTAGAGAGAGAAATTTATATGAATAGGAATGTATTGACTCATTAAGTTTTGGAAAAAAGAGCCTAGAAATTAGTAACAGTTTGAAAGAAAAATTATATTAAAACATCATCAGCCAAAAGAAATAATGCCATTGTAACAACAAACACTAGATGAAATAGATAATGGAACTGAGAAATCATTAAGCAGTGTGAAAATAGATCCTCTGGATAAAAATGAACTCTTAACATTACGGACAATAATTGTGACTCTTCTCTAATGCCCTGATGCCCTGACTTGACCTGCTTGCTGTTGTCAGGCTCAAAAAAAGTCCAGGATAACAATCGGAATTTTGATTGAGTTGCCCTAACGAACAGAAAACATTCATATAAATGAAATAAGGTGACATCAATGGCACACTGAAAAGCAAAGACAATAGAAGCTATCAAAATGCAAGCAGTAATTTGTTTTTGAAAGGAAAAATAATTTTGGATTTGCATAATCTTGAAATACAATGACTATAGCTCAGAGAAATTGATTAAATTTGCCTGCAAATTTTTCTGTTGCCGTTGTTATGACTGTGGTAAAGGGCCAGACAAACTACTTTTTGAGTAGTTTATTAGAAGGATTCAGCTTATTGTTCATGTGTGCAAACCATGCATTTAACAGCTTTTGATTTTTTTCACATTTCTTCGTGACTTGAAGTTATTTGATGCAAACATGGACTAACCCTTTCTGGCAGACTTCTCAGAAACTAGAAATGGCCTTATAGCTTGTAAATGTACTTATTTCATTGTGCATTTGGTCAAGAGACTTTTTTGTGGCAATGCTTATGATGCTGTGAAGTTTTCAGATTTGCTTTGCAAATCTTTCCCATCTAAATTGAAGTTCATAAAATGTGAGATGCACTGGGGTAGACACAGCAGGTATTAATATCTCTATGTAATCTTAATTACTATGATTGATTTATTCTCTCAAAAAAGTACATATGAAGACTTCGCTCTGCTCAGTATGCTGTACATGATAAACAAAAAAAAAAAGAACTGCCTTAGTGCCTACTCCAAATATAGGAAGAGTGCAAATCATATAACCACAGAACCATAGAATGGTTTGGGTTGGAAGGGACCTTAAAGGTCATCGAGTTCCAGCCCCCCACAAATGTGATAAGAAGTTATCCCAACAAACTGTCTGACTGATGGACATTTTATGTAGGTCTGGGTGAAAAGTGTAATCTTAAGGAGGATGTGAAGAATAGTGTGGGCATTTTTTTTTTGGTTGTTTGCTGCTAGCAGCTTCATCTGAGCAAAGAAATAGCACAGAAACTGTTGAAAATAAGGCAAGGAGAGCAGAAAGTTGTGATCAGAGGACAGCAGGTTATGGACTTGACATCTCACTGGCATAAAGGAGGTGCCAGGCACTGAAAGTAAGAAAAAACAGCTTCTTTTTGGCCTCCTGATTAATGGATACCAAAACCTTTCCTGTTTTCCCTTCATTACTTCAATGCAAGACAAGGCATCCGAGCAGAGTGTGCAGGGAGACAGGGCGAGAAGAGCTCAAGGAATGTTCAAAAAGTCTTAGTGAACTGAGTCCAGATCTGTCAAGGCACAGGACAATGACCAAACCCCTAGACTCACTTTATTCTCTTCTGGTTGCAAAACACTAGATATCATCTCCACCCAGTCCTGAGACTGTGAGGGTACCAATAGTCTACAGAGGCAAACAGAGCTAGGGGGGTAATGATGGAGTCATACCATTATACGTTCATGATGACTAGCGTTTTTATTATTATTGCATGTCAAAACCCCATCACTGATCACAGTCCTTATTCCCACTGTGTCATGAGGTGTATAAGTCCAGACCAAGAAAAAAGTGTCTTCTTCAAGCATTTTAACATACAGGCCACAGCAGATGGGTGCACAAGGATGGAGATGAAGAAGTAATATCCATGACTTGGCCAAATTAATGCACCACTAGCCTATCTGTCATCATTCAGTTTTGAACTAGGAGGGATTAGAAAAGAACGGCAAGGTAGGTCCATGGTTATTTTACAGAAATTTCCTTCTAAAGGCAAGACATTTGAGAGAAGATATAAAGCTGCCTTCAACCTCACAGATGGAAGGAAAGAAGCAGCTTCCTGATAGCACTGAGACCTGATGGGTTGGGAACAGCTCTCAGATTTTGAAAGCAAAAGTATTTTTTCATTCCCAGGCATGCTAAGAAGGCACTAGATAGCAGAGGCCAAATTATTTAATTGCTTCAGTGTCTCTTTGGTCCCATGGGAATAATGACATTTTTATTAGAGGGATGTTGTGAGTGGGAAGCCCAGACACTAACAAGTGAGTAATCAGAAGAAGGTAGGGTGGCCAGAGAAACCAATGCTGGGCTCTTCACCCCCTGGCTCCCAGGAAAAAAAGAGCTCTGCTTAGGAAATCTCCACATTTTGCAGCATTTTACTTGGAGAGCTCCCCTCAGGTGTACTAAATCCGATGGGTTCTTTGAAGGTGAACATTTCACAGGTGGTGGCCTTACAGCTCACAAAAGTGAACCTCAGCTGGAGAAGCACAACACCACTTGGAAGGAAAAATGCAAATGTTGGAGGAGGGAAGGAAGTGAAGATTTTGGTGCTGACAGTAGGAGTGAGAATGGCTGGAAGATTACAGAGCAGCTGTAAATGGCTCTCCAACTACGGGGCAGTCTAGTTTTACAAGTGCGGAGTCCTCTTCTTTTATTACCCAGCCTAGAGTATCTGATAGAGTAAATGTTCACTAAAGGATTGGCAGCCTGGACTCACAAGAAATACCACAGGGTCACAGGTTGCTTTGCTTTGTTCAATTAGTTGGATTTTCTGGGCTCAGGGTGTTCCATTCTGAGGTGTAAGGAACCGACTCACCTGTAAAGGAAACAGGCTAACAATTTAAAAACAAAGACATCATTACTGCGACCATGGAAATCTGGATCTGTCTCTCTCAAGGAGAGTTAAAATGCATTTCACAACTTGCAGGATTCTACTCCTAGCAGAAGCAGATCTCAGGAGCACCACCAAATTTTGTGTTTAGAGGGTTATTTTTGTTTTAATTAGTCCCCTGAGGCAAACTCATTTGAGCAGAGCTTTTAAGGACAAAGCAAAGGACTTTAAAAACATCTTTAAGCCCAAAACTGCAATACCTGCTACTACCTAAATCTCAAGTATTTAATGGTTCCTAAAAATATATTGTCTTGTTAATGCCTGCAGCAAAGCATACAGTTTATGGTGAGAGAACAGTAATGCCCCTTTAGCCATCTGGCCAGCAAGAATACAATGGGGTGTTTGATAACAGCCATTTATGTGTCTGCAGGAGATGGCTGCAATAAAAAGAACAAACAAGCACATTTACAGAGGGCTGCAGTTGGGTAGCGAGCCAGACAAGGCACCATAAGAAATTTAATGCAAATCTCTACGGCCCAATCACAGACAACTCCATCGCTTCCAAAGTCAAATGGAGCTTGATGCTTTCTGTTACGAGATGCAAATGGTTATTCCAACCCAAAATTAAAGTGTCTGAAGAGCCTTGAGGGTCGCTGCCACCATCATTTTCACCTACTAATGCAATACTTGGAAGACTTTAACTTGGAAAAAAAAGCCACCAAAACCCATGGAAATAGCAACAAAGCAGCATCACATACAGTGGGACTGAGCACCCTGAACTTAGACCATAGTCCTACATATTTGATGGAAAGATCCTTACCGATTGCAGTGAATTTTGAGTTAGGGAAATAATCATCAAATCTAAGTAAACCTTTCACAGGGCACAGGTGTGTTGAAGCAACCAGCAGACACAGAAGAGATCTGAGCCTTCAGCATGAATTGAAAGAAGGTCTTCAGTACAACACTGTGTTTGGAGTGGAAATTTCAGGAGGATCAACTCTAAACTTTCTGATACTTTGTGTGTTATGAATGAGTGACAATTCTTACTCAATTCATATTGGAAATACTGTGTTATGAAACTTTTGTGTTTCAAGACATGCTGAGCTGCTGTCTTCCTTCATCCCTGAGCATGAAAATTGCATATTATTTCATTCATCTGCCTGTTTTTGCACCGGTAACACAAAAAGCCAGGAAAGTACAACTAGGTTTTTCAGGCTTTTAAACATTCAAATATAAACTTCTATTAAGGGTACATCACATTTCCCTGCTTAGTGCCTAGCCTGTAAAACCTTTACAGCTCTACAGTATTTCCAGCACTGAAATTATTTTTTTTCCCCTAAGCCCTAATGGGAAGAAGAAATTTATGTCACCTAATTTCAACCATCTAAAAATTAGGTATCTAATCTGAAAAAGTCATCTATGTCTTAGCTGATGCAATGCATGAAACACCTTCAGAGCACAACTCATTCAAACCTAAACCAAGATGAGAATCAGCTCCAGGGAGAACACCTAAAAGGGGATGTTTTCATGCGCATTGGGTTACAAAACTGATTTCACTCTAGAGAGATCTGTGGCACTTTTAGTTCCCCAACCATGGGAGCTTACTGGTGTCCTAGGCACTACAGGGCATCCCACACAGTCTTCAGAAGGGTGTAGATCTCCTCTGGTTCTGTCACATTTGCTAGCCCACATGTGTCCCTGGGGCACCTGAATGTCATTAGATGTCTGTCTTCAGGGAACTGAAGAATACTCCTACTTCTTGGTGAGTAGAATAGCTCTTCCTATTTCATTAACTGCGTGAACGTAATCCCCTTTTTTTTTTTACAATGAGAATTTAGACAACTAGTCCATTTGTTGTCACCTATATGTTGAAACCAGTATTGCAGTTATTTAATCTGCAGAATGAATCCTTCCCGATGGTGCCTAATGCGTGTGAAATGGGTCAGTCTGTGGAAGTTAATATCTCTTTCTACTGAGCATAACAAGATCCCAGACATAGACTTAGTTACTGATATCTTAAGGGCTAAATTGTAGTAGATATGAGTTCTAGTATAGATGTTTGTGGGTTTCATGTCCATCTTTAAGCCTGTCAAGATACTAGCTTCTTCAAATCACAGAACAAAATACTAATAAGGACAGTCATCTAATAAATAATTCTGCTTTTACAAAAGCTATGTTTTCTTTCTTAGCCATTTAGTTTTCTATCAGTATCTTCCATCTGACAAGCTCACAGCATTCCATCCATGGGCTTTCATTAAAATCTCCTAAAATCTTTTCACACACACACAAAAAAAGGCAGAAGCTTCACCATGAGCAGAACCTATCACAATGAGTCGAACATTTCCATCTTCAGATGCCAGCATTGTAAATTGTAGAAGCACCATTAAGAACAGAATTGGATATGCAACTGAGTGCAACACTGTGGCACAGGCACAAATCAGAGCATAAACACTACGAAACAAAATATTGCTGCTTTCCTGCTTGAAAAAAGTTGTAGTTTTCACTCAGCTTATGCTTTAAACAGTAAATGCAGCAGAAATTACATGTATAGAAAATGGAATAATAAAGTGAATTTAAGCTCTAACTGCTTTTCATTTTATTTTTTTTTTAAATGCAATTTTCCTGGGACAGAACCTGGTTGTTTTTAAAGCAAGTGGAATATCCAACCCCGGAATGAATTACATTTAGTTCAAGTTATGAGTATGTGGGAATAATATTTGTGACTCAATATGCTTGTCTTGAAGCTAATGTTAGGTTAACCAAAAGAAATTACTGATTTTCAGTTCATCACAGTCTTTCACTGGTGGATAGAGTAATCCACTACTGAATTCCAGTTTTCTCATAATGAATTTAGTAGTTTGGTTTAGCTCTTGCTAACAGAAGAACAGGTAATATTTGGCCACAGACTTCTCATGCGTCTGTCCCAGGGATTCATTCGGCATCATTACAATATCTGCTGACCATTTGAAAACCAAACCCACAATTGGAACTTTTTTTTTCCTGTTTCAGGCTGCTGGCTAAAAGCATGATAGTTTGCAGCTGCAGAAAATAATAAGTTTTGTCACTTTTTCCAAATAAAAGAGCCTCTACAAATATGCTTTTGCATCCTCTACAGCAAGGTGCACTTTAGAAAAAAACAGCTACCTTGGGTCCCTAACAGTTATGTAAGATTTGAGATCCTGGGGGATAATTTTCCTGTATTGGGAACTATGTTTTTTATCTTTGCTGCACAAAAATGTCCAGTTTGGACATATTCTGAGATATAAAATCCAGTTTCTCCTTCAGGATGCTATTTGGAAAGGACATCAGCTCCTGAAAGTTTATGTTTTTAGGTAGTCTTATAGCCTGTTCCATTCTAGTTCTTATATCACTCCCATTATTATATCCCAGGTTATTGACTTCATAACTGTAATATGTCTATATTTCATAGAACACAAACTTTGATTTCTGAGAATGATGGATACCACTATTTATTGTCCATTTGTGAGATGACTCTTCTCCTTGAGTTTTAGTACTGTAATCAGAAAGAGTGAACACTTCTGGTCGAAAATATTATCTGTCAATAAATGCAGCTTTAGGATGGTCAAAAAGAATCAT
This sequence comes from Pterocles orientalis, assembly GCA_011057875.1. Taxonomy (NCBI): domain Eukaryota; kingdom Metazoa; phylum Chordata; class Aves; order Pterocliformes; family Pteroclidae; genus Pterocles; species Pterocles orientalis. The sequence goes on from WKFP01014240.1 coordinate 87,163, forward strand.
AAATTCATGTGAAAAGTTTAGCAGAGCGTAGTTTACAGAAAAGTTAATAAATAGAAAATGACAAAAAAAATAAAACATTTCCATTTTGGTTTGGAAACACAACTTATTCAACTTTCCCAGGACTTCAGGTAGCACTAAAGGGGGTAAAAAACAACAACAACAACAACAAAGGCCAATAGACCCAGATGTTCCAGTTAACACCCTTTTTTATCACTCTCACTAAAAAAAAGAAGAAAAAATTCTCCAGATAATTATCACCTGCTCTGCCCTTCACCCTGTTCCAGTGGCCACCATGAGGACCACTGGAGAACCTCAACCCACTCACTACCAGTACACTTGGATGGACATGCTTTCTTGTTGGTAACAGCAGTTTTTTTCTAGAGTATTTCTGTATTCTCTAAAATAAGACACAATAATTTTCTGGGTCTCCAAGACTACAAGTCTTTCATCAAAAAAGAGCTCTTTCACCCACTTGCATGTCTTGACTGAACACCAGATTTGTCAGGCAGAGGTTTATTTCAACACAATTTGGTAGATAAGAACAGTACCACTGCGCAGAGGTGCCCGAATAGCACAATTTTTGATTCAAATATCTGTTTAAATCTGAGAAAAAAACAGTCCTTTGGGCATCACTTTCTCTTCCTTTGGTTATTATCTTACATCACGTCTCCATTAAGTGCTTCTTAACTGATTGTTTCATAAATGTGCTCATCTCCAGTCATTAGAAACATATGTGGTCAATTTGTGGGACAGGTCTTTAAATAGCATAGTTGGACATTTCTTAGTCTGTAAATCCATTCAAACATAGGTGTCTCATCAATGTTTCAAAAGACTGAGAGCATCTAGCTCGTTAGCCTAATAATTACTATAAGCGACATTCTGCAGCCCCCATTATTCTAGAAGTGTAGGTAATGTAAGTAGACTTTGTATCTCACAGACATTCATAAATGAAGGTACCCTTACGGTTGTAATTCCGTTGCCTAAATGCAGAAACCTAGTGCCATTTGAGATGTAATAAAGCAGTCAAAACATCTATATCATCCCGGCAGACATCTCACAGGACAACACAAGAGGTATAAGCCCTCCTGGAGCATCCACAGGGCAGAAAGGAGGTAGTAAGGCGTTAGATGCCCACATAAGTAACTGAGTCCTACATTTGCACCTTAACTCTCTTCATAGTCAGCGGGGATCTGAAGCTGACCCAGGTCCTCATGCACAAGGGGAAGGACATCCATTCTGGGCTGGCAGCTAAACCACTGGACAACAGGAAAGTCAGACTTTTCTGGATAATACCTTGGAGAGCCCAAACAGCTCTAAGCACTTATGATTAAGCAATTTATTCCTTCTCCTGACTTTGATTTTTCACTGCACAGAAGGTATAAACAGCTTTCCAGTTCCCCAAAGTAAGTCACCGATAGAAACACAATAAACATTTCTTAAACAAATGCGAAAAGCACCAGGCTCAGAAGTTAGCAGTAGATCCAGATAAAGAATATATTTGAAATGTGGCTGAAAAAAAGAGCATTTGCCAAACTGGCCTTTGTACACACAAACAAACACCACTTTAATCCATTCCCATGTATGTCAGCTATATCAAGACACAGGAAAAAAACAGGGTCTACTTTTCAAAAGAAAACCACAGTAAGTCACAGATGCCGGTGACCTCAAAGAACCTACTAAGCTCCTGAGGCAGCCATCTCTGCATCTGAAGCATTTTGTAATGAGGTTTTCAGAGGGATGCAATTTTAGATGCTCAAGCTGAAATCAACATAGACATGTCCCAAAAGAAAAAAAAAAGAAAAAAAAAGCCACTGGCCTGGACCACTGCCAAGAGCCCCTCTAAAACTGACTATAACTGTTTCATTTACTCTCATGATAAATAGGATGGTTTAATGGAAACACTGTACACAAAATTGTACTGCTCAGGTAATTACCTTGATTGAAACAAGTGTTTTACACTGAAAGCAAAATTCCCCTGGAAATAAACCAAACCACAACAAGAACAAGACCTCTGTGGAGACACAGGCATATAAACAAGTATGTCTGCTAATTATTTTCCAGTGGTTCTCTTAATGAGTCACTTGCTAGAGTCCACTGGTCACAGATGATTACATTAATGATGATTCATAGAAATTGTCTGCACATTGCAAATACCAAGTGCTGCACCAGTTGCTATGGCAGGAAAATGTGTGTGGTTTGTTCCATAAATAGCAGAGTAAATAATTGCAGGACAGATGTTCTTTCTTCAGACAGTATCCCGGTATTGGAAATGGTCTGCAGGGAGCTCACCAAATTCAACATTCCCCACCTCATTTTTTCTGGGCTTGTAGGTGAAACCTTTAAGCACCTATTTTCACCCACAAAGATAATTTTTTAGCTTTTTTTTTTTTTTTTTTTTCCCCCCATGCACTGGAGCCTTCGAGATTGATTCTGGTCTCTTGTTACCTTGGTGCAAATCAGCAAATCTGGAGTTAAACTCTTTATTTCAGGATAAAAGTATTACTATAACCTCCTGCTACAGAAAACAGCAAACACTTCTCTCTCCACATAGGGTGGTGAGAAACAAGTTGGCAATTACATGTAAAAAATATTCACTTTTAGCATCATATAGTGTTGCAGTCTGGTTAACACTAAAATGAGATTCTTACTGAAATGCCTTCTTCCCCTTACCGGGGCACTTTCTATCCCATCCTAGGATTTTCTCAGAAAAATGGGTTTGGTTGGGTTTGGTTTAGTCTTGCCCCTCTTGAAAAGGATGTGTGCATTCTAGAAAACTCTTGAGTGTGCTTTTGGCCTGGTTTTTTTCTAAAGTCTACATTTTGGAATGAACTATAAACTGAAAATATTGAAATACGACTATCATCCCTACAGCACCAGGAAGGAAACAGCCCACAGTGAAAAAGCACTTAAAGAAATAGATTATAAGCTTGGTTCCTGGTCGTTAGCACTCCTCAGCACCCTGAGACCAGCAGTGAACAAGCAAGTAAAAAAGTCCCATACAGAGATGGAAAGCTATTTCCAAGGGGAGGATGCAAACACTGTGGGGTAGTTTGATGGAGGTGGCTTTTCCCACCACCAGGGATTGATAAACTTTCCAGGGAAGGTAGCTCTGCATGCAGTTCACTGAGTCTTTTAAGTGTCTGCTTTCTCTGAAGGGTCCTTATTCTAAATAAATGATACTTCTACACAGAGCAGCTATTTGTTCACCAATTACAATGCTCATTGCTCCAAAAAGAAGCAGAATAGCAAGGCAGAAAGCTAAATCAGACCTGCTGCAGATATGAGTATTTGGGAACTGCAGAGGGAAAAACCTTCCCAGAGGGGAAGATACAGGTGGTGTCAATCCCCCCTTTGGTGGTCGGGAGCCAAGAACCAGAAATAAAGGACCACTGAATAGGAAAATGAAGAGTAAAATCCCCTTCCCAGGAAAGAAAGCTGAGACCATTGAGGTTATTCCCCTGAGCTGCACAGCCTTCAACAGGTTGTTAAATCTTTCTGTCGCCCATGTTCACAGGTCATTTATCATCCTAGAGTAAGTGGAGTGCAGCTGAGATTGCCTCATGCCTGCCCAATAACTAGCTCCTCGGGAAGGACAGCCCTGCTGTGAGAAGTTCACAGCCTGAACAGGCAGGGTAGGAAGCAAAGATAGATAGGAAAAAATATGTATTGGTATTCCTGTGTTATGGGATAATGAAAAAAAAAGAACATACAATAGCATTCTGCATTGGTTTCCCAAACAGTGATGATTATAAGGTTGGGTCTAACATGTTTTGGGGTTATTGCTGGAGCATACCTGAAAATTCAGCAGAAGTCCTCTACTGGGGTTTGCACCAAGTTTGGCAGTGAGGTCCTCACTTTTGCGTGGGTAGGACATAAACAGTTTTCAGGCTTGCCACTGGTTTTGCATCCTCACAAATGTTGAGGACAAGATGCAAGAAATCGGCTGTTCCAGAATCTGGGAAAGGGACCACACCTCAACAACAATGATGAAAGTAAAGAACCACCTATTGCTATGGTTTGAGCAGCTCACAAAGAGTGCAGGGAAAGGCAGCCCCCTGGTAGGAACCCAAAACACCACACTGAGAACATAAACAGAGGAGGAGAGAGGCAGAAAAGGCTGCAGATGTGGCAATGATTCAGCATCACCTGAGGCATCACTACATGGAATCCAAAAACGTCTGAGGCTGATACCTGCAATCCCAAAAAGGAAACAAAATTTCATCAACACATGGGCTCTCCACCAGCTCACTACCCACAAGAGCCAATACAGATAAATACTGTTCAGATGGTGGTTGTTACTGCATGGCACACGGTTGAGACCCGCAGCCTCACGTTGAGCAAAAGGAGCCAAAATAAAGCTCGAGTTGGTAATTGAAATAGACAGGGAGGCTCAAAACCACAGCTTGCCTCTGAGCTCTCGAGCAGCCTGTCAGAGCCCAACAGAGCCAAGGAAAAGCAGAGAGGAGCAGCAGACACAAGAAGGTGAAGACAGCTATCAAAAAACAGCTGTTGGGTTCAGCATCTCCACAGGTTTTCAGACAGCAGCAGCTGCTCATAAATGAGAAAGCTGGTTCTTTTTCAACACTGGGCCACAGGAGACATTCCCTGAAAAAAAGAAGAGTGAAGAAGAGGTACTTGGCCAGGGAATAAGTTAGTTTAGTATCAAACACACAGGTAGCCACACAAAGTTTGTATTTTTCTTAGCCTACTACTGTTCAGAAGGTTACAAAGTGATGTAAGGTTGCTTATGTCAGGTCAGTCCTTTTGCACCTCCAATATAGTAGCGTGAGAACAGCTCTGAGGCACTTGAAAAAGTTTTGTCTCACTTATATGTAGTCCTGACCTGCCACAGAGGTAGGAAGCATGGTTTTAGGTATAGAAAAAAAAAAGTGTTTGAACCTGTCTCTTACATTTCATGCAAATAGTCTTACCACTGCCCTAAATTAGTAAAGAAACATTAAAACTGTGTGGTCAACAAGCCTTGCTTAGGTATGTTCTGAGATAAACCACTACAGACAGGATATCTGGAAGAATCTGTAGTCTCTTAATCCTAAAGAACTTTGTTAGATGCACAGTAGAAGTTGTCCATGTGCCCACTGCAGAAATGAAACAGACAGGACTCATTACTGGCAAAAACCGAGATAGCTTGATATTTTAAAAGTTAAGCAGAAGTTCTGTACAGTTTTCAGGACCTAGTGCTTTGAGTTGGGTGCTGAGAGTAGAGGAAATTAGTAATCTTCTCAAAGTGTCTTTATTTCCGCCAAATCTACAGGGGCACCAGACAGCTGACTTAGAAAAGGCTCTCAGCTTTTAGACAGCTAAAATTAGATGGCATAATCCCCTAACATACTCCCCAAATATTTTATATATTTAGTCCTACTGACAGCTGGTTCTGTTCTAAAGCACCACAGAAATACTACAGATCCTTGAAGAAAATAATGTCCCAGATAGTGATGGAAAAGAATGCCATCTGTAACTCTGAATCTCAATTTTGTTCTCATTAGATTTTCATTATATCAGTTGTCTTTGTTGTGCAGAGACCCAAATGTATCCCCTCTAAATTCACCTGCAAGCTATTTCCTTTAATTGCTGTGCACACAGAAAATCAAATGTCTTCTAACAGTGATTCATTGGCTCAGCTGTTAAATGCAATTGGTGTATCTCTCTATACAGTTTATTTACGTATTTCCCATTCCTGCACCATCTGAATGCTTCCCAATCTTTACTGAAGTTATCCTCACAAATATATCCTTAGCTCCACAGGGCAGATGGGGAAAAGGAGCCAAAATGCAATCCCTGTAGCATTCTTTCCAAATGTTTTGCTTCTACTGAAAACACAAGTCCACATACCAAAATCCTAGGGATGTAAAAAACAGCATGGACTAGCATCTGTCATACGAGGAGATGAACTCTTGGCATGGAAATGTGTCATGGGGGAGCTCTGAAGGCAAGTAGATGAACTAGGAAGTTAGTCTGAATTGGACTTTGCCTAACTTTGCTACTTATGTGACTGCCTTTTCTAACAAGATCAAATTGCGTGTGGTTGCTTCACTGGAGGAGTGAAAAAAATGTAATGAATCTCTAATTGCACTGCTGGGGAAGAAAAAAAAAAATACAGAAAATCCAAATCAAACATTGTTATGTCAGTGACTGCTGAGTATGTGTTGATTTCCTGGAACTTAGGAGAGCTCTTTGCCAGGATGAAGCAGTGAACTGAGTGAACTGGATATACTTGAAACAAAAGCAATGTGTTCATTACCCCCATTCGTACTGGACTGAGGGTGTTGGTGAGGAAGCCATGATAGTTACCTCTTCGACGTGCACACATACATAATTACACACATCCTCACTGTTAACTAAGTCTTTCTCCTCTGCTTTCCACAGATCAGTGGGTTGTGTTCATCCTCCTTTCTTCCTCCTAAGAGGAGCCCCCAGGGGTAAGCATCCTGTGCGTGTACTCTGTCTGATCCGTGATGTGGTTACTACAACAGTTGTATGGCAGAAAACAGCCATTTTTGCCTTTCTACAATCAAAAGAAAGAACAGACAGCATAACAGTGCACATCTAGCAAGAGACATTATGTTTCACAGTATGGCAATAATATCTTGTCCTTATCTAGGACTATTTGTCAGCTGAATTTGAAGAGCCCCTGTGTAGCTCTGGGAATATCAGATTATTTTTTTCTGCCTTCAGAGACCAAATGATGTGACTTTACAGGGGAGACAGCTTCCATGTCTGTTATATTCCTTGTTCTTCTCAACACACTCTATTTTTAAGTTACCTTAGCCATTGACTGCAGTAACGCAGCGTTTGATTTCCATGTTAAATTTGAGAGATTCAGTGTCACAGACTCCCAGACTTCATCATCCAGTCAAGAGCTTTTACCCTTCTCCCCACAAAATCACAAGCTTGGCTAAATATCACAAGCCTTAAAAGGAACAGTAAACATTCTAAGTTGGGGGGGACCTCTCTCATTCTGTCAACTGTGGTGAACCCATCTAACAGACACAGAAGTTACCTGGGCTAACAGAGAGATGCACAAGCACACAGACAAAATATGATCACAAAAATCTTTCATTTCTGAACTTTGACATTTAAAATTAATCTCTCACAACTGCTGAACTTAATGATTCGGAGAGTTTTGGATCAAGTTACATCAAATTTTGTTTCTAGTTTTGATCTCACAGTCTTCATGCAGCTCTGGGGTTAAAGTGTGGAAATGCATCTCTGGGAATTTCAGAAGAGGCTGTAAGTGTATAGCGATATAATTTTAAAAATATATATCCCATATGAGTTAAAGATCTGATAATAGCTTAAAGCAGCGCAGCTCTTTACTTGGGTGTGCAGGGTACTCAGGCTGACAAGGAGAGGAGCCTGCAGGTACCTGAAACCATATTAACGCATGGATTAGAAAGAGCTGCTTCAAAGCAGGAATGATGCAGTGCAGAACAAATTTCCCAAAGTCCCTCCCATCAGGCCAGCAAATGCAAGGTACAAATACACCATATGCTGGAGTAACTTCCGTGTGCCTTCATGAAGTTTCATGTATAAGTGATCATCCAGATCACTTATAAAGATATTATTTCACCTGTTTTTTATTTTTAAAAAATTTCAGGCTGATTTATCAGCACCTCTGTCAGCCTTTTATTCTGAATTGCCCTTTACTTCCCTGCTCACTATAGAGGAAAACTCACCTCCTAAGGTTAAAGTTAATATGTGCCAATTAAAACTGGTTATAAGTAAGAAAGACACTAGACAGATAAGCTAATATATTTTTAATTCATCTCTAGCTATTTCATTTAATTACTCTAAGTACGCCACAGTACTGCCTATATGCGTATGGAGAAGCGTGAAATCACGAAGTTGCATCACTGGCAGCTTTCTTGTCACTGTAAGGAGATAACAGATACCGGTTATTTCTTTATTCCTTGTATTGTTCTTTCTGATTAACTTCAATATAACAAATTCAGAAACGCTGAAAGCAAGTAACTGCATCCACAAAGGTCTTGGGTTCAGTTTGTCTTTAGGCTGATTAGATATTCATGAGAGTGGTGCCAGACTGGTTTATAATCCTCCAAGTCATTTGAGCTCAATTTACGGCAGGTGGATGTGTGAGAGAAAAAAAGATTAGTCCAATCTTTCATCACTTAGTAGCAGAAAAGATCTGAGAGAGCAGAGTGTTGGCAGATAATTTGTCTTAGTTTTGAAATACCTTTGTGTAAGGTCTCCCCCAGGGAGGTGACAGGAGGTGAGCAAAAGGGCAGAGAAACACAGAAGTCAGAGGGGAATGGGGGATGCCACTTGTAGGAGGCAGTAGTCCTTCTCCAGTGATATAGAATATACATCCTATGGAAATGCACTTAGTAAAAACTGATGTGTTCTTGACCTCTGATGCAAAGAGGAAATTTCAATAGAAACCTCCAATTCTTCACAGGCCTTAAACTCGCAGCTAGAAACATTGAAATGCAGATAAAGTTTAGGAGACCCTTCCCTGACACGGGAATTTAATTTTCAGCCTTTCATGATCTCAGGAGACATGTCAGGATGTTATTAATAGCCAGCAGCAAACACCTTTTCTAGTACTGATTGTCAGTGTGATGCACACACTATGCATATGTAAGATAAAAATTAATAAGACCAGTCTTCATGTACTACAACAGCTAAATGACTCAACAAGAAATACTCAGGATTGGAAAGAAACTTTCCTCCTAGGAATGACATGGAAAATGGTCAGTGAGGTAACCAGTCACCATCACAGACATGGCAGCAGTCAGGACAGGTCACTGATTTGATGGACTATGACAGTCAGAGTCAGAACTATGCAAAAAAACAGCCTGTATGCAGCTTTTTCTGCAGGAAATTCCAGCCCTGGTAACATCCTCCCCTTGATTTATATGAAACACACTGCTTTTCAAACTCTCCTTCAAGAGCTATTTATAGCACAAAATTTAAGGAGGCAGAGAGAGAAAGAGAGTAAAAGTAAAGGGAGAAGAGAAAGGTGGGAAAGCCATTTGCAAGTGAGTCATTCCTCAGGAATGCTTTGAAAGGCTGTCAGCAGAGATTTAATAAAGACATCCAGTTAAAATATTCCACTATGGTTCCAGATGAAGAAAGATTGACGTTCTGGTGGTGTGCACACGGGAAACTCCACGCAGGAGATGTTTAATCTCTGTGGGAAGATTTCAGATCAGTCATTGTGCCTTTCAGCAAATACAGGGCACACAAAAGAAGTACATAAAAAAGAAGAAAGAAAAACCTACTTGGAAGAATGCTCTCCCTCACCAGCATTTTATGCATGGTTAATAATGAAGTGTTTCTTCCAGTACTCTTCTGTAGTTTGCATTCCTAGGTGACACCTCCACATCCTGCACTCCAGAGCTAGAGCTGCTCACTTACCCCATCAAAAGCAGTAGAAAGACATCAGGCCAAGGAACATATCTCCTAATACCTCTTCTCCGTGCTTTTTGTGTCATCTGAAGCAGCAGGTTGGTCCCAAGCAGCTGAAGCTATTTGTAGGAAGCTGAGTGGTCTGTGGGTGTGCAGGAGTTAAAGCAAGCAGTAGCAGCTGCTGTGAGGTACACTCAAGGCTAACATCCAGAGAGAGTTCATGGTTTTGGGGCTAGTAGCAGCTGTCTTACTTTGGCAATCACTTGAGTGTAACCTGTCACAACTCCAGCCTTCAAAGAGTGGAGGTGTACAGACCTGCCACTCTCATATTAAACAACAGTGCCTTCTGCATCAACCAGGCAATGAGGAAAAAAAAAGCAATGACAAAATAACCATTCCAAAACCAAAGTTTACTGTATGTAAGGCAAAGCTTTAGGGAAGGAATAAAGACTTTTAAGCAGTCTTTATACCTGTCTGTCTTACCTAAACATTAACCAGCCCTGGGTAAACACTGAAGGAAATTAGACCAGATAATCTTAATAGCTCCCTTAAGCCGTGTATATCTATAAATCACTCTCCCAGGGTCTGAAGCTGTTTCCTACACCATAATCTGTCCAATCGTTAAATCTTCCTGCTAGAAAGAGGCCAGACCTCTGTTTTACTCCTAACTGCTTACTCATGACGGTCCCTTGATTTGTTTCTTCCCTGCCTTCACTGTTTACACTTTACAGATATTTGCACAGTGTTTTTGTATTCTTCCTTAGCTGGCATTTAAACTGCATACCACCGCAGGATACCAAATCAATCTTTTACATCTTTGCCTCCTTGTAAATACCAGTAGCAAAAGAGACTAATAAAGAAAATTTTGTCATTTGCTCAGGACTGGTGGTTTTGTGCCTCAGTTTCCCTAACCACCAGCAATGTGATGAAGGCAGAGCTATACTAGACCACACTAGATTCCTGTATGCCTATAACCTCAGCAGGAAGAGGCTGGAGCACTATCTTCTGGTTGTCCGGTGTGCTTCATTGTACGCTTGGCCACAGCTGTAGGTCTGCCCTGTAGAACACTTATGTTCTAGACTGGCAAATGTGTCCTGGCATTGTCTAGCTTACTGGTACGGGCACAATTCCTGCCCTATTCTGGCACCCTTTGTGTTTCACAGGACCAACTCTACCATATCTATGTGCTGTTCGTGGACATACCCGTGTGTTATTGTGCTTTGACCTCTGGAAAAGCCTGTTCAACTATTAAGTCCTCTGAGATGAAAGCATTGAAGCACAACTTTTGGTCAAACTCAGAGTAGCCAATTTTCTTCCTAAAACTCTCTGTATTCTAACTAAACATGGAGAACAGATTCAACTAGTCGACATGGGTTTTTTTCTTTTCTTTTTCAGTGAAAGCATACTAAAAGTGACAACAACAAGATTTCTGAATGGAAGCAGGTGTTAAACTTGGTGAGTAGAGGTTTCTGTGCAAAATCACTTTGTATAATCTCATTAGGAAGAGAAAATGGAATATACATTTCTGCCAAAACTGCAGGACTCGAATTCAGAAAAGGCTTGTGCAAAGCCTGCACTTCGCAGCATCTCTGTATGGGTTATCTGAAGTTTTTCTATTACAATTTCTGGTACTTTAAATGACCAATTTTAAGGAAATGCCAGACTGCCGTGGACGATAAAGATCTATCACTCCATAACAATAAGAAAGAACCTCCAGTCGCCAGACCAATGGTAGCGATACAAGCCTAAGCCACCTCTAACCCCCACAAGTGGCTGTCTCAGACATCCTACAGCATCACGAGCAGTCCTGGACATCTATATTCACACACTACTACTGCTGAAGCTTATTGTCAACATCACAAACGTACGGCCAGGATTTGCCTTACCTCAAGGATACTACATTATGCAGAATGGCATCTAAGCAACTGACAGGAGGAGCAGAGACTTTCCGTATAAACAGAGGTACGATGATTGATCGTACCGCAAGCGCAACAAACTTCAGACTATCACTCATGTTGTTAATGGCTGTGTAATACATGCTTATGCAGGACGCGTAAAAGAAATTCATCAGGCCTCCCTTGACTCTGCTGAATGGTTCAGCAACCTTGGGTTGAATTTACAATCTGTCATTGCCTTTCAAAATGCCAAACACAAGAGAAGGATAGAGCCAGGGGAATTGAAATGCCCAGAGAGGAGAAAAACAAACAAAGAAACAAAACAGCCAAAACTGATCACATTGTGGCCTTTGTTTTTATTGAATAATTAATTTTAAGTCTCCACACTTGACTTGGCCTAACTTAAAGGAAAATGGCCATAATGTAAAATGACTCTTGGGCTACTTGAGACAGCTTGATGGATACAGAAATGTCAAGTGAAAAAGTGGACTAATGTGTGCTTTAGTCTGCTTTACTTGATGGGCTCAACAAAATGAATTAGAAGTAGCATCAGATTTTAGTTACACGTAACAGTACACCATTTAGGATTCAAATTATAACCCAATGCATTACCCTCCTTACAAATTACCTGTATCATTCCTTACTGTTGGCCTCATTCCTGTATTTTCTTCTAGTAACCCTAATAAAAAAAAACACTTTCACACACAAAAAAAGGGAGATGCTAAATCCTGTAGATAATTTCAAGCTCATACCTGATGTTTCCTGAGCTCTACTGAAGTTACATTTATAAAGAAGTGTCCATAAACTCCTTGAGGTATTGGGCAGTAGATATCAGGAAAAGCAAGACCCTTTCGAACTAAAACTGAGCTACGAGGATTTGTGGGACCTCCTGTGAGACAGATGATAGGTCTTGTCTCAGTTCTCAGATAATATTCTGGAAATTTGTGATATGGACTAAAAATCCCCAGGCACAACAGAACAAAGTGCCTTTTTGGGGTTTGTAGGAGCTCATGCTGCTCTGTGTCCCCATCCACATCCTCATGCTGGCTTCTGTCTGCAGGAAATCAGTGTGCATAGGCCAACAAGGGGATAAACCATGCTCTGGTGCAGTCTGTCCCCCAATCTGTACCTGTATCCCACAGGCACTCAATGGTATCCATCCACTGCTCTCTCTAGGTGTATTTTCCTGTCATAATAACAAAGCACTGCTTACATTTGTAGCAGGAAATTATACCACAGAGACCAATTCTGCAGATCTAATTCTGAAGGGGGGTGCCTGTTCAATGAGTTAACGTCGTTACACTCTTATGTGCAATCTACGGATGTCCTTGACTGTGCTGTCCATCATGGGCACCTGCAACCGATGGTTACCCAGTTCTGTAAAAATTCATATAAGCCCTAAACTGCCTCTACCTAGCTGTCAGAGTTGCAGTCTTTTGGTGCTCTTTAATTAACTTTTGTGTTTTGTATTCACACCTTAAGCCTTAAGCATCATCCTGTGCTTTGCTTTCAAGGCTTCTGCTTATGTTTGCATAATTATATTCCCTCCTTTTCTTCAATATCAGTCGTATAAGGACAGCTTTAATCCAGGACAACACATGACAGGTGCCCAGACGGTCGAGGAGCACCCTTGGTTCTCTGACTGTTTCCTTTGGACCAGGGAGTGTTCATATATAAAAATGTAAATTTTTATAGAAATACAGATTTATCTTTCTATTTATAAATATTGAAAAAGAGTAAAATTATGCATTAATATTTATCTATAGGTACACTTTATATATATTTATATATGTATATATAATATGTAAATAGACATGCATGAATATAAATAGAGTATATGTATCCATATAAGCATATGTATCTAATGACTAAAACAATGTTTAACAAGAAATAAAGGAATGAATAATTGAATGTTAAATGGGAATAGAAAACAACAGCAGTAAAAGGCAAGTTTGGTATCCCTGATTTCACAAGGCTGTCAGATAAACCCCAACATGTTTGGGATGGGAGAAGTTCATTAGGTCAGGTAGACACCAAAATGGGGGGACATGAAATCACTGGAATGTGATTTCATAAGGGATCTATCCAGGGAGGCCACCAGGTGACTTGTGTCACCCCCATCCCGTACAAAAGAAGATGCCATCCGTGAAAGACCCAACATCCAGCCAGCTCACCCAGATGACCATGCAGACTTTGGGCTCTGCAGAGTGCTGCAAGATGCAACACTGCCAGGAAAATGGAAAACCAGAACAACATGATGATTTCAGAGGAACATGTGTGTGGGAATAACAAGGAAAAGACCGTAAGGAACTCCCCAAGAGACCACAGGAAACAGTCAACAGACTTGTGAATCAGAAACTATATGCTGAGCTGTGTTTCTTCTTATTAATACGAGCTCGTTAAAGATGTCCGCCTCATTCTTGCACACCTCACTTTTTCCTTTGAACACCCTGACTTTCTCATAAGTGGGGTTTGTGGAACTGAACTTTATATTAACTATTTGTCATTGATCACTATGCTGTTAATGTCAGGATAGGGTCAGCTGCCACTTTCAACTACAAAAGCTGCACAGAGAATTTGGATCAAGGTCTCTATCTGATGTCAGCTGAAATCTCTCATATAACAAATAAAGTTCTGATTAGCCTGTGAGGTAGCCCTTAGTAAGTATGCAGCCACAAAGTCAGTGAAAGACTATTACGACAACTCACAGACTGTTTAAATATTATTTAAAAGCAAATGCAATATTTTTTTTCCATTACTCAATAGTTTCTTTTTGTCTGTTCTACCAACAGCAAGTGTCTCCTCCCTTTCCTCTCAAAATTTTTGATATGTCTTGGATAAATAGGGATAAAGTAAATAAAGAAGGATGAAAAAGTACCAAGGCATATCATAAAGCTCATCATAATTCAATAAAATAGAGAGAATATGAAGATAGGATCAGATTAGAATTTATAGACAAAATTGTTTTGTAGAAGGCAGTAAACTGTAATCCCTGGCCAGGAAGGACGAAAGTTTACTGTGGGATACTGCTGCGATGCTAGGGAAAATACCAAGAGCTTGGGAAATTTGTGAGATGAAAAGTCATGAATCATAAGAGGTAGCTATCATCTTTTTGCCAGCACGTACCAGTGTGCCTACAGTGTATTAGAAAATAGAAACCCAGGAAACTTCTAGGGCTGTGATAAATTGTAGAAGAGATGTTTATACTGATATGATTGTAGACTGAATGTGAATGCCAAGGTGCAGAAACACCAGAAGAAGAAGGGCTGCAAAATGGCATACACTGCTGACATCTACAGTAGCAGGTCATGGAGATCCTAGCACAAAACTTCCTGCAATTTCTCATGACAGCCAGCTCCGAAAGAGAGGCAGTGACTAAATCCCAATGACTCACAGCAGTGGGACAGGATAAAGAGATTAATCGCTGTCAGCTCCTTGACCACATAATGAGACACACCCAAACCCACCAGCACACATCTAAGAAGCCAGGAAGTGTGGGGAAGGCCACACAATGGTTGTGTTTCCATGGTCTAAAAGCTGTCTGTGTGGGGTTATTCTGCTTTATTGCCCCCGGTGTAAAGACAGGGAGAAATTCTTCCCAGAAGTGTCTTCTACCAGGCTGGTTCTCTTCTACCCTTCTACTGTGCTCAGAAGACACAAACAGGACACAAAGAAAGAGCACAGGCAACAAAACAGCATGGGCAGGGTAAGGATGGCATACAGCCAAGGGACAGGAGGTCATCCCTACTGGATGAGGTTGGCAGATTTGTCCACGGTTTCCTCTTTCTTTTGGTTTTCTTTTCTTCTGATTTCCTTTCCACATATCAAAAACCAAACTGACAGATAGCAGAGAAGATGCTAGCTGACAGAAGCACATCAAAACATTTTAAAGCTTCCACACAGCTTTCTCTGTACATCTAATAACGACTTTCTTCAGTCCAGAGGAGTCAGTAAATAAGATATTAACACTCACTAGTTCTTACATCTCTCCAGTGAAAACCAGAATTAAGCAGAAATAATGAAAATTCAGAAAACGGGAAGATTTGTCAACACAGGTTTGCCTCTGTGCTCCTTCTATCTCATTTTTGGCTTCCAAGGAAACAGTAGGAACAGACAACTGATGGATAGAGTTAGACCAAAGCAGCTTTACCTATTTAAATTTGTAGATGATGGCAGTGAACCACTCACTGGAACAGTCCCAAAAGAGAAATGGCATGAGTCTTGTACTAATTTAAAATTACAAATTACTTGTAGCTGGTAACTTGCCCAATTTAATCACAAGAGGCTAAAAGTGAACACAAGGTGCTGGAGCTATCTACAGCTATACTCAGGATCATCAGTCAAAAATGTGTTTCACAGGTGCTTGCTGTTCATTTAGCATGATCTCTTATTGATCACTTTGCATTGCCACTGTGTGTATTCTCTTGATTTACGCAACATAAGCACCTTGGAATGGCATCTACACACCCACCCACCAAGAAAACCTCAGCACATCTATTTTCTTTTGTTTGGGAAAGGATTTAGTTTTTTTAAATGGTGATCATTAATGAATTCCTCTATAAGTGCATTACAAATCCATTTCCTATTTTTCTTCTCTAGCTAATTACACCTATGGCTTCGTCTCTACCAAACCAATAAATCCAGTCTGAAGTCAATGACTTGTCAGAAGAATCTCATTGTTAGACACACTGATGTGCTCCTCTACAGAGAAGCTGGTTTATGCAAACTCCCTTTCTGAACCTGTTTTTCAAAGAGGGGGTGGTTGGACTTATGAATAAGGTCAATGCAGAAATTAGGAAACCCAGTGTCCTTCATTAACTCGTCCTCACCTAGGAGATGGTGTTTCCTTTTGTGAATGTCCCAGTTTCCAGAGCTGTACTACAGGAGTAAGAACACTCACCTACTTCACAGTGGTGTTACCCAAACACCATATACATTTATTAGTGTAATGGTAAGTATATACTATCGAATGTTTGTCCTTGTTCAGGTATAAAAGCATCTGTATAGACAAGGCAAAATGAAATTTGTATGAGAAGCTTCTTATTATGAGGGTGGTGAGGCACTGGAACAGGTTGTCCAGGGAAGTTGTGGATGCCCCATCCCTGTAGGTGTTCAAGGCCAGGCTGGATGAGGTTTTGAGCAACCTGGTCTAATGGGAGGTGTCCCAGCCCATGGCAGGGGGGTTGGAACTAGGTGATTTTTAAGGTTCCTTCCACCCCAATCCATTCTGTCATTCTGTGGTTCTATAATTCAGTATCACAGAGCCTGATACCTGGGCAAGACCATCCTTATGCATAAGGACCTTATAGATGCATAAACTGAAGACAGACTACAGTGAGGGATCTCAACACCAACAGCAAGCCTTGCACAGCTCTCAGCTAGACTTGCTTTCATACTCAAACCAATGGTCAATGCAAAAGGCAGAACTGTTTAAGCAACAGGTCTTCCAATACAGCCAAACACAGATATATTCCCAGAAAAGAAGGAGCTGATGTCTAGTGGACTGGAGCCATGTACCCATGGTAGTGGCAGATCTGAATGGACTCTCAGGAGAATAATACTCTGAATTACGTAGGAGGTGATACCTTCCTGCAATACCCTGCAGTACCAGGAGGTGATGTCATTTCCACATCTGACCACATCTTTCTCTGTAGAGAAAAAGAGCCAGGTCTGAGGGATGGAAAAAATATCACCATGCGAAATTTAAAAGGCTACAAATACTTTTAGCTTATCAAAAAAACAGCAAACAAAAGTGTTTTGATTACAGAAAATAAGAAAATTCATTCAGGAGAAATATTAGATGCAATAGGGCTCTTAAATTTGGAGAAGGAATGAAGATCAGAAACCAATGGCTGAAAGCTAAATCCACACCATTTCCTGTTAGAAGTCAGTTGTCATTTTTTTGCAAGGCTGAAGATGATTAGACTGTAGCAAATTCCCCACGGGAAATGATGGATTCTCCGTTTGTCATATCAAACTTCGATGCCATTTTAGTCAAACACAGATAAGTGGAGTCAATATGAGGCTATCAGGGTGAATTCTAGTGGTAAAATAGCCGTTTCATTTGTGGATTATGCTGAGCTTGATTCACAATAGTAATGAAATTCAATGGAAATGCTTCCTAGTTTCAGAAGTGAATGCTAACTTTCTCCTTTCCAGGCAATATCCCAAAATACAGTTTTAAGTGGTTTACATATTACTTGTGTGTGGGCAGAGGGTGTTGCTTTCTGTAATGAAACATCATCTTCTTACACGAAGATGAAAAATGGTTTTCTGCCAACACTTTTGTCTTGTACTGACTATTCAAACACAAAATGTTGTACACTCCTCCAGTGACACACAACAGTCCCTCTGCCCTGGAATAAAGGCATCCAGTGACTCCCCTGTCAAACACAAGGCAAGTTATCCACAATGCAAGCTCCTATGCAATTTTTTTTGTCTCATGATTTATCAATTTAAGTGGCTTGTTCTTCCTTTGTGGTTCATTTTTAGTCATCCAGTTCACTCAGACTCTCTAACTTGACCTTCTTAAGATTTCTCACCTCTGCAGTAAGGGTGCAGGAATATTGTTTTCTCATGGCTCATAGGAGGGAGCTGAAGAATGAGAAAACCTCAGGTGATGCATATATCTGTCAGATGACAGCAGTGAATGTTTATAAATCTTTATGAATTTAGAATACCCATTTCTTGTTCCATTAGAGAGTGACAATTTAAAGATTTCTGGATTACAACAAGACTAGTGATGTGTATCTGAACCCTGCTGACACACATCTCCTATTACATGGTGGTTGGCTGTATAAAAAAAATTAACTGCTTAGTGCCAACAGTTTCTGCAAAAGCCGCTGAAGGAAAATCAGTGATGGGTAAAGGACTCTTCTGTGATTTCCATCAGAGAATTTAGAGATAGGAAGGACCCGGATTTCTTCAATGATATGGTGTATATTTTTGTTCTTGTTATGCAAACACAGATAATACTATTAGAGCTCCACTAAACCTGATAACAATACAGTAAAGACATCTAAGCTTCTCCAACAAATCTTTATTAGATATCTTTAAAACAGACAGAATGCATTTGAAGCTTGCTTGAGCCAAAATATTCCCAGTTAATTTATCCTAGGGGAAATAAATGGCAGAAGTTCGTGTCAAAAAACTCAGAGATTTATAGTTGGATGTCTCAAAGGGCCAAAATGATGTATTGGATTTCTGAGTCTACTTATAATAACCTGTAATGACTTATATGTTGTATTATTGGAATAATAATGTGTGTATATATACTACTTCTATGAATGAGCAGTAGATGCATTGCATACATACCCAGCAATAGGACTAATATATATATATTTTATATATATATCTCCATCATTATAAACAAAATGAGAAATTGGCCCATATTTGGCAGGTTTTTTTCAAGTGCTCAATGAGAACCAATAAATATTTCCAGTGAAATTTACTGAATGAGCTCTGAAACTAATTTTTTAGAAAAACTTATACTGGAGTTTAAAAGACCAGATGAACTGCAACATGGAATAAATTAGGGGGATGTCATTGTTAGCAAGGATTATAATAAAGAGCAGAAAGGAAGCTTCTATGCAAAATGGGGTTAAAAAAAGAAAGAAATATATAAATTACAACCCAGCAACTTGCTTAAATGTCTTCTAGCTCAACTTAACTAATTCAAATTTCATTAAAATGCATCTGCTTAGTTTTAAGCTTTTTGTCTCACTGTAAGGAAAGAGATGTCTAAAATCGGATTTGAAGGATGATCATCATACCTGTGATTTATCTTGTAATTACTGACTGTCCTGCCATACTCAGCTTGTTAGGAATAAAAATACATAGGCATCCTGATGGACTCTGTTTCTGGAGTAGAGCTAAGAAGCAATTCTAAAACAAAAGGCAAAGTTAAGTTGTTTGTTTTTTTCCCAAGTCATGTTTATTTTCATTTGTTTCAGAGAAAATATTTCTCAGATGATATAAATCTGACAGTAACACTGCCAGAATATCTGTCTCCATAGCTGCTGTTGTAAGATCATTGGAGAAAGTCACAATTACCCATAGCTGAGGATGGAGTCAGGCAGAAAAAATAGTCAGGTAAGGGATGGATGAGGTCTATCTGGCTGAGTTGTCACCTTAATCAAGTAGGTCTATAACAAGAAAAAGGAGAATGTTTTCTGTACTGTCAGCCACACTCCCTGCTAGTGCATGCATCCCAGTACCCAATTACAGTCTGTAACACAATTGACAGTTCTTGGAGATAAGAAAATGTGACTCAGACTCATTTTAAATATGAAAAACTGGACAGAGTGAGTGACCTTCAAAATCGGTTTGGAGTCTAATTCCTACTGATTTCAAGTTCAGACACATCACAGTCAATTTTAGGCATCTAACTGAGACAGTTCAGCTAAAAAAGTAGGTGCGGTGGGTAAGAAGGAGTTATAGACACTCTTCAATTATGAGTTAATTCATTTCATCTTCACTTCCCTCCAGTGATCAGAGAGAGCTGGAGGCGACTGAGTTAATTACAGGTCCCCATCTAACATCTAATATTATGCCTTAAGTCTATGAGTCTTGGCCCTTCATGAGGACCTGGAGAAAAAAAAAAAAAGTTGAAGTTCCCACTCTCAGCAAGGAACCAAACACACTCCCTGCATGGGTGCTCTGACTATTGGATCATTCCCAGATTTCAGGGGAAGAAAGCCACCAGATTCAGTCCTGACAAGCCCATCACATGCCTCCTGTTCAGTGAACTTACATTTAAGCATAAACTTTTCCCAGCTTTATATGTTGAGCGTGACATCATATGGTATGGAATATCCCTCTGGTCAGTTGGGGTCACGTGTCCCAGCTGTGTTCCATCCCAACTTCCTGTGCACCCTCAGCCTCCTTGCTGGTGGGGGTGAGAAGCAGAAAAAGCCTTGACTGTGTGTAAACACTGTTCAGCAATAACAAAATCATCCCAGTATTATCAACACTGTTTCCAGCACAAATCCAAAACATAGCCCCATACTGGCTACTACGAAGAAAATTAATGCTACCCCAGCTGAAGCCAGCATAAACAAGAACACAAAGCAAAAGACCAAAATTCCAGCCACTGCCTCCTCTTCGGCTCCCTATCCTTCACCTCAGCTGACACCTGACATTCCTATTGTCTGCAAGACACAGCTGATGTGATTGGGATTATGAACATAAAGAAGGAAAATTAGTTACAGCTGGAGCAATTGTCAGGCAGGAAGATAATTGAAAGCCAGCAAAACGATCAACCGTTTAATTGCTTACATTAAAAAAGTGAATTGACAGCAATCAAGCCAACCTATAAAAGGTACCAAAAACATGACATGTGAGAAAATAAATTAATTTTCATGAGGAACAAGTAAAAACAAACTTGGAAAAACTGAAAACCCAAGCTTGTGTTGTTTATAAATGTTAATCAATTTAAAACTCATTTCAACATATTAAACTTTATTATTTAGTGTCTCCCAATGAATTCTGCCTTTGGCATTGTTCAGCAGTCTTGCTGAAGCCTTGTGCAGTTAAAAAAGATAATTCATCAGCATTACCTCTGCCAAGCAGGCTTATAATCAGGAGCCAGTCTCCAGAATCACGAAGAGGGGGGCACTGTGAGATTTTTTAAAGGGAATTTTTCCTATTTGGGACACTTGATTTCCTGGGGAGATTTTTTTTTTTTTGGGGGGGGGGAACTACAGAGCTCTTAGATGTTGTGTTTTCAAACCTTGTACTCTGGCCTTAGTACTGAATCTCTGCATAGAAGCAAAGGCAAAGGGGGGAAAAGATGTTTGGCAAATTTGGTCAATACCCTCGTGGAAACACTTGAGAGGCCAAAGATCAATCTTATTGCTTACATTGATCATAGAATGGTTTGGTTTGGAAGGGACCTTAGAGATCATCAAATTCCAACCCCCCTGCCATGGGCAGGAACACCTTCCACCAGATCAAGTTGCTCAAAGCTTCATCCAACCTGGCCTTGAACACCTCCAGGGATGGGGCATCCATAAATTGTTTGGGCAACTTGTTGTTGGGCAACCTGTTGTTTGGCAACCAGCATTTATCTTGATGACCATTGACACTGTGTCATGCATCAGCACAGAAAGGCACAGCTGCCTCCATGCCATGTTCAGCATTGCAGACTCTCTGTATCTGGGTCCAGAGCAGATCTGGAGAGCTTAAATGCTTGAGAGAAATCTAGCACAAGATTTGCTGACCAGAGGCAACGACACTGGAGGTGTTCAGACTTGGGTTTTGGCTCAGTTTTCAGCCACAGAGAGCAGTAACATATTTCACATCTTTTTTGGTTCACATATTTTTTTCCCAATCACATGTCTGAAACATCCTTTTCAAAGCCCAATGAAGTTTTGTTTTTGTCCCTGAGAGCACGATGACAGATAATTGCATGGGGAAAGCAAACGCCAGGTGAGCTGAATTCCTGCTGCTACACACATAACCTAGAGCTGTCAGCATTTTCTCTAATTCTACTCTAACACAAACTCTTTTCAACACACAATAATCCCTCCTGAAATGTTTAGACCCAAATCTGAGGTGAGCAGGGATATGAACTCTATTGTAGCAGTGTATAATAAATTTTTGGGAAGGTGTGCAATGATGAAGGAATGGAAAGAGGACTACCCCAGAATAGATCCTTGATGTTTCACACTCTGTTTTTACACAAACAATATGGAAGTTTGAGCTGTTTTTTCACACTTACGTAAATCACTTAAAAAAATTTATTTTGAAAGTTGAAGATAAATTGTATAACATCTCTTTTTCTCCCTATCATCAATTTTTAATTTAATGATAAAAATCTGATTTTGTAAGCATGACACTCAAAAAAAAAAAAAAAAGAAAAGAAAGAGAAAAGAGAATAGCTGAATCCAAGGGCTGTTAGTGGCTACCAGCCAGCCTCACCATCTCACTGACTGAGCATAGGCAGAATAAAGTGTCCCTCACCCAATGATTATCCTAACATCACTGACCTTCACCCCTGAAACTGAGTTACAAAAGTCCTACATAAAATCAATTTTTTATGGTTTCTCTCATGTTTTTATTCTCACATTCTTCTTGCTGATAATTCAATATCCAGGTATTCATTCTCCACATTGCATATCTGTAGCTCTGTGTTTCAGTAAAACAATGTTCCACCACAAGCTCAGTGAAATCTACAAGAACTGCACAGTGACAGCAGGGATTGAGAGCCAACCGCCTTTCTGAAAATGTACAGTCACCTCATGTGAGCTGAAGGAAGATCGGATGATCTTGCCCCTTCCATTCTCAGTAACAAAATGTACAAGGGTGATATCTGGATTTTAACTCCAGGTTTTGTACACCCAGAAGATTTCAAAGGCGGGCCACCAAGCCCATCTAAGGAGTGGAAGGCGAACCTTCTGAAGAAAATCTCAAGAGAGGAAATGTTAAAAGCAGTATCACCTGGATTAAGTTCGTTATTTTTTGACAAAACCAAAATCAACTTCATTTTTTTACTGTAGTACATTACTTGATAGACTAGAAATACTTAAGTAATAAGTAAGAGATGTTTCCAAAGGAAAAAGAATTCAAATATTTCCCTTCTGAAAAGGTCAGATTACCAACTATTCTGTTAAAATTCTGTGAACAGAGGACTGGAAGGAACTGTGTGTACCCATAGGTAGAGGTTAACCAAAGGTGTACAGAGTATTGCCTCCCTTTTGACATGTTGTAGGATGATACATCCCTCCCCAGAGCAATTCCAGGAGCCTTAGTACCTAGGACCAAACACCCAAGACACTGCGAGGTGCCACAGTAGAATAGTCCAAGGGTGTCCCATGCAAGTCCCCATTTCTCTGTCCATTTCCTGGACCCTCACACTAGAAGCAGAGGCATCCAGCATTTTCCCAGCAAGTGATTCGTGCAGAAAAATCAAATAATTCAGAACTCACCAGAGTCACTGCACAATGGGATATACAGATTGTTGGCCTGTAGTTTCCAGATATCTGAAATGTTTCCTAGTTGTATCTCTTATCAAGTGGTCAGATGGCAAGAAAACCTAAAGAAATAGCTTTCTTCTTCTTTTCCTTCAGGACCAAATTACTGGGTGGAAAAAGATGCTATCTTCTTGGAAGCCTAGGTCTAGATTCGTCCCAAACTAATGCCCACTGTAGAAAAAGACACAAAAGTCACCACAAAAATCAACTTTATTTGCCAACTGGACCCAGAGGGAATTATTTTCTGAATTCATCCTTGTATGTTTTATTGACAGCAATAGTTATGATCCTTATAATGGCTTTATAATTCCCTGCCTTGCTCTAAGACATAGTATACGGTGAAAGAAACTAATGAAGCAAAAGACACTCAATATCAGCCTTCAAGTGTGCTGTTTATAAAATCCTTTTAAAAGGAAAAATAAAAAAGCCATTTTAATAAATTAAAAACCCTGACGCACAGCTTGCTAGATGGCAGGCTGAATCAAGACGGTTGACATGTCACACTGTAACTACTTCCTCGGTGAATGATGACATAATTTTCAGATTTGCCCTTCTTACCAGCATTGATGCATTCAGGCAAAACGATATATCAATCAGTCTTTAGGACTTAAATGCCTGTTATGAGTCATTCCTCTGAGGCTCCCAGCTTCCCACGTCTCGTAAGAATCTCAGCAGTGATTTCTAGTCATTTGAGTCTTTCATAATGCTTCACATCTCTCAAATTGGTTAGAGTCTAAGACCAGAGCCTTTGCTCTGTTTCACATCAGCCACATTATTGGTATAAGACAAGTGTGTATTGTGCTGTATTCTTCTTACCAACATGCTAATGCCAGCTTCTCATAATTAAATATGAACAGAATCCAGTATTGTACCACACGTTTGACAGGTTTATGGTCTGATTTTCCCTGGTTCATTTTCAGGGTCTGTATAACTCCCCAGCAGGGCTGCTCCTAGTCAGAAGGAATGCATCAGTGGACAAGGGAAGAGCTACTGATGTTTCCTACCTGGACTTCTGTAAGGCCTTTGGTACAGTACCCCGCAACATTCCAAGATCATGAAGATATTAAAAGCTATCACTTGGGTTGTAAGTTATAGCCATCAACTGTGTGTTGCAGAAACTGAGGCTTTTTCTCATGCTGAAGTGTTTTGGGTTTGGGCTAAAATGCTTTGAGGGTTTTTTAAAATAAATAAAAAAAATAAATAAACCAACAAAAAAAATCCCAGCTACTAAACAAATTTTTTTTAATGCTGTCAAGTTGTTTGGCTTGGGTTTTTGCTCTTCTCCTCTCTGACCCCCCACCCCAGAAGAAAAAAACACTTTGACTGCAGTAAAAATGCCTGTGGTTGATGAGGGAAGATCTGATTTTTGATCACGATTAGATGATCTTACAAAGAAATAAACTACCAGTCTCAAATGAGACCATTCAGAAGCCGATTATACCTAATTAAAATCCCTTTTTATAGGATTAATAGAAGTTCTGTGTGTGAATAACTTTTCTTAAGCAGATTAACAAATCTGGCTGCAGTAAATTACAGACGAGACATCCCAGGAGCAGAACATACCCCATCAAGACCCTCATAAACAAAATGCCAGCATCTGGAGCCAGAGAGGAAAGAATAGGCAGGATAGAATGAAAAATTGTAGACCTGGGTTTAGCCTATACATCAACACTATCCAAGGAGAAAGAAAAGCTCTTTATTTATCGCTTACCAGCCTCCAGGGTGTGAGTGTCACTCAGCATTAGCATTCACCTTTATAACTGTGCTTTGATTTACAGCTCCACACCAGTGCAGAAGGAGCAGCCAATTACATGTCTACAGGAACATCCATGCATTGAATCTATCCCAGCTCCTTTCTCTTCCCTCTCCTGCAGGACGCATACATACAGATTTTCTTGGCTTGAGCCTGAAATAGAGGTGTGAGAGATGGGATCTGACCTGCATTATTATATAAGCATCAAAATAATATCATGTTGTATATAAATTTACATTCACACAAGTTAAGCTGCAGTAGAAAGGTTAGGAGATATTAGGAACAAAGGTGCTATTCCACGTTAATCAAAGCTACGTAGCTGCTTTGCCAAGGCAACAGCGAAAATGCATGAAGACCGCAGAGGTGACAAACTCTCTATCCTCCACTGTCTATAGTGACTAGGTCTAAGACTACTTAGATAGGTATGTCAGACTGAATCCTACCCTTTACATCAAACATGGACTATTCCGCCCCTCAGCTCTAACCAGATTTTCTCCTCCCCTCCTTTTTCTGGTGGTTTCCATTGTTTTTTGACATTTACTTTTCTTGGTTTGTTTCACAGTGGTACCCCTGAGATCAGCTGGAGATGCTGAGCACTTCTCAGATCCAGCCTTCAGATGGGATTGTATGCTCAGGTGTCACCAATTGTCATAGTTGGATCTTGACTGCTCAGAAGTTCACTTAATATCCTAAAACCCACACTGTCAAGCCCTGCTCAGTGCTGATCAGTACCATCTGTGCTCCTGGCCCCATTTTTATTTAGTATTTTAATATTCTTCGGCCAAAATAGATCAAATACTCGAGATATTAAACCAATTAAATGTTTGACTCGGATTCTGCAAGCAAGCACTGTTTATAGGCTTGCAGCTGCCCATATCACAGGTCCACATCACTGATGATGGATGGTTGCAAACCTGGGAAGCTAGAGGAATGGACTTCAGATGAGATGGCAGAAGCACCTAATGCTTAAGTGCAGATTTAACCACCCAGATATTAAATCTGGTGCTCTGACTTTTGCTCTCTGAATTCAGAGCAGCACCCATGTGAAAGATCAGCCATCCCATCCACCTCTGAAAACCAGTCACAAAGGGCTTTGAGAGGCTCACTATAGGTAGCTCAGGATTTGTTTTTCTAGATTCTGCCAAATCACAAGTCAGAATGGAATTAAGGAGATTTTTCAGTATTTATTCATTTCCTTCAGTTTCACATTTATTTTGTTTAGAACGAGAGCTTGAAATATTTCGCTTCTATCATCAGATGAGAAAGGAGTCCTAGTTAGACCATTTTAACCAGAAGATTGAAGTCAAGTCTCCACATGTTCAAATTAATATTATAGGAAGGCATTTTCCTTTGGTTTCAAATAATATTAAGCTAATGATTAAGGGATACATCTTTAAACAGGTACTCATTCAATCTGAAACCTTTGATCCCATCCATTTTCCCTCCCACTTGCCCTAAACAGAGTGCTCCTCAGCACTCCAGAAGCTCCCATGCACAATGGCCCATGTATTAAATGCTCTCCACCAACATTAAGAGCCTCACAGCAGGGCAAACTTTATCCCACTCTAGGGAGGAATGAAAGGGAAAAGGGAACTAATTATTTTTTTTCCTCAAAGGTGATTCAGAGGACAGACTGTAGAAAAGGTTTTGTGTTTGGAGAGGCTGGAGAGAATTACTGCTAAGCTTTTATTAGCGTGCATAAACACTGTGATGTTTTTGATGCCTCAGGCTACAGAAGCACAATCATTACAATGATGACGATATTTCTTTCCATCTTTCCATTGGTCAAGTAACACATTGAGCAATCCATCTTGCTCACATATTCTACATAGTCATATATATATTTTTTTATTTATTTGGTTCTTGAAAATAGTGTTTAACCTTTTGAGCACTGCAAGTAATCTGAGCTGTGAGAGCAAACATTCTGCAGCTCCTGCCTTCCAGTGTAAACCAGGTGGAGTGTACAAGTCATACTATCAAACGAACGGATGCAGGATAAAAAAAATAATCCAAAAAAGCCAGGACTATTCCATATGTGTGTATTCACTGTGGCTAAACACGGTGACCTACTACACAAAGGCATCACAGCGAGTGGAGATGAGTGGCACAAGAGTAACAGGGAGTATGAATTAGACACACTTTTCAGAGGTAGGAAATATGTGTTTGCTCACAGATGTAGCAATGCTGACATTTTTGTCATCTGAACGTCATTTAAATGAAAGATGTACCACTAATTCTTTACTTGGAAGCAGTGTCAAGCTCGTAAATCTAAATGCTTAGCAACACAGCAAAACCACCACATTCTGGGTTGCTGAGGATTCAAAACGCATTTAAGAAACAGGGAAAAAATTCTCATTAGAAAGTTTATTAATAGTTATTCTATTCCTTTTTCAGTTCTTCAGCAAAAAATATTTTCTGAAATTTTGCTTCAGTTTTTAAATTAACAGCAAATATTTCCGCACACCATACTTCTTAAGAAAACCGCAAAACTGAATCCACTCTCAGCCTCCATTCAGTTGATTCAGTCATGTGATGCAGTTTCTCTTTAATTGAATGATTTATATAACTATGAATCCCTCTGTGAATTTTACAATCGAACATATCATTGATGATTGCCTTCAATGAGGCTTGAAGCTTAGAATTAAAAACGTATTAGTATTTTCATTAGGAAAGTTCAAGAGCTCAGATATCGAAGATCAAATCCCAGAGTCCCTAGAAGGCTTGCACTGAAATTTTTTCTTCAATTGTTCATCATTTTCTCTTCGCTATGAATTATTTAAATGAAACCCTTCCAGAGACACAGACACAAAATTTCAAGGCCAGGAGAGACCATTGCTGTCATTCAGCCTGATCTACTTTAGAATGCAGATCACAGTCAGCCCTTTATCTTCCCACTGGTCTTTCCAATTAGGCCATTGGTATGCCCTAAACTCCTCTTCTCTGCAGTGTCTTCCCTGTCCTAATGCTCAGCACATCCTAATTCCTACAGCAGTGCTCCGATTTACTGTGGCATCTCAGATGAGGTGTTTTCTGCCTACATGCTGTTTGTGATTTTTTTTTTCTTGTTATTTAACATTTCTTAACCCTGCTTTGCACCTTTATTTTCTCAATCAGACAAGGTTGTCTGTCACTGAAGGACTACACAGCTGCAGTGAACTAGCAAACAATGTCCACTTTTAGCTATTAATAATATTCAATAAATAATCAATAATTTAATAAAAGCTCACTGAGACATTTTTTCCCAGAAGCAGCTGGTACTGGTTACTCTCAGGCAATGCCACAAATGCTACTAATGAAGGATGGTCTGTGGATTGTTTATTGTCTTACAGGAAAATCCTCAAATACGCAACACAAAAGGAACGTAAAACTTCATCCTTACAGATTAATTTGCTGTAATGATCACTTTAGAGAGTGTGTGGTTGCATGACAGAGAAGTGAAGGTATTTTCCAGATCACTCAATGTATCAAAAGCTCAGTCTAACACTGAGACTCTGTCGGGGTGGTGGGGGAAGTGAACCTCTCATTTGTCATGATGCACAGACACAGTCATGCTCTGATGACTTTCTGTCTTATAGCCACCTTTCTTTGCAATGGAAGTTGAGATGCCAACATCTATTTGAATTCTCATGTAGTAATCCAGAAATATATCCACTCTTGGCTGGAGCAAACAGTCTTGCTGTCCATAAAGTGTGCCTATATGGTTTTTCTGTCCTCAGGACATAAATCCACTGTGAACAAAATCAGATTTATTACATTTTGATCTGGAATTTAAATAGTTTTTATCACAGTTTATCATGATTCTTTAGAAACTTGATTCCAACCAACTTTTGCTCCTCTTGTGCTACTGCTGCATGCACAGCCAACTGCTCCCTGTGTCCCAAGGCGGTTCTGAAAAAGCAATAAATAAAGAGATGCAATAACTCGCATGCATTTGCTGCACTCCATCCCATCCTGCTGGCTGTAGGAGGGAGGTACTCTCATATGGTACTGCATTTATACTTCTGAACTGTAAAAAAGTTTTGTCTACCAAACCCCATCTTTCAACAAATGCAATCCACATCAAAGCTTCTAATTTACTTGACCTCTGAAAATGCCATCAGGAAGAAGAAAAAAAGCAGAGGGTACCACAATCACTTGCCCCATCTTTAGTGAAAGCACTAAAGATTTCACATAATGCCTTTTATGCTCAGAAAAGGAAATTAATCATTCTCTCTCCACCCCTTTCGAAACAATGATGCTTCACTGGAATGGCCTCAGCCAACAGAATCCAATATCATGAAGACCTATTGCATTTTCACTTCATCATTCATGTCATTGAGAGATAATTATGGTAGAAATAAGTCTAGAGATTAGTTTGTAACTGACAAGTGATTATAAAAGCAACACATCACTCTTTCTATTTTAACACTTTCTATCAAAAAAAAAAGGAAGAAAAAGAAGTTAAAAGATAACACTTTGTTATTAATAGTTTCTTATTATTTCTGTAACAACAAGTATCTCAAGGCTCTAGTTGGGAACAGAAGCCTGTTCTGTTAAACAGATGGTAGGAGATCAGCTCTGCTTTGAAAAGTGTGATGGGAGATGTAGTCTGGCAGGATATTTTACCCACAAAGCAGCATAAGAACATGAGATCCCAGTGCAACACAACAGCTGTAGCAACACTCCAAATGGAAATCTTTCAACTTCATCTCCCCTTCTTCTTTAGCCCCATCTTCTTTATTTCCTCCTTTATCTTCACAATAAACCATCACTCCAGCATTTGTTATTGTGCTGAATAAAGTAACGTAAGTTTTTTAGAACTTAAATATCCTTTAAAGAAAACTTCAAAGCCTAGGAGCTCTTCTTAACAAAGAAAAAAAAATCAATCTACAAAGTATCCTCAAAGGCGGATGGAGCCAGGCTCCCCCTGGATAGAAATTAGGCATGAGTTGGTGCTGTCAACAGAGCTTCACTGATTTTATCTCCTGGAAATGCAAACCTTTCTATAATTCACTCTCAGTAAATCTTTTCTGGTAGGTAATTAAGGCAACACTTGCCTCTTTTACTATCACTGACAGACTTGTTTTACAGTCTGTTCATTATTGGGAGAAGTTGCCATTTATATTTTCTTTCTCATTCTTCTACGTGCCCAAAAATATCTACAATTTTCCACTTAGCATGGGGGGTGTCATATCCTGATCCCACAACTATTTTCTGAGCACAGCAAACCATTATTAGGTGTCTGTTAAGAAACTGAAGCAAGGACAGATATCAGTGATTTTGGCATTACTTCCAGCTCTGTGCTCTGAATATAGAAAAGATCCTCAAAGGCACAAAAGTCACCATCTCTCCTCAGAAGACCTGGATGTGCTTTGCCAAGATGTATTCTTGGATTTCAGAGCTCTTACGTGTATCTAGTGTCCACTTACCTATAGCAAGCAGGAAGGAAGTTGCAGAGGAAACACAATCTCTGTGTTCCGCAAAACCATTTAAACTCTCCCCAGAATTCAAGAGGAAGGCTTGTCTCATTCCCTACTCAACTGCAGAGCTCTGATGCCCTCATAGCACAACTGATTAGCTGATTAAATGCTCCCAGGATCATTCTCTGGCATAACACAGACCATCTCCACACTGTTCAACTCTCTCATCCAGTGGTTCAAGTTCCAAACCCCCCTGCCATGGGCAGGGACACCCTCCACTAGACCAGGTTGCTCAAAGCCTCATCCAGCCTGGCCTTGAACACCCCCAGGGATGGGACATCCACAGCTTCTCTGGGCATCCTGTTTCTGTGTCTCGTCACTGTCACAATTAAAAATTTCTTCCTAATATCTAACCTGAATCTGCCCTCTTTCAGCTTGTAATATTTACCCCTTGTCCTGTCACTACACATGTTCTATCAACATGCTCAAGGGGACACACATCTAGGGATTATCTGAATAAGTTTGAATGCTACCCAAGTCCAAGTCATCTTACACACCTCTGCACTACATCAGAGGCTGAAGTATGACACACTGCATTGGTCAGGTCACTAGGAAGTAAGATGCTAGAATAAAAAAATAACATTTTAAAGGCACCAAGAAACAATCCTACATGAGCTACTACAATATATGAATGAGCATCCCATTTTTCATTGTACTTTCCTATCTTGAGTGAAGGGTTATGAAGTCATTAACTCCTTCGCAGGTGACAAAGTACCTTCTATGTCACTGTATAGGCAATTATAAGGAGCACATTGGCAACTGTTTCTTTCTTTTTATCACATTATATTTGAATTCCGTTAGGATGCAACTGTCTGTCCTGAAAATAACAAATAATACCATTAGAGAAGCACTGAGATTCAATCCCTTTCCCTCAGAGAAAATCAAGCTATTGTCACAGCAGAGGTGTTTTTTTCTGCATTCCCAGATGATTAATATGTACTGGAAGAGGCCTTGGAGATGATCCCTTATGAGGCATGCCAATTAAGGCTGCGAGGAATGAAATACATAAAAAATGTCTCCCAAATGGAGCATCATTTATATTACCATTGCTTTTATAGTCTTGGCACCCAAGTGTCCCTGTCATAGCCCCCGTGTAGCTTGAAAGGCTGAAAGGTTGCTTGCATAGGAAAATATTTCTTATTCCACTGGTATAATGATACCAGTTTACTTGTATAACTTCCTGGCTGGCTTTTCTGAGTTTTATTTAAACCATTTAGAAGGTAATATAAAGTAAACCAGAATAATGTTATTCTTAATTAGGATAAGAGTATTTGTGTGAGAAGGAGAAAGAATGGGATTATTCTGTTTACTAATCACTCCTTATATCAAAGCAGTATAATTGAATAGATAGCTTTTTGGTTCACTTCAGCCCACCTATCCAACATGCCAAATTTAATTAAAAATGCAGACCTTTATTGAATTCTGTCCAGTTCAACATGCAACCTTACCATTGCCAGCAGTTGGAAGTAGCATTGGTGCTGTCAAAGCATGGGTGCACACTTTGTTCTGTCCTCTCTGATGGGACAAGCTTAGGATAGAAAGATCTGAAGATGAGAAAGACATTTGAGGATGGCAACTGAGGTTCACCCAAATTCATCCATCAGGAGTTCTAATGGATGAGTGTCTTCTAAACTGGAGACTTGTGAAACTCAATAGGAGACCGGACAGTAAAAATCAGAACCCAAGAGGCTTAGCTAAACCACTGTAACTTTGGCCTGAGAAAATCCCAGGCCTGTGGAATGATTGTTTTTATATTCTTATAAATAGTCTCACTTAGCCATTCGAAATAGTAAATGTAGTTGATCAAGTGCATTTTAAAGCACGTGTATCAATAGAGATAAAACTGTTCAGAACAAATTGACTTGCTGTGGCCACAGACGAGGAGATAAAATGTCCATGGGCTTGATATTACTCCTCAGAAGTCAATACAAAAATTTCATGTGACGTGAAAGATACAGGACTGAACATTTCCTTAATACTGAGGTCTTCAGAGATTGCCCTGTCCATATCAATTACAGCTATACCTTTATACGCAAAACATTTTTCTTCTTTCAGTGGAGAAAAAAATTGAAAAAAATATTCTTAGTTCTGTAGGAATGTCCTGAGTTGCACAGAAGTCCTGTGTTTACAGCCCTTTGCAGATGGAATTATGTTGTTCTGGACAATTGGAAATGGCTATCCAAACTCCAGAGGATTTCCTTTTTTTTTTTTTTAATCTGTGTACTGCATATTAAAATATATTCCGCCCACAGAACAAGGGAGGAGGTTGAGTTTTCAGAAAAGAAAAGGTCACAACCAGATGGTCTTGGGAAAATGTTTTAATTTGCAAGTTCTACTCATTTCTCTTCAATCCCACTCTTCATGTCTTAATTTGACAGGTAACGTAGTGTTGCTAATGGTGAAGTCACCCAGACTACACACACTACAATGGAAAGCTTGATACTTTTTGTTAAAGAGAAAAAAGTGTTACCCATACCTGTTAAAAATAATGAGACAAATGTGTGAAGTGTAACAGAACCGATACTTGAGAACAGCTTTGACTACCTACTTTACAACCTAAATAATGGAGAGAAAGGGAACAGCAGATGCTCCTTATCCATCCCTTTATACAGATTGTGAAGGAAATACAGCCATATGATATAGTTTTAATTGGATTTTCTCAAACTGTGTGTTCCAGTCAATAATTTTAGTGGGAGAGAGAAAATAATCTCCTTAATGCTTTCATCGGCATTAATCACAGCTCATCTGTTTCTGCGGAGGCCAAACACAAAAGAACTGGAAAGAAATTAGAGGCACCAGCACCTCTTAGGTTCAAGGAACAAATACGCTGGGGTTCTCCTTGCTCTACTGAACCTTTCTCCAGGTACTCTAGTGGCAGCAAAAAAATGAGAAAGCAGAAAAAATATCTAACTGGCACAAAGTAGGAAATCCAATATCTCACCAGTGCTGGCAATTCATAGAAGGACAGTGGTTTACGCTCAACATGAAGGTTGGATGGAGAGACCTATTACAGAGCAACACTATTTCCCAAACTGAAAACACCTGAATTACTGAAATTCTCAGAGTTATCTTAGGTTACAAGCACCTAACATGCGTTCCCTGCATAAGCCATACTACCTTCATTGCTTCTGGAGAAACCACATGCTCTAGGTTTTTAGGATTCACCCAGGAACCACTTTTTAATACAAAAGATATGGACAATGAGTGCAAGGCGCTAAGGGTCAGTACTTTCTCTCTCTTTTTCTGTCCCCATGCTGTCAGTTTTTGAAGTCACAGAGTTGCATCACACGCACTGGTATATTTCTGTGTTAATTGGTTTGCTAAACTAGAGGAGCAATTTGAATACAGAGCACAGGGCCTGTTGTCAGAAGCAACACATTTTGTCAAGAGAGACAAAAATCAAATGTCATTTTGATACTAAGATAAAACCGCAGCAAAATGAGATAGTTCTGTTGTAATTTAACATTCATCAAAGGAATCAGTATACTTAATTGCTGGTATGAGAACTCTTTTATTACATAATCTGCTATTGTGTTGGAAAGCACATAATAATTTAGAAAGGTAGACTCTGTTTACTTCAGAAGCAGAAAACATGCACAGACTTGCTCTATATTCCACTAGCATCTTCATTCTGCCATTTATGGCTAGACAGATGTACTCTTTCCCCTTCAGTAGTTCTGGCTGAACGACCCTGCCCTTCTGAAAGAGCTTGTCTAAACTCCGAGTGAGTTACCATCTAACCTGCACTCAGACAGCTGTGGTGAACGGCTCAATGTCCCAGCGCAGACCAGTGATGACTGGTGTTCTGCAGGGGTCAGCATTGGGACTGGTGTTGTTTAACATCTTTGTTGGCTACATGGACAGTGGGTTTGAGTGCACCGTCAGCAAGTTTGCCGATGACACCAAGGTATGTGGTGCAGTCAACACACTGGAGGAAAGGGATGCCATCCAGAAGGACCCTGACAGGCTTGAGAGATGGGCTTGTGCAAACCTCATGAAGTTCAACAAGGCCAAGTGCAAGGTCCTGCAAGTGGGTCAAGGCAATCCCAAGCACAAATACAGGCTGGGAAGAGAATGGCTTGAGAGCAACTCTGAGGAGAAGGACTTGGGGGTGTTGGTTGATGTGAAGCTGAACATGCCCCAGCAATGTGCACTTGCAGCCCAGAAAGCCAACCATGACCTGGGCTGCATCAAGAGAAGTGTGACAAGCAGGTCAGGGGAGGCGGTTCTGCACTTCTTTTCCACTCTTGTAAGACCCCACCTGGAACACCATGTCCAGCTCTGGGGTTCCCAGCTTGCGAAGGAAGTGGACTTCTTGGAGGGGGTCCAGAGGAGGGCCACGAAGATGATGAGAGAGGACTGGAGCACCTCTCCAATGAAGTCAGGATGAGAGAGCTGGGGATGTTCAGCCTGGAGAAGAGAAGGCTCCAGGGACACCTTATAGCAGCCTCTTAGTACCTGCAAGACCTACAAGAAGGCTGGAGAGGGACTTTTTAAAAGGGCATGTGTTTACAGTGGTAGTGATTTTAAGCTGAAAGAAGGTAGACTTAGACTAGATATAAGGAAGAATTTTTTTCTGAGGGTTGCCCAGAAAAGTTGTGGATGCCCCATCCCTGGAGGTGTTCAAGGCCAGGTTGGATGGGGCTTTGAGCAATCTAACCTAGCAGAAAGTGTCCATGCCCATGGGATGATGATTGGAATGAGCGGATCTTTAAGGTGTCTTCCAAGCCAAACTATTCTATGAGTCTATGATATTCTGAATAATTTTTTTTTGTTGAACGTGAAGCTTTGATTACCTGGTTACCATTTTTTATTGTGTGTTTTGTTTCATTTTTGAAATCTGTCAAGTGGAGGCTTTGACTTCCTACCTGTCCCTTTTAGATCCCTGTGTCTCTGTTGCATCTGTTGCCCAGATGCAAGAGGACAGATTAAGTGACCTCTTTATTCTTTTCTGTCCTGCCATTTTGTGGCTGTGAGTTTGTGGTATTGGTGAGGGGTCACTTGCCAAAATACACCACACAGAAATACCATTTATTTAACGAAATGGGTGTTTGCCCCTTTGGTAAAAGGAATTGAGCTCATTAAATACCACATTAAATTATATAAGCTAGAAGGCAGGTTTAGAGTATAATAAATCTTCTGGTCTTCTAACTCTATGGGAAAACAAATGGAGGGGGCAAAGAAATGGTCCTCTTGAGCTATGGAGAGTTCCCTCAGATTTATGAGTCTGTGTCCATCATTAAAAGGACTTTGCCTGGTGTTAAACGTGTATATCTGCCTTTCCAGAGCCAAAAGGGAGGGCACAAATGAACAGCACTACATGCATCTTTAATGTGTATTGGCTTTGTCTCCTTAGTATATTTACAGTTGCTTCACTTGCAGCATTTTTCATAGAGTTTGTAGGTATTTATGTTTAGGAGTCCTTCCACCTTTCAGTGTCCATGCTATCTCACTCCTCTTTTGTACCATCAGCTCTGCAGTAGCAAACAATAAGGCCAGTTTAAACCACTTTTGGTAGAGATATAAATGTTTCAAAGGTAAAATGATCCTATAAGCTTTGTCAAATTTTACAGCTGGGATGTATTAATTAGTAACATATGTACTTTTACAACCTGATTACGTCTACCAAGATGTTTAAGATCCATGAGATAAGTCTGGCCCCAGAGCACTTATTTCTTGCCAGCTAGCAGAAAAGGAGTCTAGACAATTGCCTCGCATCTAAACATCTTCACAGAAGATAATTAAAGTCAACTGGCTGAATCCCAGCCTTTGAGCTTTTTCCAGGGTAAGAGCCAGTAAGAGCAAGTAGTGTAGATGCTCCAGGTTTCATAAGAGCCTGCACTCTCCTCTTCTCCCTGGCCTACTATTCTGGCTTTGTTGCTTCCAGTTCCAGAAGCTACTGGTAGGTACTTCATGATGAGACAAATCATCCCAGATACCCATTGCATGGACTAGAACTCCATTAACTGTGGTGGGAACTGAGACAACCACATTTATGTGACAATCTTAGACTGAATCATGTCCCTACGATTCCCATCAGTTGCCTAAAAAAGGGACTTTTTAGTGACATTTCAGATGTCCTAATGTATCTGAGATACCTGCAGTTGCTGTGCTAGTCTGATGTGATAAAGAAGCTGCAAAGAACCAAGTCTTATTCAAACAGTAGTGGGAGGGAATCCCAAGAAATATTAAAAGCTGCCAAGGGCTCATATTTAGACAAATGACTCTGTGAAGAGAAGAAGGAAATCACTCATGGACATATGCCTTCACATGCTTTCCTTTCTCTTCTAGATTCTGTTTCTTCCCTAATGTTTATCAGCTCACAACAAAATGATCTGATGGTGAGCTGTCCTACCTTACTGTTGCTTTATTCTTCTGCTTGGCATCAGGAGTGGATCTCCTGGGGAGAACAAGAGTGCTATCAGTCTTCTTTTGCTCTGCCTATTACAAAATCTACTCATGGTTTTCTGAAGGAGCCTCAAAAAAAGAAAGCACGTTTCCTCATGCTATCAGCCTAAATCAAAATGAAAATTTCAAATCCACAGACTCCTCCAAGCCTCTTTAATTCAGTTTTATATGTCCAGTCAGGAAATTAAAAAATCTCCACTTGGCTAAGGTGAACAGTCATGCAGCTGTCGTGAACATCCAGGAGCAGATGTATATGAAATATGTTAGCATGAAACAGTCATAGAATTTTGTTTACATAGATTTAAAAAAAAAATTAAAAAATGAAGTGCCTTTTTGAGCAGAAATAAAAGACATAATTAATTACCTACATGGAACAAAACAAATTGTTTATTCTATGTTGGATGACAGAAACAAGAAACAGCTTTTGACGTTGGCACAACCACCTTTCTGTGTGGCAGCCTAAAGCAAGAAACCCATTGAAATCTCATGAAAAATGCACCCCACTAATAGTTAGATCTGCATATGTCAAATCTCATTTCTCCTCCAGTACAATTTGTTTCACAACACTAGCTTGGCAGAATAACCACCAAATCCAGCAGGGTCGAGAATTTTCCCCTGAGACCGGTTAGGAAAAAGTCTTCTGTGAAGTGATAGCAAGGGATTGGAACTGGATTATTAACACTGCCATATGGGAACTCAATTGTCTGAGCCAAGAGCACATGCAGTCCACCAGTTTCTACTACAACTTTATATCATAGAATCATAGAACTATTAAGGTTGGAAAAGACCTCAAGGATCATCAAGTCCAACCTTCAACCCAACACCACATAACCCACTAAACCATGTCCCTAAGCATCTGAATGTCACCAGGAATTGTGTTCATGGGCTGTGTCTTCCGACCTGAAGTGTTTTCAGGCAGAATGAAGGTGACACTTGACAGAAAACAGAAGTTTTTAAAAAATGACAATGTCATCTTTGCCTTCTTCTGAAGTGTTCAGGTCTCCTTCATCAGGCTCCAGAGAAGCTGAAAGCCTCTTTACCACTCAATGCTAGGATATTTCCTGAGCACTAGTTTCACAAATCTTTATCTTTCAAATCATTTGAACTTTTCATTTTTCAAATATATTTTTTTCCATCCAACCAAACAAAGATTTGTCCATAGTGGACCATGTATTTATATGTTTCAAGTTGTAACACCCAGGTTTACCATATCTGAAGTCGAATGTGAATACGATGCAAAGACTCCATCTGGTACCTGCTGCAACTGTGCAATGCTCCATGGCTCATCCTGTACCTGCATCTTGTAATTGGCTTTTCAGCAGCTCCTGGTGCCTGTCTGCACTCTGATTTTCAAATGATGTAATGATGCATATCCCGGAGACATCAGAAACTGAATTCCAAATTCACAGCCACAGCTGTGATCCTCCAGGGCAAAACGGATCTTTGAGCATCAGGTGAAGTCTGAGCATAAAGCATCCTTGGTTAACAGAATTAGCTTTGGAGAGACCCAGTAAATCAGACATTTGGCACTCTATAAGAAGCATTCTTAAAATTTTGCCTTTGAAAATGTCTTCCCTTCAAAAACAAGGTGCAGGTTATGAGAGTTTTATGCACTATCCTAGTAT
This sequence comes from Pterocles orientalis, assembly GCA_011057875.1. Taxonomy (NCBI): domain Eukaryota; kingdom Metazoa; phylum Chordata; class Aves; order Pterocliformes; family Pteroclidae; genus Pterocles; species Pterocles orientalis. The sequence goes on from WKFP01014240.1 coordinate 125,662, forward strand.
TTCCTGACTAAGTTGGTATGTGAGCTTTGCCAAACTGAGTCATGAGCCTAGAAATCATGAGTGGAGTCCCTCAGACAGTTTTGTACTTCAGTTTTCTTAAGCAAAAGGGCAATCGGCACCTCACCCTGTTCTGCTTCCTGCACAGGAGTACCATCCAGTCCCTAGGTCGTCCTCTCCTTCAGGTTCATCCTTGTATGACCACAACCTTCTGTTTAAAGGAGATTGCAATGGGTGTCTTGAGAAAGGAGCCAGTTTTACTCCTGATGAAGAAAACATTGTCAGGAAAAGCTGGTTATGTCTCTGGGTCTCAGCCTACAACCAGCATGGTACCTGTTGGTTATGCCAACAAAATCCTAAGAAAACAGCCACAACAAACCATATTTGAGCATCTCCTGTGGCAATACTCAACTGGACCATCTGCAGCAGCACTTTACTACGTCTCTTGCCAAGAGTCTCCTTAGGACGAGGCCAAATATTTTTGCAGCATAACACAAAAGTACCATCTGCTCTCTGCGCAGAGCCTGAGGAAAAAGGAGCACAATTTGATTAAGCAGAATATAACAGATCCTACATCAAAACAATTGCACAGCTTCACTGTGACTGACAAGTTTCAAGGGAATATGCATTGGAATAACAGACTGGCTTTTTTTTGGCCAATTACACTAAGAAGTCATCCACTTTGAATGTGAAATAAAAAGGAAATACTACTCCCCATCCAATGCCCAGCTTCTATGACACAGGTGCCAAAAATTATCGACACAAGTTTATATAATCCAAATTAGCACTTGACTCCCAATTGATGTTCACCAGCTTCATCTAGTTCATTTAAAACACTAGCTGTTCAAAGACATTTTGGGGGAAGAAACAAAGAGTTCATGGAGATTCTCCATCCAGTTCCCTAATGATGACGGAAAGGTAGCATGGGCTAATAGGTAGAGGACCAGTCCCTCAGTGAGCAGTCCTGTATTTGACTCTGTCTTATGTTGACCATTGAAGTTGGCTGCTGACCTCCTCCTTGCTGCTCTTCCTAGTCCAACTCCTCGCCGGCTTTGTCTCTACAAATAAGGATGGTCTTCTGGACATCAAGGGCTCATCTTCCCTAATCATATGCATACTGCTTAATTATAGAAGTTACAAGTACATGACTACTTTACACATTTATTCATATCTAGTCATTTGGCCCCACTAAATGTAAATAATCTCATTTATTTGGGATGTATTAAACCAAAAACTTCACCCCCCAAAAAGACAGAATGGACTAAATGTCAAATCTAGTTGGACTATTCAGGCATTCCTCTGACCCAAACCACAATCAGAAATAGTAATTGATAAAAACAGAGCCTTGTCTGTCAGTGTGGGAAGAGTATTTCCAAGACTCAGAGATTTAGGTGGTTAAAGCCTCTTGTTTAGGTGGTTAAACTGTTTCATGATCACAGGTAAAATATCTCTCAAAAGCCCTGGTCTTCCTCCATATAAAACCTTCTCCTCTTGATATACATATCTCAAACAGAGTCCAAAAAAAAAAAAAAAAAAAAAAAAAAAGAGGAATACTTTCCTCTTCAGCCAACTCAGGGTATTTTCACTGGGGAGGGAAGGATCCACCTATCAGGTGAGTGCCTTGTCTATCCATACGTCAGGATGGCAGCCACTTTGTTACATTGATAGCTTCTAACACAGGCTGGGAGTAGACTTACTTACTGATACGATTCATTACACTTTAACGTATGATGCTCTCTAGTCGCTGTCTAGAAACATTGACTTAGTAGAAGTCCAGCATACTGATTTATTGGAGCTGGCAACTGGAGCCCAATGAAGGATCCAGTGCAGGGAACTTTTTGCCAATACACAGTAACTTTATTTACTCAATAGAGGATGTATCCATCTTTCAGCTGGCATTGAGTGTTTTTGCATTTTTTTCTACATGCCCAGGCTGTAAAGGGAAAAAAAAAATAATCCTGCCACAAAAAGTAATTTGTTTTGGCAGAGTAAAAAATGTTAAACCTCTACACAGATAAACCAAACAGGGTGAGAAAAAATAACTGTCCTCTGTCCTCTTCTGTGGCGTAAGCATTTTAATTTGAAGTACAGCTCACACAGTTGATTATTCCCCAGCTTGCAACAGAAAAAATAATTCAGACAAAAGCAAAATACCACTGAAATGCCTTGAGTGCTGTAATGGAGAGAGGCAAAGGGTGCCTGCCTTCTAATGAATCCACCTGTAGAGGGATCCACTTCCTTCACTGTGAATCTTCATGAGTGCCAGCGTCTAGCAAATGGACCCTATTGGAACATTAGAAAGGTTTATGGGGAATGGAAACAAAGGCACAAGTTGACAAGTTAGTCTTGGAAGAGGGTATAAGGAATCCATGAAAGACTTAATCTCTAAGATGCCCCTAGAGACAGCTAATACCTACTTCTGCCAGCTACTAGGCATGAGGAACATCTAGTCTGGCTTTGGGCAGAGGATCTGTGCTCTCACACGACAGGCAGGTAGGTGGCAGGGAACTGACAAAACCCTTTTTCTACCTATTGATGTTTAGTTCAGGTCAGGACTGTCCACATTTTGTGCTTTAAAAACTTCTAATGACACACAAGAAATGCTTTCTTAACCAACTCAGCTATTTCTCTTCCACATATTCAAAGAAAAATCAGGGATCTTTCTCAAGTAAACCAGTTTTTAAACTTCAGCAAAAAGTAGGAAAATGTTCTGTGGTAGCCTGCCACAGAGTTGTTTCCATTTTTCACTGAACTCTCCTGAATGACTATAAGACTCTACATCTGGAGAGGTTGAAGTGTTTCACAGGCAGTAAATAATACATCCAACAATGCAGCAGGTTCAACCAGGAGATGGGTATTATCTGTTCAAGACCTGTTTGAGGCTGCACATTCAGTGACATCGTTTTTTTTAGCTTCCAGAGAAATAAGGTAAATTGTTAATGCCCAGATTTTCTGGAAATAGGGTCATTTGTTGGCTTCCATCTACAAAAGGAAGGTTAGATGTGAAGGCTGAAGAACCATTCAGGTACCAATTGACTCTGCAGAGCTGAAAAAATGAATAAGACTTGGTAAATACTAGGCACTCTTTACCAGGGAGTGCAGTGGGAGAACAAGGGGTAACGGGTATAAGCTAAAAGAGGGTAAATTTAGACTAGACATTAGGAAGAAATTTTTCACTATGAGGGTGGTGAGACACTGGAACAGGTTGCCAAGGGAGGTTGTGGATGCCCCATCCGTAGAGGTGTTCAAGGCCAGGCTGGATGAGGCTTTGAGCAACCTGGTCTAGTGGAGGGTGTCCCTGCCCATGGCAGGGGGGTTGGAACTTGATGATCTTTAAGGTCCCTTCCAACCCAAACCATTCTATGATTCTATGATTGTATGATTTTTGGCCAGAAATTTCAAATATATGTTTACCAAAATATCTACAGATATTTGATATTTCATGTACATTTTTTGCTTTGGTTTATCTGCAACCTCTGCAACGTGAAAAGACGAATGTGGTAGGTTCTCCCTGGCTGGACACCAGGGTCCCACCAAACCTGGTCCACCACTCCCCCTACTAAGCTGGATAGGGGAGAGAAAATATAAAGAAAGTCTCATGGATCGACATAAGGATCATTCACCAGTTACTGTAACAGGTAAAACAGACTCAACATAGTGCAAATGAATTTATTACTGATGAAATCAGAGTACTATAACGAGTCTTCACCAGGGGTGCAGGGGAATCTCTGCTCCAGTGCCTGGAGCACCTCTTCCCCCTCCTTCTGCACTGACCTTGGTGTCTGCAGAGTTGTTTTTCTCTCATATTCTCACTCTTTACTCCTGCTGCAGTTGCTTTTGTGCAGGTTTTTTTCCCTCTTCTAAATATTTTATCCCAGAGGCGCTACCACCATCGCTGATGGGCTCAGCCTTGGTCAGCAGTGGGTCCATTTTGGAGACATCTGGCGTTGGGTTTATCAGACATGAGGGAAGCTTCTAGCAGCTTCTCACAGAAGCCACCTCTGTAGCCCCCCCGCTATCAAAATCTTGCCACACAAACCCAATACAACTAAGATAAGCCTCTTCTGTTCGCTAGTTAACCAAACACCAGAAGGACAATTTTCTGTATCTAATTGCTCAGAGAAGTTGACTGTGAGCAGATTCACAGGGGCCAACGGGGGGATTTCCAGCTTCACCAACATATCATAGAATCGTAGAATCATAGAATCACAGAATCACAGAATGCTTTGGGTTGGAAAGGACCCCAGAGATCATCTAGTTCCAACCCCCCCTGCTAAGGGCAGGGACACCTCACACTAGACCAGGTTGTTCAAAGCCTCTTTCAATGCATCTCAGGTTTTTTGAGCATTTGAGCTTTTAAAAGAACCAAGACAAAATGTAGACAGACTTATTGCAAAAATCATCTTTGAAGGGACATAGAAGTTTGGGATGTAGAAATTTATGGCAAAACCACATAATTTATTCTGTGAAGCACAGTGTCATGCTAAGGAGGCTACACATCTGCTGGGTCAAGCTGGCTCATAGTCACAGCCCATCATGAAAGACTAAAAGTACAAGAGTATAATTTTCTCTACTCCATTTGTTCCTACAATCAGGTTGGGAACATCTAGAGGACACCCCTAGAAAAAGATAATCAGAAAGACAAACTGAAGCCATGAGCTGAAGTTCTGCCATCCTTACTGACATGGAGCAGCAAGGTTCTGTATAAGACTTCAGTCTTGGTGACAGATAGAAGACAAAGGAATGAAGTCTTATGTATAGACAATGTTCAAACAGGGGAGTTGTCAGTGCAAAATGTGTCAACAAAAAAGGCATCAAACTCCAACGGAGCTCATGTGCTTTCTGGTAAATCAGAACAGCATCGTAATTCTGGATAAAGGATTCTGCAGCTTCACATTTCTTTTTACGTATATTTTGCTAATCTTTCTCTCTGCAAGTGAAAAACCCTCCCCAGGAAGAAAGCAGAAAGAATCTCTTGGCATTCAACAAACCTTTAGAAACAGTAAATACTTGCTGCAAATTACACTTTCCACACCCCATCCCTCCTACACAGACAGCAATGAACACTCCAATGCCCCAGGAGTGCAAGGAGGCAGTTCCTCGTAAATGTTAAGTGCTGCCTGTTGCTACCTTCCAAATGTCATTTCAAACAGTTGTGATTGAACAAGCAAGGTCTGTTGGTGTCCTTCCCCCACCAGCTTTCTTACATCCTTACACATCACACTGAATTCATATCCTTGCATAAACGTGCTGCGTTTCTGAGGGGCGAGGGTGCTGAAGGGACTCCACTAATGTATACACAGCTACAGGAGAAAGTTCATGTGTCTGGGCAAAATGCAGGGCAACTTCACCTTATTTTTTGTATATGAGACAGATACCCTAAGGCTATTTTCTAAAACACATATGATGAACTGTGCCTAGAAGCACCCATTTCCCCCTACTGCATGTAAAGACAGTGTAAGCAACCAGCTCCAGGTTAGAGGCGTGCACTGTAAAAACATAAAACCTATCTTTAAAAAGCGAAACCTATCTATCTTTAAAATTCTACAACTTTATTTTTTTAAGAATCTGTATGATTAGTAATGTGTTGATAATACTGTCTTTTAATAAAAAAAATACATTAGAAGAATACATCTATGCTGTAGACAGAATTTTGGGGAATAGAAATGTGTAAGAAACATGGACCAGCTCAGTAACGTCAAATCATCAGACACCAGAAGAAGCACAGCCCTGCTTGAAATTCAGCAGGAACCTTTTGCCTCTGCAAGCACTGCCCAATCTTGTGTTCTGGGCACTATACGATTAGAAATGTTGCTTTTATATAAACGTAAGATAGTCCAGCTTATCTTCTTCAGTACATTCAGACCAATAAGTGTGTATCCTTAAAAAATACAGTAGAATTTGGGGTTATTTTTATTCTGAGAACTCCAGGCAAAAGGTTTTATATAAGAAGTAAAACTACTGTAGAATAATGTGATAAAGATTCTTTATTTAAAAACAAACAAACAAACTCTCTTGGTCCTTTGATCAAGTATGGATAAATATGGATAACTTCTGTCTCTAGAAATTTTTAGTGAGTTATGATTTTTTTTACTGTGCCTCCTAAAGTGTTATATATTGTCTCTGAGAACTTTAAAACAGCTGTTTCATTCAACTCAAGAGACTTCTGCACATGAGTGAAAAACAAGACTTCACATTTTTAAGTTGTTTGGGGAAATTCCCTATATAAGCAGAAACTGCTGTTCTGGGCAGACCAATGACCCATGAAGTCTGGTACTTGTCTCACAAACCACATACAACACAGAAAGGAATTTCTTATCATTCATTTGGATGTTTATTATCAAATGGTGCCTAGCAGCAATTCTGATTTTATTTAAAAATCCATACAACTGCTTTAACTATGTTCCTTGGCTAAAAGATTGTTGGTCTTCTTATGAGAAATTAACCATAAAGCTAAAATTAAAAAAATAAGAATGGAATAGCACAGCCTGTTAAAATATATTTAAAGGATTTTAATTAGCTCGTTCTGCAAACCTTCTTAATTGGCATGATTCCACTAGAGTCAGCTGAACTATGGTGATTTTTAGCAGCTAAGGATCTAGGTGACATCTAAAGAGACAAGGAAGGTCATGGTATGCTACCCGAGCAGAAGTACTACAGTAACAATAGAACCAGAGGGGTTATTTGGGATGTGTAAGGAGGGCTACAGCAGGCTGCAATGACTAGAAGAAGAGAGGATTAAATGATAACCAGATTTATCTGTCAACATACAACTCAGCATAACACTCAAAGGAATTAGATTACAGCCAATATGCATGGGATCCCGTAGTGTGTTACCTGATAGGAAGGCCAACTGGCACCATTGCATTAATATTCCAGTGGCATGTAAACATCTAAATAGTATAAGTAGGTATAATTAATTGTGCAACAAGACTGGAGGAAGGTACAATGAATGTGCTCCTTGATCGGTAAAGTTTTTTACAATCTGCACTCTAAGCTCTTCTCTGAAATGTCATCCTGGCCTTGCCAGGTCCTCAAGAACCCTCCTAGGGGCCTCCTCCACATCCCAAAGACTGGTTTAAATAAAAGATCAAACTTTAAAATAACAGCAGCTCTCGAATGAAGTTCACACACAGCAAAGGCAATAAATAATCTTAAACACCAAACCGTACCATGAAACTCCAAACTCCTGTTGTGAAATGAACTCCTTTTTTTTACTTTGATTGCAGATCTCAGCAGACACTGTGATGTAACGCCCTGTGGGATTCTTGTTAATAAATGCAAATAGTGCCATTTTCATTTATTTATACATTAAATAGATTATGACAATTTGAAAGAAGCAGAACAATTTCCAGCATAGAATAGTTCATTATCTACTTGTCCCACCCTGGGTAGATTCCTTCTGGGTGGGGGTTAAGTTGATATCAAGTTAACTGATTGTCATTTTGGTCAGTGTTTATTGTTGTTGGAAGGCTAAATCAAGTCAAGGAGTGGCATGAATTTGCGTTTCAAATCCTCATGGGTTACTGCAAGATTCTGGTCAGAACGCACGCAGTTGTGTTTAGTAAAAACCTCATTAAAGATTAATCCAGCAAAGACTGGCCATAAACATTTACCACTGTAACACTGTAAAAGTTAATGGTATCGGTAAACAGGACACTGGAATAAGCCAGGCTCCATGAGTCATGAAGGGGGTGAACAATTCCCAGGCTGGAGCAGCAGCTTGCAATCTGTTGGCAGGACTTGCTTTGCATGTGGCACTCAGAAAACAGGAATTGATCCCAATGGGAAAGGCTGAAGTGGATTCTCTCTCTTGATTTGCTCAGGCGAATAATTGCTTACACCATCTGTTGTTAGGGAACGGTTCCCTGCAGAGCGAAGATCTAGTGCAAGTACCGAGCTGGCCCTTGGGAGGAATCCGAGACACAACCGAGACAGCAGAGCAGCTTTGCTATGAATTTATGATGGTTGATGTCTATCTCCGAGCAGCCATACCTGAAGAGTCGAAATTAATCCATCAACTGTATTGAGAGGGCAGATTGGAAAGGCACTTAAACTAGAAAGCTGCCCAAATAATGATATTTAATGTCAGGGAATTTCCTACTGAACAGCATCCCTTGTTGAATTTCAATAGAAATTGTTGCAGTCCCATTCATAAATCATGTTTGTCTTTCTGTTGCTACTGCTGTTGATAATACATAGCACACTATTTGTTACATGATAACATTATATACACAATGAGACAAAAAGTCATATTTTCCCTCAGAAAACCAGGCTGTTGCAGATACGTTATTATGCATATTCATACCTACGAGATGAAGGCCGGTGCATTTGTAATGCTTTATTAATCCAGAAATAGATTTATAAATCTTTCAATACAACAGTTACATTCTATTCAACCCTCCAATAAAAAAAAATCAAAGCTGGGAATTGTAAATAATTATCTAATCCATCAAGACTCTGAATATAATAACTATTGACTTTATTTTGGAATGCTTCAAAGCAACTCCCAACTCTTTCTCCTCCTACACCATAAAATCAAATAAAGAGTTAATAATGGAAAAATGCCTTCGATTAACTTACTAACATGTTAAAAGGCAACCCAACAAGCCTAAGATACACAGGGAAGGTTCTAAAGGACAGTAATTAAATATTTTAGAGTGATGCCATTAAAAAAAAAAAATTAACTGCTACATATCAGAAAAAGCAAAGCAACATGAATTATACACTTATGTAAATAAAGTTAATAGGCGATAACATTAATTAGTGGCATAAAACTTTTGCTCATCATTCTGCAGATAGCAGGTATTCCTTTGTGAGGATTAATTTATATTTTAATTAGAAATTTACATATTTAGCAGCCATGCAATGAACAATTAGCAACTCCAGTGCATTTAAGGATTTTCAATTTAGACTAAACATACCGACTTTCAAAGGGTCATTTTGGAGCAATCTGTCCCATTTCACAGTAATGGGAAGCTGCAGGTTTCCTTCATACCCACCTGTTACCTTTGGATAAAAACTTCTAAGAAATAGTTTGCAATACTTAAAATATTATTTAGCATCCTCTTCTAATCTATTTCTCATAAAACATTTATGTGAAATATTAATTGGGGAGGAAGGTCTCCATGGAGGTTGAAGAAGATAAAATTATTTGTGATGTAATGAATTTGGAGTGAGAACAAATCAGCCTTACATGAGTCAGGTGAGTGGGAAAGTGACAGGAATGGTTGGTTCATTGTGTAATTAAGTTTTAGGTAAGATTAGTGAATCAGAGGTTAAATAAATTTCAAATAATTCTATAATGCGCTGGCAATATATATAGCATGTGTTTTGATCTATATAGAAGCAATGAGAAGAGAAATACGGGTTGAATGTCTTGCACGATTTATTACAGATGAATAGATGTAAAGATTTGGGCTCTGCTCTCCATAATATCAATGTGAAAGCAGAAAAACTGCACCACAGACACAGTGTAAGATGTATTGTTTCTGATAAAGTATATTTTTTAACCAGGTAAAGATTTCCATCAGGACATGGTCATTTCCCTGAGTTCGCCTCTCAGACTGCTGCCATAGGAACTCTCTTGTGCCAGGAGCAGGGGACAGCAGCTCAGTCCCATCAGCAGCCCAGTTCCTGTGTGGGGACATGGAGCCAGACAAGGGCATGGTCTTCACCCCAACCCAGGCGGTGTCTCATGTGATTTAAGGCAGGATAATCCCAGGTCATCACAACTCTCTTTAGTTCACTAACTAGTTCAGAAAATTGAATTCTCATTAAAATTACTGAAATGTGTTTATTTGAAAATTAGTAGGGAAAATTAATACTAAACTACCCTACCACATTTCCCTGAGACAAAGGGAACATAACCAGAAGCACCCTCAGATGTGAGGCTATCCACTCCTGCCATCAGCTATTATAATGGTTATTATTTTTTTTCCCCATCTCTGGTTCTGCTTATTTGCTCAGGACAGCCATGCCTTGCTAAGCAGGGCTCTGCAAATCTCCGTGTGCAAAGCTCGCTGATAAAGCTTAGAGAAATTAAGGATGGGGGAGACCTCCAGAGATAATCTACTCCATGGCTGTGGATACTTTCCCCTTCCTTCAATATTTCCTTTTCCACATCAACAGCGTCTTTGCTCCTCAAACTGGGGACTGAGCAGTGTCTGTAACTAATAGCTGTAGCTGAAAATATCCTTCCTTTGAGAAAGTGAGCTTGCTGTCTCACTGCCTTGCTGTGAAGGATGGAGCAGTTTTCACCCAATGTTACCTTTTTAAGCATTTCACAAGATCCTCTGAATACTTGGGACACATCCTAAGCACTTCCCTGCTAATTTAAGGAACATTGGCCAACCTCCTGCACTTAGGCAGGTTCATCAGAGAGATCAATATTTCACTGACCAGCAAAAGGTATTAAAATACACGCTGTTACCTTTTGGTAGTTGGTGAACAGCCCTGATCCACTCTCAGGCCACTACTGACACCTGTACCATTTCTCAAGGTATTTGATAACCTGCAGCTGAAAATGAGCAGTGATGGATAGTCCACGTGTCTCTTCCACAGGTACTAATTTTTTTTTAATACTCTTCCCAATAAAATACTTTTTTCCTGAAGACTGAATTAAAGCTTTTTGTCCTAGCTGGAGTGTAGGGAATTGTTCCCTCTTTCAGTCCTCTCTTTCGTGATTGAACCAATCCCATTATTCCAACGCATCCTCCTCAGTTATGGTTTTCCTTACCTCCATTCATTGGGCTGTTTAGCTAAACATTTGTCTTTTTCCCTCTTTTTCTGTGCTACAGTAACTGCTTGAGGCCCTGGCCAGGACTAGGGATGTATTATGTTGGATGCTCTGTGTTTGCAATTGCATATTTTCAACCACATATACTGTGCAAAAGGCTCCTGTCCCCAAGACTTGCCTTAAATGCAGAAGGGATAAAAGACCAGTGGATGCTCAGGGAGAGATTAATGTCACCCAGAATCTGTGTCACAGATGGAGAATGAACTCAGCTTTTGGGAGGCATTGAAACCACACACAGCTCCATTTCCATTCATAGCCATTGAGGCATTTAAAGAAAAGTATCCGGCAACCGGAGGAAAATAACCAAAGCAGAGAGGGGGCAGAGGGAAGACGCTTGCAATGCAAATTAATTTCCCTTATATCAGATGCTTGACTTTCAAAAGAGCTACAGAGGAAAAAATGCCATTGATATCCTGTGACTCCCTGCAGTTGCTCCACAAAAGCTGTCCTAGCCAGGACTGGTTTGAATCCTTGCAATTATTGAACAGGGTTCTGTCATATTTTTGCCTTGGAAGGTACCAGACTTAGGTCCATACAAATTATGCCTTGTTTTTTTTCCCCACAGTTATGGTACAATCATTTCACTGCCCTGAAAACTACCACTGCCAGCCAAGCTGCATTTTTCATTCAAGTAAACCGAAAACGTCCCCTGTGCCTCTAGTTCTTTTCAGATTATGATTATTTCCAAAAGCAAATAAAAATAAAAATTCCCAGACAGAAAACATTACTATTAAAAAAAAAAAGAGAGATAAAGACTCAAAGCTACCTTTTGGCCTGCATCTATTAACTATCTCCTTTAGCACTGAGCATGTTAATGGAGTATTTTCATACTTTTCAGACAAAGCAGCGAAATCTGCTTCATTTAAACCATCTTTCTACAAAAAAGAAATGATTACTCCATTCATTTGGTACATCTGTCAGGTACGGTAATTCTCTGCTAAATATTGCATGTGGTAGGAGAGTTCTGGATGTTTAAGCACCAAGCAGCACTTTGGTATGTGATTAAATCTCACACCCACCAAGGTAATTCTTTATAGATGCCAGCAGCAGCATCAGACTGGATTAGCACCGCGTGCCAATGACAGTGAGATACTGACTGCCTGCAAGGGCTTGGATATTAGAAAAAATTTCTTCACTGAAAGAGTGATCAGGCATTGGAACAAGCTGCCCAGGGAAGTGGTGGAGTCACCATCCCTGGAGGTGTTCAAGAAACATGTCAATGTGGTGCTTCGGCACATGATTTGGTGGGTTAAGTGGCGTTGTGTTAATGGTTGGACTTGATCCTTGAGATCTTTTCCAACCTTAATCATTCTATGACTCAATATCATAGAATCATAGAATCATAGAATCATAGAATCATAGAATCATAGAATCATAGAATCATAGAACGGTTTTGGTTGGAAGGGACCTTAAAGATCATCAAGTTCCACCCCCCCTGCCATGGGCAGGGACACCTCCCACTAGCCCAGGTTGCTCAAAGCCTCATCCAGCCTGGCCTTCAACACCTCCAGGGATGGGGCATCCACAGCTTCTCTGGGCAACCTGTGCCAGTGTCTCACCACCCTTATAGTGAAAAATTTCTTCCTAATGTCTAGTCTAAATTTACCCTCTTTTAGCTTATACCCATTACTCCTTGTCCTCTCACTACACTCCCTGATAAAGAGTGCCTCCCCATCTCTCCTGTAGCCCCCTTCAGGTACTGGAAGGCTGCTATTAAGTCTCCTCGGAGCCTTCTCTTCTCCAGGCTGAACAACACCAACTCTTTCAGCCTGTCATCATAGGGGAGGTGCTCTAGTCCTCTGATTAATTTTGTGGCTCTCCTCTGGACTCTCTCCAACAGGTCCATGTCTTTTTTATGTTGGGGGCCCCACATCTGAACACAGTACTCCAGGTGGGGTCTCACGAGAGCAGAGTAGAAGGGGAGAATCACCTCCCTTGACCTGCTGTTAATGCTTCTCTTGATGCAGCCCAGGACACAGTTGGCTTTCTGGGCTGCAAGCGCACACTGCCGGCTTATGTTGAGCTTCTCATCCACCAATACCCCGAACTCCTTTTCCTCAGAGCTGCTCTCTATCCATTCTCTGCCCAGCCTGTATTTGTGCTTGGGATTGCCTCGACCCATGTGCAGGACCTTGCACTTGGCCTTGTTAAATTTCATGAGGTTTGCATTGGCCCACCTCTCCAGCCTGTCAAGGTCCCTCTGGATGGCATCCCTTCCCTCCAGCGTGTCCACCACACCACACAGCTTGGTGTCATCAGCAAACTTGCTGAGGGTGCACTCCATCCCACTGTCCATGTCTCCAACAAAGATGTTAAACAACACTGGTCCCGGTACTGACCCCTGTGGAACACCACTTGTCACTGGTCTCCACTTGGACATTGAGCCACTGACCACCACTCTTTGAGTGTGGCCATCTAGCCAGTTCCTTATCCAGCAAGTGCTGCTTCCATCAAATCCATGTCCCTCCAACTTAGAGACAAGGATGTCATGTGGGACTGTGTCAAAAGCTCTGCACAAGTCCAGGTAGACAATGTCTGTTGCCATTCCTCCATCCACCAGCACCATGGCTCTGTCGTAGAAGGCCACCAAATTCGTCAGGCACGATTTTCCTTTGGTAAAGCCATGTTGGTTGTCGTCAGTAACCTGCTTGTTTTCCATGCGCATTAGCATAGATTCTAGGAGGATTTGCTCTATGATCTTGCCAGGCACAGAGGTGAGACTGACTGGCCCGTAGTTTCCCGGGTCTTCTTTATTTCCTTTTTTAAAAATGGGGGTTATGTTTCCCCTTGTCCAGTCTGCGGGAACTTCACCAGAATGCCACGACTTCTCGAATATGATGGATAGTGGTTTGGCAACTTCATCTGCCAGTTCCCTCAGGACCCGCGGATGTATCTCATCAGGTCCCATGGACTTGTGCACCTTCAGGTTCTTTAAATGCTCTCGAACCTGATCTTCTCCTACAGCTGGCAGTTCTTCCTTCTCCCAGTCACTGACTTTGCCTTCTGCAACTTGGGCAGTGTGGCTCAAGCTCTTGCCAGTGAAGACTGAGGTGAAGAACTCGTTAAGTACCTCAGCCTTCTATACATCCTGGGTCACTAGGTCTCCTGCTTTCTTCCGGAGGGGGCCCACAGTTTCCCTAGTCCTCCTTTTATCGCTGGCATACCTATAGAAGTTCTTCCTGTTACCCTTAATGTCCTTGGCCATATTTAATTTTGTTAGGGCTTTAGCTTTCCTAACCTGATCTCTGGCTTCATGGATAGTGTCTCTGTATTGTCCCCACACTACCTATCCTTGCTTCCACCCTCTGTAGGCTTCCTTTTTTTGTTTGAGTTTGCTCAGGACTTCCTTGTTCATCCATGTAGGCCTCCTGGCATTTTTGCCTGCCTTCCTCTTTGTTGGGATGCATCGCCCCTAAGCCTGAAGGAAGTGATCCTTGAATATTAGCCAGCTTTCTTTGGCCCCTCTTCCCTCCAGGGCTTTATCCCATGGGACTCTTTCAAGCAGGTCCCTGAAGAGGCCAAAGTCCACTCTCCTAAAGTCCAGGGTAGTGAGGTTGCTGTGCACCCTCCTCACTGCCTTGAGGATCTTGAACTCCACCATCTCATGGTCGCTGCATCCCAGGCTGCCCTTGAGTTCCACATTCCCCACCAGCCCTTCCTTGTTGGTGAGAACAAGGTCCAGCATAGCTCCTCTCCTGGTTGGCTCCTCTATCACTTGGAGAAGGAAGTTGTCATCAACACATTCCAGGAACTTCCTGGCCTGCCTATGCTGTGCTGTGTTGTTCTTCCAACAGATATCAGGATGGTTGAAATCCCCCATGAGGACCAGGGCTTGTGAGCGTGAGGCTGCTCCTATCTTCCTGTAGAGGGCCTCATCCACTTGCTCTCCCTGGTCAGGTGGCCTGTAGCAGACCCCCACTACAATGTCCCCTGTCCCAGCCCTCCCTTTATCTGCCTCTCACTTGGTGAAAAGCTGTGATCTCAAGCAAAGGATTGCAATGAGAGGCAACAAGGAGAGCATGGTCTCGGTCGTGGAGAAACATCCATAGGAAACTTGTTTGTTCTGGGGTGTTCTGATGATAGGAGGCAGATCCTGATGGGACAGGGCTACTGTCCTCCTTAGCTTCAGTTTGACTTAGGGAAAAGTAGATTTGTTGGTCATTAAATCTTTCAGGATTAAAATTGCCCTAAAATCTAGGAGAGACCTGGGTCACTACAGTCCTAGGTTGAAAGATCACACCTGGAGTAGTTCCTGCCTCCAGTAAGGTGTTGGAGGAATTCTCATTCATCTCAGTGGCAGAGGCATCAGCATAGATATACTGTCCCAAAAAAAAAATGAGCCAAGACATAGACAACCACTGATCATCATCCACAAATGCTTGGCAGCAGAAACCGCTCCAAGAAAGATGTGCACTGAGTGCCAATACTATAGCCAATCCTGAATCCTCCTGCTTTGCAAGAGATGGTCAGAGCAACCCAGTTCAGCCCAGGCCCAACCTTCTTCAAAGAGAAGGGAAAGAAGCAAGCTGGGAATGTCAGGACAAAGAATTTGTAGTTTGTACTTTGCTGCTGTAATCAGCGTTAAGAAGTATAAGAAATGGGATATATGCTCAGAATTACACTGTGGACATATCTTAAACTAGAGTGTTTGAGATACATCTTCTCTAGAAATTGCAGAAATATAAATCAAAAGTCCTTGTTCTGTATGACTAGAATGTACAAAATACTAAAAAAGTAGGTGTGAAAATCTGCATTTGATTGAACAAATGTGTTTGCTGAAGGAAGGAGCCTGTAAAGAATAAACATCAAAACAAAAATCCACACAGCAAATCAGAGAGACGGAAAATAGTCTTTGAAGTTTTGTTTTTGCTGACAACCTTTACCAAAATTAAAATATAAAATACCTGTTCTTTATCCCTTCCTTCTGGTCCATTTTCAATGATAAAAGAATTAAAAAAAAACCTCTTTATAAAAAGTTATTTTATTCTTTTCAGCAGTTCTACCGAACCAGGTTCTTCATCAAAAATTCTGTCTGCTTTTCTCCTAATTCAACCAGAACATTACATGCTGAGTAGAGTTTTCTTTTACTAAAAATATTTATTTTCTTTTTGTGGATCATAGATGAGTGAAAATCTTTTGGTTTTCAATTAAGAAAAAACATTTTACTATTTTGTAAGATCTTGAACAGCAAAGAAACAAAAACATCTTACATACTAGTTATTTTTGTCAGGATTTTATTCAGAAATATAATCACCTGTGAAACATCATGTATCCCTGGTTGTAAATATGCATAAATGACCAATCGAACAAAACAATGACAGTGGAGGTTTTTCAACTGCTATTTAGAACAGCCTAAACAGCAGTATGTTTGCTTCCAAAGTGCTAAAGTGATTTTCTCCTGCAGGGATAAATTAACAGAGCAAATTACTGAGATACAAAGCGTAATCCTGTCTACACTGATATCATTCAAATTGATTTGAGTGGTCCCGATTTGAAATTGCTTTGAAATCGTCTATAGAGTCAAAGCAGGTTATGTATCTTCAGTATTCAGAAAGTATTTTCAGGCCACAAATGGCCACTCTGACTATCTTGCCCTGATAGCTGGGCCACACATCACGGGACTTTGTCCAACCAGACTCAAGATGTCCAGTCCTAAATAATCAGAATGTCTCCAGCTACAGTGAAAGGAAAGACACTTTAAAATCATAATAAGTTTAACCTTTTTTGGGATGGGATTAATCACTCCTCTATTTTTTTCCCTAGTGATGCTGCTTGGACTCCCATCTTGGAAAAGGAATTTGATGTTTAGATTATCGAAACTAGGTGGCATGAAGCCCTTCTTAGGTCTGTTCTGCGGCCGAAGTCAAGCTAGAGACTTTCATTTGCACCCTTATCCTATAGCTTACGCTATAACTAAAATGCAGCATACAGAAAGCTATCTGTTATGGGGTTCATCTAACTCAACTGAAAGTCCCCAAGCACACCAGCACTCTGCAACCTACTCTCCTCCACCCAAGGTTTCACTGCCTGTGTTCAAGGCCAGCTCTGATATGCACTGCTCTGTACCCTTGGATCACATTGCTGTGAGAAAGGGCTGTGAGACGACTCCATGGGAGCAGCGGTTCCTTTTTGGGGATGTGCATTGAAGCCCAGATGCTTGTTCTTGGTGCCCACCTGAGCTATGCTGTGGGCCTGCCCTACCTGGCCATGTACCACACTGAACCTGACACAACTCACTGGCTTGGATTTCTGGCATGACCTTGGACCTGCCACACTTCTACAGACTTGTCTGGAGGTCACTGCATCCTTGGCTGACCCTGATTATTTTCACCAGACCCGCTCACCTTGCTCCTGGCTTGTCTGCTCTTGCACCCCATGAAAAAGCGTTTCTTTGTGTTTGAGCTACCTGTGATGGCTCCAACTTCAGTCCTTGGTCTCGGAGAGCTACATCCAAGAGCTCCAATGTATTTAACCAAATGCAGGCTAGATAAAGATCTCAAGCAATGGAGAATTTTCAATCTGATGTTAGAATCTGGGCTTGCATTTCCAAACCAAATGAAGAGGAAAGGATCTTTTCTCTGTGACTTTTTTCATGACAGTGATCTTTATTAAGTGCCACCTTTTTTAGACAAATGAAACAAAATGTAGTTTGGGGAACTATCATATATTTACTAGTAATAAATATTATTAATGCTTAGTATTTCCTTTGGAAAACCATATTTAGCTCAGAAAATGACATGAAAACAAATGAATGAAATTGCGCAAATATATATCCAAAACAAAAAGAAATATGGACAGAGTTTAAAGCTTGATTCGGGGCTCAGCTTTGAATTTGGTGGCATAGACACTCTATAAGTTGTTCTCAATGGATTTTGGATTTAGTTAGACAGATGAGTCTTTACACAAAGCTTTTACTAACACCAGTTACTTCAAATGTTATCCATCTGTCTCCATCATTTAAGCAACCTTCTCCATTGAACAATAAATTATGTCAATATCACCTGTGGGAATTTTCCAATGGAAAAATTTGAGAAAGGTCAGACAAACAGAATGTACAAATGAAGACTGGAGCAGGAAAAATATTGGTTCCACTGAAAGTCTAGAAAATTATATTTTTTTTCATTGGGACCATACGTTCACTTCTAGACACCAAGAGTTCAGCTACTGACCCACTGCGTGACTTTGGACTAGCCTCCAACCTCTCTGAGTCTCAGATCCTGCATCTGTAAAAGGCAACAACCCTTTCAGTTATTTATATTGGATTTATATAGGATTTAGATTAACCTCACAAAGCGCCATTCTACAGTTATTTCTCTCATGTTCCCCTCTTTTCTGGCATATATTTGCATCCAACTTCCCACAAAACTATTGCCTCTTCCTTGTATTGTGTATGCAGCTGTGTGGTGACTCACAACCTTCACCTAACACAATTAAATTCTTTGTGTTTACTTCCAGATGTTGTCTCTGCTGTCCATTCACTTTACTGCATATCCTATAATCTGTAGTATTATCCAATTCACAACATTTCTCTCCACAGTGTGTTGCTGGGAGGTTTACTTGTAGGTTTCAATTGGATGATAAAGAAAATCAATCAGAAAGGAAACCAGCTTGCCAGACAGTTGCGTGTGAACAGCAGCTGTGGGAGAGCCTTGAATTTTTGGACTGCTGAGTTTAAATTATTGGGATTGACGGTGGAAAAATAACTTCGCAGTGAAAAAAGCATTCAGCTATCCCGTTCTCAACAGAATTTGGTTTCATCGTTACGTATAACTGGTTTTGTCATGTTTAATTAGTGTTGTGAATGGAACAGTTTTGGCAACATCACAAAACAGTTTTTCTGGCATCTGGCTTTGCTGGATGCCAGGGTGCACTCAGTGCATTTACTTACACTTTTGGAGAAGGTCTTCCCCTCTTTTATGCTCTACTGCCTGGTAACAGGGTGTTTACTGCCTTCATGGTTAGACTTTCACATTGCATCTACTGGCCAGCCACTTGAAGAACCACTGCGCAAAGCGTCACATAAGCATTTCCAGCACAGTAAGGTGAGGCAATTTGTGATTGTAAAAAGTTTAGAAGGATCATACTCCTGTGATTTCTCCAAATGCTACTGAAAACTGGAAACCCAACCAAGGGTACATCTTCCTAACCCTCAGTCCAAACTAAACTCAAGAGCAAAATTTTTTTCCCAGTGAAGTCAAACTACAGGCATCAACATTTTGGAAGTAATTTCAGCTGAGACTAAGACACGTAAAGGTGCATAACTTTGCTTGCACTCAGGGTCTAACCTCCCACTAGTGTCAGTGGCACTGCTTAGCCTCCCTTTATCCTGGCACCAACAGCTTGGTTTGGTTGCCCATATGTAGGTGAGCCGTGACGTCTGCAATGCCCCAGAAGACATCTCTTTGGCTTCCAGCTGATTCTCCAGAAGGGTATGGAGCATGGATACTGAGTCAAATCTTCCAAATAAGCTTGGATGCCCTGAGATACCCTAGGATAGCTCAAAACACAACTGGTTGCCTGCTTGTGGGCAATTCAATCAAGCCTCTCCTCCCTGGTCAGTTGATCGTTCCGTATGTTTCCACTAAACGTCCACTGACTAGAATGAAATCCTAGACACCCAGTACACAGGTAGACACATAGGCTCATAGTTTCCTTAGTCTCAACCTAAATACCACTTATACACATGCTGCTTTTCTACCAGGCAGATATCAAATATTTATTGTGTCAAAGTACAATCAGTACAGAAATATTCAGCAACAGGTTTAACAAGCCTCCTCTCTGGCTCAGTTTACTCCTTGCTGTCCTGGAACATCTAAGGAGTAGGAGAGGCAACTGTAGATATGAGATCAAGTGCTGTTTTCTCTTCCTGAAATCTACCTCTCCCATCTTCAGCAATCTGAAGATACAAGATAAATACAGCATGGGAACGGGTACCTTAGTTTCTCTGAACAGTCAAAAAACTGCAATATATTTGAGAATGTAAACAGCAAAAAAGGAAGAAGTTGTCTGTAATTTGAAGGCAAAAGCCTTTTACTGCAGCTACCTTTACAGACAACATGTCTACTTCTATAGTGGTAAACATAAACCAGACCATTCTCTGTCACCATGTCTATGAAAAGCTGTTTTACTCTCTAAACAGTGTGACTATATCCAACTGCCTGTTGCAGATGAGTACTGGCTGTGCTGTCCCCTAGACTGCCTCAGAAACTTTGAGAGGTGACTCCATAGCACAGGCCAAAGCAAGTGCCAGTGCCTGAGAATATTTACTCGCACTGGTTCATCTACTGGTATGGAAGAAGTTTATATACTCCGGTATCTCTTATAACATACTAATCAATTTGTTATATACTTTGTTCACACATTGCAAATACACATACACACAGACATAAGCCATCAGTCCTGTCACAACCAAAATCGTTGGACCTAGGAATGCGTTTATGCTTATTTTGTGCTCTTACAGAACATGATCATTCTTCAGATTATGTTCCATGACTAAAGCTGGAACTTGGGTGAGGGAAATGTCCAAGCGTCCTGTTCCTTGCTATTCTTTCTTTGGCCTGCTGCCACTCTTAGGATCTGCCTTGGATACAGCCACGTTTCCTCTTTCCCATTTTTATGGAGTCCCACTAAACTCATCAGTCATCAGGGTGGGACAGATGAAATCAGAGATGTCCGTATGCAACTTTGCTCTCCTTGTAGTTAATGCAGACTGGGTCTCTCTAGAGTGCCAGCCATCTCCTGCTGAAGTAGATATCTGACTTAATTCAGATGAATTTCCATTTAGACATGCTTGTTCATCCTCACAAAGTCAAAAGAGATGAGTTGGTTGAAGCAGTATAAATTGTAAACATTTGAAAACAGGCAGGAGTCACACCTAAACCTACACCATGTACTAGCTCACACAGCAAGGGGGTAAAAACTGTGCCAGCACTGGTAATATTCTTTCACTGGAGGTGAACACCTTGTAGGGTGGGCTATCAGAAAATGTTCCCCTCTCAGCCATCAAGGTTCCCAGTCCCACATACCAACAATGAAGATGGACTGACAATGACATGCCTGATAGAGACTGATGAAGGCATGGACAAATTTTTGATGAAGCTTGCTCTGGGCAACCACAGAGCCTGTCTTTCTGTTCATGTCAGACCTCCGCAGTTTCTTTGTGCCAGCCCAATAGGCAGCAATGAGACCATACTGTTTTCTGTCTCACTTCATTGTTGGTTTTTGTAAAGTGTTGCCCAGATGTTTTTGTTGGATTGGGTCTTCTTTCACACTTGGAAACTGGACCTCAACCACAGAGTCAGTTATGTACCTCTGTTATGTGAATATTTGCTTCCATGTTCCCATTTGTTCTGCTCAATGACAAGCTTTCAAAGTACGTCCAAAGGCTGAATTCCAATGCTTGAGTTTTGGAAAAGTGTCTATTGCAGATGCTGCTTATTAAGTAGTTTACCAAGTCATTACCCTTTAGGATGCATCTTCTTGCTTACACTGGAACAGCTAGGGAGTAGAAGGGATCTTTGGGAATTTGGGTAATTAATCCAACAGCAAACAGTAATTAGACTTTATCATAATCAACTAATTAATTCTTCCAACTCAGTAGTTAATGTAATGAGCAGAAGAAACAAAACCAGCTCTTGCAAGACATGAACCTCTGCTTAGAATATAAAGGAGCAAAGGCCATTCAAACCAATTAAGTATATAGACAGAGATACTCAGGGGAAGTGGTTGTGGGATACATGACACAGTTAAGCTGCTATTTTACTTTTGCAAAGTTGCTTTGGAACTGATTCCTAGTCAACCTAAAATGCCTTCCACACTTTTCCAATTATGTGCTGAGCATGTCTTGTTCCCTCTTCCTCAACTCCTCTTCAATAACTGTCTTGGAAACTGTATTTTTTTTATCCTCAAAATAATTATACTAAACCAGCCCTGAGGAGGAGGAAGATGTTCTACCATGAATATATCAGTGCCTTCTCCTTGTATAATGTCAACAGGAGCTGTCATGCAGACATGTTGTTATGCTGGCCAACACCAGTGCTGGTGGCAGGAGAAAATGACATCAGCATCATTTTTCAGCAGGATTCACTGAGACCAGGCTGAGTAGTGCCATGCAAAGACTTCTTCAGGAACTTGAATTTGTTTCATTAGGGCTAGTTCAGGCATTTTCCAGAGTGAATGTGTCTAAAAAGAGTTGAGACATTTAATCATGTCAACACAGGACATCTCTTACACAAAGTAGAAGAATCACAGTAGCTGTGGCTGTATTTGCATTTGTGGGTTGATACAACCAGCCCCACAATTCACAGTGGTTGCGACACCTATCCAAGTGTAATTCTATTGGCACTGTGTAGGCAAGACAAGTTCCTCTTCTCGGCAGATCTAATATTTGGGAACTGAGAAAATAAAGTTCTTTCGTATATGTTAGGACAGGAAAAATTCCTGAGCATAAATAGATTAACAAGGGTTTTTACACTGCCTCCCATAAAATCCTCATAGAAAAAGTCATGAAATATGGACAAGTTGACATTGAGGTGGACCCAAAACCAACTGAACCATCAGGCACAAAGGGTTGTGATCAGGGACATAAAATCCATCTGGAGTCCAGTCCGTATCATACAGCAGGGATCAATATTGGGGACAATACCCTTTAATATCTTCATTAATGCCATGGATGGTGGAGTAGAGTAGATCCATAGCAAGTTTGCAGATTATACAGAATTGGGAGGAGTGGTTGTTATACCAGACAGGTGTGCCACCATTCAGAGGTACCTCAACAGGCTGGAGGAATGGATCCACAGAAACCTCATGAGGCACCTGAGCAGGAATAACACCATGTACCAGTACAGACTCGTGGTTAATGTCTGGAAAGCAGCTCTGCAGAGAATGACTTAAGGGTCCCGGTGGTCAACAAGCTGACCACGATCACAACAGCAACACGACCTTGGAGCAAAGAAGGTCAACAAAGCGACCTTCTAGGCCTACACCATGAAATAAAAAGATAGTTCTCCTGTCCAGCTCTAAGTACCAAGGAAAACATTTGGTAGCTGTTGGACTCAAAACTTTTCCCTCTGCATTCACAGCAGGTGAGGCTCATGCATTCAGTCATTAACAGAGTTCAGCTAACGAGACATAACTTGTTAAGCTGGGGTAACTCGATTCGTTGCACATGTCCACACATGTCCAGCTACCTCCATGCTAATAGGGTTTTACCATGGCTAGTGAAAAAACTGTTACATCTTTGTAAGACAGAAAAATCTATTTAAATGGTTCTACACAGCACTTATTTAACCATTGTGTCCTTGCATGCCCTTTAATTAACTCAGTGAATTTCTGAGCAGCATCAAATCCTACCCACTCCCTTTTAGCAAGTTCTTGTCCTCCCTGAGATCTGTTCCAACCTCCGGGTCACTTCTTGATGTCTCTGAGGTCTGCATGTCTGCAGGTCTTTAACTCTGGGTTTTCCTAACCTGTTGCACCTTATGTTCAACCGCTCGTTGCCAAAAGTGGGTTCAGCAGCAGTCCAAAGGAAAGAATAGGCTCTCCTTTTTCCAGATGGCCCATCTGACAGCATCTTTTCAAGGAACATAACTCAGACTAATAAAGCTGGCATTTTCCATCACAATACACTAAAAAAGTCCTTCCTATTATCTCTGTCTCCCCCCAAAAAATTATCTAAAATCTCCCTGCCTCTGCATCTCTGATACATTTTTTTCTGAAGTCATTGATGGCATTACTACCTTCAAGGTCATCACCACATAATAAATCCTGAGGGTCATTATCTGTTGGTGAAGCCATCAGGTAATGGACTGTGCCCTGAGCTTTTTAGGTTACAAGCTACAGCTATACTCCCTTCCTCACTCCTAGATGCTACTGGTCCTCAGCTGAGCAGCACCATCAGAGCATAGACACATCAGTCCAAACCAGGTTTATCATGCCACTGCACCTTTAGGGGCACTTTAGTCAAATAAGTCAGGCTGTGAGCTCAGTGACCGAAGTCCAGATATCTGTGTCCTTCTGCCTCCTCCCTTCCTGCGAGTCTGTGGCTGCATCTCACATCACTGCAGCAAGATTTATCTCAACCTGTCCGTCACAGTCCAGTGACTGTGTAGGTGGCTAAAGGGTCAGAAGCACAGAAGCAATAAAGAAATAGCTTCCTATAGTACTTAACTATTTTACATTTGAGAATGAGATGAGAGAATGGTCGATTTTGCTCTCCCTCTGAGAAAGGGCTGTAAGTCAGCCAGTGATGCTGTGCAGAAGAAAATAAAAGTGTTACCTCAAACAGCAACACTGCTGTGAATATTCGGTAACTAATGGCACTATTCAGTAGGCACTGTGAGAGTCTATGCAGGGCAGGGATGAGACAGAGGAGGTTATAAGGGATATGTAATCATGCATGGTATTTGTAGATGAGGGACATTTAGATAGATACAGTGGTGATGGATGAATTGAAAAGGAAGAGAGAGGGAGAAAGAGTGATGTGTATTACAGAACAGCAAATAGAAGAACTTAAGGTTATGAAAGTTTGGCACCAAGGAACCACAGGAGGGTAGAAGGGGGAGTGGGAAGAAGAGAGTCACCTGTAGTCTTCTCTATCTGCCCTTCTAGGCACTGGTAGCGATAATTGAGTACTGAATTATCAAAAATTAGGGCTGGCAGGACATCATGTTATCATGTGGTAACCTAATTCTCTGTTCCTACGTCATTCCTTCCAGATGTTTACCCATCTCACTTATAAAGCCTTCCGGGACAGTCTACATTTAACTCACACAATTTATTCCAGCATTTCTTAATGCTTACAGTCAGAATTTTCTTTCCCAGTGTCTAATCCAGAAGTCCCTTGATGCAATAACACTTCTTACTTCACGACCTGCTCATGAGGAACCAAGAGAACAGATCATTCCCTTCCTTCTTTCAACTTGTTAATTGTAGTACTGTTATCACATCTTTCCTGTGCTAGATCATACCTCTTCTCTCAGTTTTTCATCGTAAATAATGGCTATGAATCCTCTTGCATAACATCATGGTAACTGACCCCATCTTTCACATAGCTTTTCTTTAAATATCATCATTCTCTCCTTCCTGAGGAATATACTAACTGCCAATCACTACACCTAAAAGAATTTTATACTTTCCTGTGCCTCAGTTTCTCTCTGCAGAGCACAGGCAATGATTATTCATTCCAAAAGAACCAGCTTTCACCCATGCAACTTGCTTTCCTTATACCAAATCAGAGTCAAGATTATAACAGAGCAAAATTAGAGTAGACCCATAAGGTCTGGTCTGATTGCCCACACACAAGCACTTAGTGCCATTTAAGATGACACTACCATAACCCTCCTAGCTGTTAGCTCCTGGGCCAAGATGCCGTGGTGCTGCTGCACGTCATGTGTCATATCAGTTGACCCTGAACACAAGTCTCAGCTACACTGAGGTTTCTAAAATGCCACTCAGTTCCTCTATTTAAGTAACTGAATTGCATCCACGATTTGAGATAACACCTAAGGTGTCACATGTCAGTATGCTGGTGTTGCAACGTGCACTAGGCATCCAAACACCCCTTACAGAGCCTGAAGTTCTCAGCAGAGCCTGGAGAGGGGCTCAGATGTCTACACGGAGGCTTACAGAGGCCCTGAGGTATCTTGTTCAGCTTCTACCTGCCACTCAGAAGTTGTGTGTCTTCCATTGATCCTGTGTCATTTCTACCAGCCCCATAAGGACTTATGGAATAACTTAAGACATCACTAATGGTGCTAGATTTCCGTGTGTAGACACACAAATACAGCTAAAATAAAATACACGCTGACCTCCATAATACAGACCCAGGTGAAACCATGAATTTTCTACTCAGGAATATTATTCCTTAGTTTAATACATTTTTATGTTCTCCCTTTGAAACACATGAAGTGCCTGCCATAGCTGGCTAATAGGGATACAACATGACTTTTCAAAGGCCAGGCAAGAAATTTCTACAGAGCAGACCACTGAACAGTGATTTTGTAGGACAACACCATAAGTGTTAGTCCAGATTCCTCCACAGCTCTCTGTCCATAAAAATTGCTTCTTTTTCTCTGTAATGTTCACTCTTCATAACTGTTTGGCACCGGTATGTCATGGGGCAACAGCTTATATTTAACATATGTATGTGAGGCACCTGACACAACAGAGTTAAATCTAGTATATGCTACACCCAATAGAGCAAACTGCTGTTACAAAAAATCTCACTTCTAGACAAGCCCATTTGCTGCTCTGCATTGAAGCATATTCTTCAGTTTGTGTTTTGGCTCCCAATTCCCCTCCCTCTTGACTTTCTCCTTCGTTTTAGCACTTTATTCTTTCCTTGATAAATCAGGAACTTTCCCATTGCCTTGCACAGAGCCCTTACCAAGGGGCTTTATAAATAATAATAATGACCACGCAAAAGATTCAATTCAGTTAACAGTATAATGACTACAGGGATTAGCACTGCTGAGTGTTTTTTATGGGCATAATATGTCGTTTTCATTCTGTTGCCGTAATGAAAATAACAAATTAACAGAAGCATTATGCAAATTACACATTAAAAATGTCATGTTTATTACTCTATCTTTGCAAAAGAGAAGCTACAGCAATAGCACTGTTAACTGCTTAATAACCATGTTTTTTAAAACAGAGAGGAAACTCCATTCAGCATGGTTTTACTTAGCTTTAGGATCATTTTCAGTGACTTCAGGGGCAATGTTTGCATGCTCAGATCAAAGCATATGCTTAAATACATTTCTGGAGAACAAGACGTTAGAATCAGTTTCACTTCAAGGATATTTCTTTATCTCCATTACCTATCTTTGGAACAAATTCCCCACGAAACATCTTACTCTTCACTCCTGCAAAATAGTTGTGTACTGCTTTACCTTAACTCAGAAACAGCTTGCCATTAACTTAGAAAAAATTATGAATATTTATCCAAGTATCAACCTTCTTATGTTTACTGCAGAAGACAGTTCTGCCCTGTTTGACATCAAGGGACACGGGAAATTTCTTTTCCAGTATACCCTAAATTTAATTTTGCTCCTAACCATTAGGTAGTTTGTTGAAAATCTAGCAGTGACTGTTTTCTAACAGCCTTCAGTGATTAACACTCAGTCATAAGAAATTATTTGTCCTTGTATAAAGAACTTGTTATCCACAGGAGAATAAAAGGATTAACAATAATCAGGAGATGCACACGGCTCTTTTGTTTATTAAATTATTATTCTATGATTCTATGATTCTAAATGCAAACTCACTAATACAATATAGTTATAAGATTTCCATAATATACCATATTATTGAAATTCATCAGACTTAATCAAAAGGGAAAAGGAAATTAATTTTCTGTATCAGACTCAGATTGAAAAAAATGATGGTGCTAGAACCTGTATATTTTTTCAAGAGAAACAGTGTCTTCATTGTGGATTTAAAATGAAAGAGAAGAGAGATGCTGGGAAAGCACAGGCTTAGAGTGATCAAAAGGGACAATGTCTTGTCCCCCGTGGGACAGATGGACAAGTCAGGATGTGTACCTGCATTTCAAGGCTTTCACACCCTTAACTCACTGCCTGAATCGTATCATATTTCCATGCTCATGACTGTGTAAATGCCGTATCTGCTTGAATCTCCATTTGGCATCAGTGTGGACCTACAAGCTGTCTGTATGTACTCAAGGAGAGCAGATGTTCTGAGCTCAAAGACTAATTTAAAAAACAATAATAAAGATAATTAAAAAGAAAAGGAAGAAAGGGAAATAGCCATCAGACGAGTTCAAACATGAGCCAAACTAATCACAAGTTGAAAGAAATATGTTTATTTCACAATTACTGTATTGGAATAAATATATGAAGTGATTTTCACAGGAGTTTAAAACCCAATAACAATAAATGCGAAGCTCACAGAAACTCGAGATTTCCAATCTGTGGACATTATGACATCATCAGAATAGATTGGTTGTACTGAAATGAAACAAAGCCAGTTTTTGACATTTCTCACAAAATTTAATTGCCTGAAACACTTCTTAATTGTGTTAGCTCAATCAAGGCATTCCATTTTGCTTTGATGCATTGGAATATTTCTAGCTAATTTCATTACTGAAATTCAACCATATATATATATATAAAAACTCCTTGAAATTAGGATTTGGTTAAGCTTCTTACACTAAAATGTAAAATCATATGAATATACATTGGCGTTCTAAATAGGCAATTGTCATTCTAACTGTACTGGTAATTAGAAGTTAGGCTGGTTGTCACTGGCAATCTGAATTCTCAGTGACCATTCACCACCAGGTTCCTAACTCATAATTGCAAAATTGAGCAATACTTATTTATCAGAAATGTGTGTGGCCAGTCTAGCTTGATGATTAATTGCAGTGCATGTAGCATACTCAGGAGACCACATTTAGGTCAGAAACCCAAGTCCCATGTAAGACTCAGGCTGCTCAGGAAATGGTTGCATGTAATAGAGCTCCATTACAGCCACCAGCTAATGAGAGGAGTCATACAAGACTGGTTGAGACAATTAAAGTCAGGAATACTAATGCCTAAGGTTTTCTGAAATGAGAAATCGAGCTGTTGCATTATTTCTAGGATGTTCAATTTTTCATGCTTGACGAATTAAATTTTGTCAAAATCATAACTGTTCAAAAACTTTGACATTTTACAAAAAAAAAAAAAAGATGCATCAAGAAGAACTATATGTGAATTTTAAGGACTTTTTTTGTCCAAGGGTGGGACTCAGCTCCATATTTCAGCACTTAAGTGATACTACCTATATTGTGGTGTCTACTGCATGTGCACTAGTGGCAAACATCAAAGAAAACACCTAAGCAATTCAGTTTTTCCTGAAAAGGTTGCATATGATGAGAGTCAGCTGCCTAAATATAAGTGTTTATTGCCATCCAAGACACCTGAAGTAGCCAAGGCATCCTACTTCTAACTGGGAAAGCTCTCTGGATTTGGTCTTGGAGCCACTCCACCTCTGCTGCCTTCACATCAGTGCTAACACCACATGATTGGACAGTTCAAAACCCTTGTCATGTCCATCAGGAGCTGAGGTGCAGAGGATGGGATCGACTACACTCAACATGCTTGCCAGGTAGCTAGAACAAGTGTTCCCTCTTTCTTCAGTACCTTTCACAATATATGAACAGAAGAGTTATACATTGAGTCCCCAGTCAGAGCCCCCCAATCCCAAATGGACATTAGCTTTGAATCTCCCACCTCAGGCACATCTCCAAAGAGGATACTCCCAACAAGCACTTCTGTAAGCCAGGACCAATAAATGGGGTAGAAGTTCTGCCAAACTTTCTTACACTTATTTTTTGTCATAAGCTCAAGATGATTCAACAGTATCAGAGTATTGGGAAAAGGGAAAGAGTGAGGAGGAGTGGCGGGGGCGGAGAGAGAGGGAAAAAAAATAAAAGGACATAATTTTTTTGCTCTACCAATAGTGATCAGTGCTTTGGAAAACATGGCAGGGGGCAGGGAGGAAAAATATAGGAGCTTAAAGGAAGTCTGGGATAGATAGCACAGGGATGAGACATTCTCCATGCATGACCAAAGCCATTGCATGTTCTCAAAAACCGTCCAAACATCCATCATGGAATAATACAGAACAGCTGATGCTGTGCATTTTCTCAGTCCCTTCCAGCTTTGTCTTCTCTAATTGTATGGAAGACATAGGAAGGGAAAGGCATGAATAAGTGTTCAGAACAGGCTAATTTTACAGTGGATAGTTTTGATTAAGAAGCCAAAAGTAAAAGTCTGCCTTAGAAGGGTTCCCATCCAGGGAACCATGTTCTCTTGGATACTCTAGTTCCCTGAGTGGCTTTATAACATCCCTGGGATTTTTTTCACTGCATCGTGGGGGGTGATATGTGAAGAGAAATAATTTCTACCCACTGTTTCTGCTATCGATATCTCCCTCAAAGCCTTGTTTGATGCTTCTGATCTCTGGGAAGAGGAGAAGAAAGAAATCCAATACTGATAAAACTCAGCTTGCCATCTTCGTTGCTGAAACAATGCATTATTCATGCATCTGTGACAGAAAGCAGTGAGTCTAACGTGCAGAAATGAGCTTGGAGATCTGCCGGGTTATTGCTGGGGACTGGGACATGCTCTGCTGTGGCTGCGCAGCTCTTTGTGTTGGTTGCTGCTGCTGTGCCCATACTTCTATGTAAAATGCAATCCCACTATGTAGATACTATTAGTGCCTTTTGTTTACATTGCTTTTTGGTTTGCAGATCCTGTCATCAGTTCATATTTGTGGTATTTACCAGTTGCTACCAGAAAATCTTAAAGAACTGAAAGATTGTTAGCCAATCTCACTCCAAAACCACCTGGTAAAGCCAATATTTCACATTGCCTTTTATGTTGTTAGAATCAAGACTGAGTCACAATGGGCTGCAAGTATTTATTTTAACTGGCAGTGAAACTAAAGACATATATTTGGTAACATCATCAAGAAGTTGTGGATACCACAAGAACAAACCACAGAATCATGAGACACTGAAGAGACTGAAAGACTCATCTCACCCTAGTGACCAACCAACAAGGAGTGATTTGTCAAAAGAATAACAAAACTCTGGAATTAGACACCAGAAACACACAGAGGGGATGGACCCTCTTCAAATTGCTAGGGCGAGTTATCATGAGAAGGGTATTTTGCAGCTTTAACCTGTCAAGGATAGGTGCGATGTCAGCTATTTAGTCTTTCAGCTTTTAAAAAAATTACCATTAAAAAAAAAAAAGGCAGAACAAGTTTTATTCCAAAAATGTCAAGAAGCGCCTTCAGCTTTTCTTGAAATCGAACTTTTTAAAAATGTCGGTGCTTAATGGTGTTATAAAAAAAAACCTTTCACGCTCTTCTATTTACAAAAAACATTCATTTGAAATAGCAGGTGTTTGAGGGAATTTGCTATTTGACTCCAAGTGAGCTATCCAAACCTCATTTGCACCCTCCTGTGCTGTTGCAGAGTATCTGGGAGACATGCTGCTTCACTGAGTGAAGGTGATATTCTAGAGAAGATTTTCCTTCCACACTTAAATTCACAGACATGCATAACCCTATACTTGTGCACATCAACAAAGCTGGGCAAAGTGAGCACTTTGACAGACCCAGTCCTGGTATTTGCATGATAACAATGGCAGAAGAAGTCTCCTGTTCTGCCTTGAAGTTGACCGAGGCTGATAGTTTCAGCAGGGTAGCTATCAAATCAACAAGTGGTGCAACAGCATTGCCCAAATCTATACGGGCAAACAGCGAAGATGGGGTAAGCAGTGGAAATGAGCTGGACAGTTAGTTTTCATTTCATCCTCAGCATCAGGGTGCATGCCGTTACCCAATGCCTCTCACTATGTGTAATGTTTCTTTGTACTATTTTTCCCTATTACAAACTTAAGACAAAGGTAATATTTCTTTAGCCAGCGTAATTTTGACCTACTGCATTGACTTCCACTGAGGCAGTTTGAACACTTTTGCCATATCTAATAAACACTGAGCCAGAAGATGCTGCCAACGTTTTACAGGGAGTTTTCTTATGCTACATATAATGCCACTGTGGTCATTAACTTCCTGTGGAGTAAAGTAATGTTTCATCTAACTTGCAATTTTCTGAAATATGCTTCTCCATGCTGTAACTATACATGTTAAGATTATTTTCATTTTCCAGTGTCCCCAGTGCAAGAATGAGCCATGTAAATCATACAAAGATCATAATACGATATAATGATACAAATTGAACCTTTGCATGAAGAACAGAAAGAGTTTGATCTCTTTCATTCTCTCAAAAAGAAAGTTAAAGAGTCTATAATGAGACTATAAATTTCTACGGAGGGAACAGATATTGTGTAACAGGAGCTTTAAGATCAGCAGAACAGAATCTAGAAATGGTTGTACTCTGCCTGTCACGTGTCCCCAGGTCCCCCTGGGCAATAGGTTTGCAGCCTTGGACATTGAAGGGGAGGTAGGTGGGGAGGCGCGGGAAGGTTCCCCTGAGAGGTTTCCAAGGGCTAGGCAGTCGACTCTGCGCATTCAGACTGCCTCTGCCAGGAAAGAAAGAAGGGTGCTTGTGGTAGGTGACTCCATTCTCAGAGGAACGGAGGGGCCCATTTGCAGACCGGACCCGAGCCGTAGGGAAGTGTGCTGCCTCCCTGGGGCCCGGGTCAGGGATATAACTAGAAAACTGCCGGAGCTGGTTCACCCCACTGATTACTACCCACTACTCATAGTTCAGGTGGGCAGTGATGAAATTGCTCAGAGAAGCCTGAGAACTATGAAAAGAGATTTCAGGGGTTTAGGGCGGATAGTTCAAGGAGCGGGTGCGCAAGTGGTGTTCTGCTCTATACCTTCTGGGGAGGTGCAGGACATGGGGTGGGCCAGGAAAACACAAGTTGTGAATAATTGGCTGAGGGGCTGCTGTCGAGACAGGAACTTTGGGTTCTTTGACCATGGGGCGGTTTACTCAGCCCCTGGCCTGTTGTCGAGGGATGGAACTCGTCTGTCTCATAGGGGGAAATGCATCCTAGCACAGGATCTGGCAGGGCTCATTGAGAGAGCTTTAAACTAGATTCGAAGGGGGATGGGGCTGTAACGGGGCTTGCAACAGTGGGG
>WKFP01014240.1:158100-187798 GCA_011057875.1 Pterocles orientalis
TACTGACCTGTTGGAGAGTAGTGTAGGGGAGAGGGACCTGGGGGTCCTGGTGGACAGCAGGATGACCATGAGCCAGCACTGTGCCCTCGTGGCCAAGAAGGCCAATGGCATCCTGGGGTGTATCAGAAGGGGGGTGGTCAGTAGGTCAAGAGAGGTTCTCCTCCCCCTCTACTCTGCCCTGGTGAGACCTCATCTGGAATATTGTGTCCAGTTCTGGGCCCCTCAGTTCAAGAGGGACACGGAACTGCTGGAAAGAGTCCAGCGCAGAGCCACGAAGATGATGAAGGGAATGGAGCATCTCCCTTATGAGGAAAGGCTGAGGGAGCTGGGTCTCTTCAGCTTGGAAAAGAGGAGACTGAGGGGTGACCTAATCAATGTTTATAAATATGTGAAGGGTGAGTGTCAGGAGGATGGAGCCAGGCTCTTCTCTGTGACATCCAGTGATAGGACAAGGGGCAATGGGTGCAAGCTGGAACATAGGAGGTTCCACTTGAATATGAGAAAAAACTTCTTTACAGTGAGGGTGACAGAGCACTGGAACAGGCTGCCCAGAGAGGTTGTGGAGTCTCCTTCTCTGGAGACATTCAAAACTCACCTGGATGCATTCCTGTGTGATCTGATCTAGGTGTTCCTGCTCCGGCAGGGGGATTGGACTAGATGATCTTACGAGGTCCCTTCCAATCTCTAACATTCTGTGATTCTGTGATTCTGTGATTCTGTGATTCTGTGAAGTTCAGAGGGAAATGAACTCAGGACTTCTAATTGCAAGGGTAGTGAAGCACCAAAACTATCTAAATTTGTAGTGGATGCTCAATTACTGGGCAGGGAGGAAGTTATTTCCTTAAATTTTAAGGTATTTTTCAAATGATAATGAATACCAAGAAAACCCCTCATTTATCTTCTGTAGGAAATCAAATGAAGTCATTTCAATTGCTTTTCTGGTTGTATTCTGTGTGGATTTGTCACTGATACAAACTCCAGACTGTCAGGACCAGATAGTCTTTGTGCTGCTGTGTCTTCCATCTGACTTGCAGGAAGAGTGGGAGGAAGAGTGCCGTGAGATCTTTGGACATTGCTGAACAAAGACAGTTCATGCTTCCTCCAGATAAAGACAAAAGCAAACAAAACCAGGTGGCATTAGATTTAGGACTGCAAAACCTGAGAAAACAAATGCAAGTTAGCAGACAACTTCATGTTCCCAAGACTAGGAGAATCATCTACGTTGTCTCCTACCCATGCAAGATCACTTTCAATACTACAGCTCTTGATTTATTCAGAGCTGGTATATGTATTGCCAGGTACCTTTTTATCATGTGCAGAGATTTCACTCAGTTCAAAGATGAAGACAATAATTTCAAATCACAGCAGTCTAATGCCCATTAATTTGTTCAGTCTTTGCCATAACAACAACCCTGATGAGCTAACATACAGTGTTAAGATGATCACCACCTTTATGCTATTCTTGTTGCTACTCAGTGTTTAGTAAATTCAACCTTTGCTGCCAAAGTACAGTCTATATAAACAACCCCATGCTTTATAAGGCTCTCTGAACACCACATTAGGCATTAAATGGGGTTGTTATTAAGGTGGGATCCAACAATTCTGATGATGAAGCTGAGAACCTCCAGACTGAAGCAAGTTGCAAGTAGAAAGAATGTCACTGTGTCTTAGCTCACAGTGGTACAGACCCTCTGGCTTTGACAGAAAGACCAGTGTTATGGACTTGGTGACAAGAGCTATCTTCACCCAGATGGGAAGACAGGGTAGGCAGCTGGGTCCTGTTCCGCATCAACGATGGGGACTATAGTGATGTTTTCCCTGTGCAGATACTCTTGCTTCTTTCCTCCTATTGTTTGCTTCTCCTCCTTCCCAGGGTCATAAAACTAGCTCAGTAATTGACTTGCCGTACATGTATTCATTACTCAGGCAAATAGAAATGCAGTGCATAGACAGCAACAAACATCTGTTTGCCAACCCCCAGCAGTCCAAAGACCACAGCTCCCTTTAAACATGGCATCTGTCTTTATGAAACGTCATTTTGCTAGTTGGTTCCTCTCTTGTTGACACGCTACAATTCCCCATGCAGATAGCACGTGCTTATCTGTTATATCTGGAGCTGTAGCAGTCTGCAAAAAAAAAAAAAAGAAATAGTCAAAAGCATCTCAAACAGCATGAGACATCTGTGTATGGAGCCTCCAATAACCATTCATAGTTAACCAGGCACAGTCTTCACAGAAAAATGGGACCCTGCCAACCACCTGTATTCATTAATAGAGAAAATATTGCACTTTGTTCCCACACACACTTTATCAGGCTTGCATGCTCCCCTACAAATTGAAAGGACATGAGTCAAAATAATCAGAGGGATCAGGAACCCTGACCTTGACATCAAAGGACCCAGAAGTCCAAACAAGTATGTTTGAGCATAGCTTGTCAAAACTGTCACTGTTATAATGCTTTCCTTTGCAGCAGAAAATCAGAGAATAGCAAAACCAAACAAAAATAATAAAATAAAAATATGGGTAAGCACACACAGGAAATAAAAAATAAGGAAATTACAGGAGGTTTTATGTCACCTAATATTTTTTTTTAATATCCAAATCTTGTCTGCCTACAGAAGAACATAAGTCACCTCCATGGTTTATATCTCTCTAAGAGAAGTAATTAATCTGTTTAAACTACTCCAGACTGTAATTATCACCCTTTACTGTGAAACTAAAGCTTGAGAATTTTTGATCTTTGGTATTATTTACTGAAGCTGTCCGTGATTCAATAGTAATCTCATAAGAAAAGCTGTAATCAATATCTCATTATGGATTTTTTTCTGAGGCAAATTGGCTTTTATTCCACAGAAACCTACACATTTTCTTGTTCTAGTGAGCCTTTTCTCTCTATCTACCCCTTTTTCATTTAATTTCAAACAACAAAAAAAAAACAGATCCAGTGATTTATTTTTAAAGGGAGGAAAACAAATGGAATTTTTAGATGAAGAGGAATGATCATACAGTAGAAGGAACAGAGACCCAAGACATCTGAATGCTCCCTCCTGACTGTGATACAAGCCATCTGTGACTGAAGGCAGCCTTTGCTTCAGGCTGTGGTCACCTTTTTTGCAGTGATAGCTATTCTCTGCCTCTTGCTGAAAAGAAATTGGGAAGTTTTGCTGCAGCTCAAATATCACGTGGAAAAGAAGACCAGGCATAAGAAACGAACTGTGGAGCAATACTGAACTTTTGTCCCCCTTGATTCCTGTATACAACATTCCAGACAGGGAGAGCCCACAGCCCCCATCCCTAAACCCTTACAAAGGCAGAAAAAAAACATATTCCAAGGCAGATCTCTTGCTAACCAACCTAGCTTTCCCAAGTCTTTATATTCAATTAGCATACAAGTAATAATTTTCCCTTTTTTTTCCATATTCAGTTGAATTTGGATAGAAAGAACTGCAATGTGCAACTAAAATGAATGACCAACATTTAGGAGTGAACCTGTAACAAAGCAAAAGTCAATAAGGAGTTGTTATTATTATAACTGAAGGGCAGTAAGATTACAGTAAGGATACTTTAAAATCTTTGAAGAAGTCTTTATAACAACCTTCATTAAATAAAAAAATACATGCAGCTAGAAAGAGTCAACAAATTATGTTCAGACTATTATCTAATGTGTTAAAATAATACAAATTAAATTGGGAAGCTTCCAGCAACAATACAAGAGCGAATTGAAGTGTGATGGACGAGTTCTGAGATATGAAACCCATAGGAATAAAAAAGGTAAAAAGATGAAATGTCAACAAGAAACTGTTTAGAACCATGAATATGCTTGATAGAAAAAGGAAATGGGAAAAGTAGCAGACTGAAACCACAGAGTAGGAGGCATCTTTACTGTCATGTTGATGCTCTCTCTATTTAATGCTTAAGTTCACATGGTCTGTAAGTCTGTGTGCTCCACATCTTCTCTGAGGCACACATATTTGGCCAGAGAAATCAAAACCAAAGAAGTCAGTGTTCATTGTGTGTAGCCCATGTCTTTGTTTATGGACAAGACTGAGCTAGACCAGACTTCCACCCTGGCTTCCACCACCCAGCACTCATAAGCACTGATGAAGCCAAATTCACCATGGCACAACCCTCCTGGGTGATGTGGCACAAGCCCATCTTGATCTTGCATCAAAATTACCTTCCTCTGCAGAGGCTCTTCCAAGATTTCCCACATCACCAACTGAGCAAACTTATAAATTCAGCACCCGACCTTTGTTTCTTATTCTATGGCCCAGGTGAAATATTCAGAGGCAAAGCCCTTCCCCTTTGTACCCTTCACAAGCTCACGACTCAATCAGTTATTGCTCTAAAGGGTTTACAACCTGTACAAAGCTTTCACAAATCTTTTCTTTTTCACGGGGGCAGGTGATATTTATGGTGTGTTTAGCACCTGTGGATGAAAAGGGACTAAAAATTTATGATACCCTTCCCACCCTGCAGTGTCTGGGACATTTTCAGTGTCTGTAAACACTCAGCACTTCAGAGGAAGGCACTCTAAGGGATCTCAGTGCAGCAGCCGACATTTGCTTAATGTTCTGTTAATATTTAAACAACAAATCTGTCAACAGATTAATTGGCACTGTCACTTTCCAGCAGTTTTATGGGTACTTCAAACCACTACCAGTCTATTCCTAAAAGGAAGCACATAGCATTTAAATATGTATGTATATGAGATAATAGGAGTATTAAGCTTCCTGAAGAAAATCCATAACTGCTATCATGCTGTTCTTGTGCTGAGTTCCCAGTGCCTCCTGCTTTCTCTGGAGGGGTGTTGACAGAAAGAGGCCATCAAAAATATTTAGAAACTACTTGGGCACTTCTTCCCACTGCAGAGATGCCATAGATCATAGAATCATAGAATCATAGAATGGCCTGGGTTGAAAAGGACCATAGTGATCATCTAGTTTCAACCCCCCCGCCATATTCAGGGCCGCCAACCACTAGACCAGGCTGCTCAGA
Source organism: Pterocles orientalis (assembly GCA_011057875.1). Lineage (NCBI taxonomy): Eukaryota > Metazoa > Chordata > Aves > Pterocliformes > Pteroclidae > Pterocles > Pterocles orientalis. The sequence goes on from WKFP01014240.1 coordinate 163,098, forward strand.
GCCACATCCAGCCTGGCCTTGAATGCCTCCAGGGATGGGGCATCCACGACCTCCCTGGGCAACCTGTTCCAGTGTGCCACCACCCTTTGGGTGAAAAACTTTCTTCTAATCTAACCTAAACCTCCCCTGTCTTAGTTTAAAACCATTCCCCCTTGTCCTATCACTATCCACCCTCGTAAACAGTCGCTCCCCCTCCTGTTTATACGCTCCCTTCAAGTACTGGAAGGCCACAATGAGGTCTCCCCGGAGCCTTCTCTTCTCCAAGCTAAACAAGCCCAGTTCCCTCAACCTTTCCTCACAGGAGAGGTGCTCCAGCCCTCTGATCATCTTAGTGGCCCTCCTCTGGACCCTTTCCAAGAGCTCCACGTCCTTCCTGTGCTGGGGGCCCCAGACCTGGACACAGTACTCCAGATGGGGCCTCACAAGAGCCGAGTAGAGGGGCACAATCACCTCCCTCTCCCTGATGGCCACCCCTTTCTTAATGCAGCCCAAAACACAGTTGGCTTTGCGGACTGCAAGCACGCACTGCTGGCTCATGTCCAGCTTCTCGTCCACCAGGACCCCCAAGCCCTTCTCCGCAGGGCTGCTCTCAAGGAGATCTTCCCCCAGTTTGTATAAATACCTGGGGTTGCCCCGACCCAAGTGCAGCACCCTGCACTTGGCCTTATTAAACCTCATTTAAGATAGATACCAAGAACCAAGCATGAACTGGAACAAGAAAGACAGGAGAGAAAATGCTAGATAATGTAAGAAGCCATTTTTCATGGGTACGTCAAACCCCCTAACATGCACCAACCTCCAGGAAAATCAAATGATACAAGGGACTGCTTAAAACTACACTGAGTTCAATGGGTGTTGGAACTTTCAAACAATGGGATACACATTTAGCAAAAGCCACCTGGTTAGCCAACACTAGGGGATTTGCCAATTGAGCTGGCCCTGCCTAATCAAAAACTTTACATAGTGTAGAGGGGATAAAGTCCTTGTAGCACACATTAAAAATATGCTGGTTAAGAGAGTCTGGGTTATTCCTGCCTCAGGTTAAGGTAAACACTTTTGTGGGATTGTTTTTGCTCAGGGACCTGGGCGCACTTGGTGGGTGGTGCAGAAAGATGGGGAAGCCCAATGTGTACCTCAAGGGGATTTGATGTTGGGTGAAAATAGCCAACAAATTTAATTATGTTATGTTAATTGCTGACTAACCTTACTACTGCATAATTATACTAATGATATTATATTAAGAATCACCCAGGTTAATGAAGAATTAACTTTGATGGAGCCAGAATTGGCTTCCACAACTGGCACCCAGCAACCTTCTCTAGGTTGACATCTTCAACCCGCAGACTATGGGCATAGACTATGCCAGATACACCAGCTATGAGCTCTAGATACGGCAAGCAACAGACACTATACACCATCCTCCTGCTGTGCCCAGTGTCACCTGCTGACCACACCACAATGAAACCCAGTCCCACTCCACCAATGAATGTCACCCTCTCCATGGACTGAGCGAACTCCGCATCATCTCTCCTGCCTTGAAAGACTGTCATGACACAGGGAGCCCAAAGTTATGGACTAAATGAACTTCATAGACATTTTAGACACCAAGTCACCATCACATGAAGAGGGATTCATTTCAATTTACTTGCCATCCCATACTTAGGCATCTATTACAATCAGGCTCATTCAGGAGCTAGTGGTAATACAGAAGTTATGGAGAAAAAGGCAGTTCTTGGATCCCTACTTTAGGATGTAATGGGCCATTCTCTGAAAACTCTCTTAACCTTTTTCCACTCACTATTGATGGAACCCAGACAGTTAGAGTTAAACTGATGCTTAAAAGCTGAAGTTAGGCAAGAGGTATGTGACACCACACAAAGTCCACTTACTTAAATATTCAACGGCTTTGTCACCTCTGCTTTGACAGGCCCATCAGTTAGTTACAGGAAGAATTCAGTGAAGTGGGCATAAGTGGGCATAAATTAATGCATGGGCTTGCTCAGACATGTGATCAGTGACAATAGATCCAGGAAAATTTTGCAGGAGTGATAGAGACTATCAGTGCATAATCCCTTTGCTCCACTCCACTACCCAAGCATGTACTAGTTGTAAGAGCAGTGATACAGACTTATTTGCTCTGCAGAGGCAAGAACCACAAAAGAGTGGGAAAGAGGAAAAAGAACAAAGAAAAAGAGGCTGCAGCCCCTAATTGATCCCTCACAAAATATATTTACTTTGTTCTCATTCCCTGGTGGATTCATTAGCTTGCACCTAGCACCATTCTTTGGTCAAACACTCAGTGGTAAAATAAATTCCAGCAATTTATTCTAGAAATCATAAAATACTGTTTTATTTCCACTATTTATATTTCTTTGACTATTCAACCCATGAAAGCAGTTACACTTCCAAAGAGAAATACTTCTCTTCCTGGCCTCCAGAGTTTTTTCAGAAGCAACTCGCATAAACATAGGTGTGTGCACGTGTGCATGTGCACACGCATGGCAATGTAAGGGATATGGTGTCACTACTCCACTATAAAAAGCTTAGGGACAAGACAAAATCAAGATCATCAAAGTTTTCTGCCTACCCTTGAAACTTTTCTACTGGAACCCTTCTCGTTGCACTGCAAATTAGATGGGGTTAATCAAGCCCTCTTGTGCTCCATCACATTTCCTTCCTCAGGCAGAGGGTGAGTAAATTGAGACATAGTTACATTTTATGTTTATAAAGATTCATAGTTCTTAATTTTATTTTTAATTTTAAGCAATCAACTAACACTTGTGTTCATCCAGCAGCTGTTCAGTGTCTCTTTAGTGAGGCAGGTATCTGCCCATTTGGGAGCTAAGGCCATACTTCTGCAACATATAAACAAAAAAAGAATTTGATATTTACTACTGAGAAAAATTTTAAGTTTACCTAGTTACCTTACCAAGCCATCACTCCTTATTTAATGAGCATTTTCTGGCTGCATCTTAGGTCTGTTCCTTCACTGAGGATTTCTGTAATTAACAGTTCATTTAAAGCTCAACACAATTATTTGGCTTTACACCTGGCACCTTAACTGAAAACTGAATTTTTTAAAAAGCCAGATTTTGATATATTTGCTGCTAACTTTTATTTCCTTGTTGGACCATTGTTAAACAAACTCCTTTCTCCTGTAGTACAATGTCCCAAATGCTAGTAGCTTTGGTAGAGTGTTTGAACTTCAGACTTCCAAATGAATCTTTCATCCTCTAGGAGCTCATTAAAGTTCCTCCTGAATACAGCACTCTGCTTCTGCAATCACTTTCTCAATTACTTCATGCTAATGTCACTTGTTAGTAAATGTGTGAGATGTCATGACCACTGGAGCTATTTATTTAGAATAAGAGGCTTTAACAAAGGAGCTACTTAGACAGATCTTTGATAAGTATCTGCTAGAGGGCTGCAAAGAGACTGGGTCTGCATCATGTGTAAATTATTTAGGGACAAAAGAGACAAATTATCTCCTAGAGCCCCACTAGGCTAGAAAGCTGGCATAATTCTCCCTTTGCCAAGGAGTCTTTCCAATGGAAGTGGGGAATATTACAATTTTTCTTCTCCCTGCACAGGGAATGAGAACTTCATTGATTGGGGGATTTCTGTCTTCAAAGGAAAGATAGCAGTGTTGATGAAGAGATAGAAACTCCAAGAATAAACCAGGCATGGTTATAATTAACTTCTCCAGTATGTCTGTTCTCATTACTTTCGGAACAGTGCTACAGCTTTTAGTATTAACAGAACTCAGCCTCAAATTTACATCTTCAAGGCTCAAATAGACACAGCTTCTCCTAAATTGTATCAGAGCTTAAAATACAATTATAAATAATGTATTTAATTACATTACAATGCCTTTGTATGCACAGAATATTCCAGTTTACATAATCAATAGAAAAGATAAAGTGTCAGTGTGAACTCTGAAATCTCAAATACAACACTTAGTTTGCTCAACACAAGCAGCGAAGCCAAAACAGTGCTCCTCAAATGACAGCAATGAATTTCTGGAGAACCATTTTATTCTCGGAACATATTTCACTCATATTTGGCAAGTTTTAGTTAAGAGAGAAATGAGAGGAAATGCTCTGACTGCAGGATTTATGAACAAGAACAGGCTGGAACCATGCCCTCTTAACATGAATGAGAGCCTGTTGTTTGCTGCACTCTGCAAGCACAGGACACAAAGATGATCTTTGCCCTGCTGATTGTACAGGTTTTCCCACGAGGCTGTGGAGTTGTCATCCATGAAGACGTTGGAAAACCAGCTGGGCACGATCCTGTGCAATCTGCTCTAGATGGCCCTGCCTGAGCAGGGGGGTGGACTCGCAGATCTCCTGCCATGGGCAGGGACACCCTCCACTAGCCCAGGTTGCTCAAAGCCTCATCCAGCCTGGCCTTGAACCCCTCCAGGGATGGGGCATCCACAGCTTCTCTGGGCAACCTGTTCCAGTGCCTCACCACCCTCATAGTAAAAAATATCTAATGTAAATCTATCCTCTTTCAGCTTGAAAACCATTACCCCTCATCCTGTCACTACACTCCCTGATAAAGAGTGCCTTCCCTTCAATTCTGTGTGTCTTTGATGTGATGAATAGTTACTCCACTACAATACGGAAAACAACTGCTTAAAATAATGTAATGATTTACATTTGTACCACCAAATTCCTGCTCATTTCACCATAGCAGATCTAATGAGCATGCCTCACCCAGTTTGCTGAAGGACTAGACATGTTCTGTTAAACCACGCTTCTGGATTTCACGTGTCCATGCGTGGCTGCACAGCTGTTGTAAAATAAAAGCATATGCATATCTGGTACCTACGGTTTAGTGGACAAACAGCAACTGATTAAAATGAACCCAGTCAGGATATCTTCAGTGCCCATATCTGAGGGGAAAATATATGAGAGAGGGTGAAGCACGTGCCTCAATGCTCTAAAAGCACCTGTCTTGCACTGACATATAAGGAAAAACCAGGAATCAGTTCTAAGAGAATAAGACCAAGACAGCAAACTTAAATACGCTTACGAAGATTTTTGAGAAAGATTACATATATGCATGGAGGGGTTTTTTAGGTTTTGGGGGTAATTCTAATGAAATCTTGAAAGGCAAATTCAGCAGAACTGGAAGGAGACTTGCAGAATATTGCTTTACCAGGACAAGCAGTTATTCTAGTACAAACAGGTAGGACAAAGCAAGACAGAAATAAAAGTTAAATAAAAAAAGAATTAACCTTAATTTACCCTAATTAACCTAGAGATAAATTGGTCTGTGCCACTATATTCTGCCGTCACATTATGGTTTTTATAAGTTATTTTTATTGGCCAATCCATCTTCACTTCGACTTTCTTTCTTAAATCCTCATTACTATTCCACAGCTCAATGGCTTTTTTTTTCCACTGGACATGTTAAATAGTGGAAAAATAAAATAGATCAATACAGCAACTCAATTAATTCCCCATCTTAAATTCTAATAAAATCAATTTGGAGAAGTGGCGTATCTTTATGCTTACATCATAATGCAGTAATTAGAAACAACTTTCATCTTGCCAATTCCTTTGAGGATTTTAACAGCAATCAATTAAACATGCCTTGCTTCTCCATTAACGACTTTCAAAATGGAAATTGGATAAGAAGTTAAAGATAAGGTGGCTGATTAAACAACCTTACCACTCACCCCCATTTCAAATATTCCCCCAAAATGTGCAAATTCACCATTAAAGAGTTAGCATAAGCCAAGTCCCCTTCCCATAGCAACCAACAGTAAGTTTTCAGTTAATATATCATGTTTTCATAGACACAGTATTGCAGCACTTTTTAATTAGTATATTTACCAAGTAGAAATTTTTTCGTGGCTCACTGTGATCAAATCTTTTTTAAGCTTTACACCCAGATGCTTTTAGGAGTTTAGCTACATTTATATTAAAAGGATGCAATTTAAGGTTTGCTGTCTACCATTTAAGTCAAAATCTCTCTGCAGATCTTATAGAGACGTGGATATTTTTTATATGCAGTTTCATTAATATAAATGATCGGAGCTTAGTGATGATCCCCCTATACTATGTGCTGCACAAAAAAAGGAAAAAGGCGGCACCAGGTTCAAATCATGTACAGTCTAGGCAGAAACCACCAGGTACCTCCATTAATTCTTCTCCTGATAGGGGTTTATGCCCAGAAGGATTCTGCATTCATAAGAAAAACAAGCACACCTAATCAATGGCTGAACATCCAATTAGCTACACCAGGTCTCCCCTGCATCCCTCTGAAATCAGAGAAATCCAACTTCATTGATTGTTTGTGTTTTCCCTTATTAAACTGCAGCAGCATCCTTCTGACACTGGGATGTCAGTGCTACACTCGCTGTTCCTGGTGATGTCCCAGCAGGGCTGCATGGACCATGCATCTCCACACCACCTTCCCCATGTTATCACCCCATCCTTCCTGAACCAGCACTTGAGGCTTTGTTCAGGTCTGCTAAGTTGCTCACATCTTGCATATTAACCCTTGCCCAACAAATAATCATAAATACAACAGAATATTGCATTGAGATAACCGTAGGATAATAGAACTTTTGAACTAATCACACAACCTGAATATTATTTATTCTCCAGGTCTCTACATTGTCTCTTCTTGTTATTTTTATTCTTTTGTCATTTCTGCAGTCAAAGACATTAAGTAAAAATCTCTTCCAAGAATTGAACAGCTTGTTCTTCAGCCCAAGTCATCGAAATTTTATAGATAAAATTATTTCTGGATGTGTCAGTAAAAGAGACCTCTTTGTGCCTTTACTTGCAGACAGTCTGAGCATTGATGAACATATGAAATGTTATAATTAGAGTTCATTGTTATAATTAGAGTTCATAACTTTTTATTTCTTTAAAAGTTAGCCTTTTGTGGAAAATGTAAAATCAACTTTTGTCTAACAATTTTAAAAATTCTTTCTTGAACATCATATGAAATACTAGTATATGAAAACTATTCTATTTTTAAGTGTTCCTGAACCTTCCTACATTTTAAACAGAGTGAAGAAAAAGTTAGAAAACTGTTTTAAGAGGGATGCAATGCAGTGATAGCAGGAAAAAAAAAATATAAAAAAATAAAAATAAAAAAAAAAAAAAGAGGAAAAAGAGCAAAACCAAAAATGGAAAACAGGAAAATTTTATTTTTCAAAATACAGCACCTTCAGAGAAAGTAGATAAAAAATTGTTGATTTAAAACATTTCCAAGTAGAATTGCATTCTTCAGTCAAAAAGAGAGTAAAAGGAGATTTTTCCTGCCATCACTTTTTTTCACAAGATGAACATTGGTCTTTCAAGAGGTATTACAACAAACTCAGCACTTGCTTCTGTTGCCAGAAGCCCTTCTCCCAAGGTCTTCTATTTCCACTGGTGCCAAACTGCAGATCCATCAGGTTCCCAAACACACAACACTTAGTCCTGAAATTTCAGGTAGTAAAAGAAAAATTGGTCTTAGGCCCCCTTTGAGGTTTGTGTGATTTGGGTTCATCTCATCTAAAGGTGTAAAATGTACCTGTCTACATCTGAACTAGCTTTGAAGATGCTTTCAGAGCCAATAGGAAAAAAATACTCCCTCATAGGGTATAATTCAAATAATTCAGATAGATAGTGCCTGTTCCTCTGCAGTGTCCATAAGGTGAGATTAGTGTTCCTGATACCAACAGAAATGCAGGCGTCAGTTAAGGCAGGTAAAATTGATCCCAACTCTGGGGCCTCAACCCTACCAATGTCACAAGAAAACTTGTTTAAAGTCAAGAGAAGTACAGAGTCAAACACCCGAGAGCCCACAGAGTTCAGCAGAGCTGAGGCATGATGTCCACAACAGGAGCAGGTGGAAGCTGTGGCTGAGGATGAGCTGGTGGATGTGAGTTCCATCTGTGCATGCAAAAATCAGTCCAGTGGTTTTCATGGCTGCATTATGAACTATCCTCACTGCATTTTTCAGAAACTGGTATTGGCTTTAACTTAACCTGGAGCTCATTTGGATTTTATCAATACTCCTAGTTTTCCCACAGAGCGATCAAGTGGTGGAAAAATCACATTTTATATTGATTAGGCAGTGGTCTTTGCACTCAAGAGAATAGTGTATATTTCATGTATAAAATTGCTCCAGACATCCACAGGTTTAAAGGAGAGCGTACAGCACAAGGCTGATGTGGATAGTGCCAATGCCTGGACTTCTCTTGACTTTGAACAAGTTTTCTTGGGACATTGATAGGGAGGCATTGCATTCACGAGGAAGGCAACAAAACACAAATTAGAGGTGACTCTTCTGAAAACCAGCTGCTTGGCTAGAAGATGAAGCCTACGTAACCCCCGATGCAAGAGACTGGAATATCTACCTATAGGAGAGATCGGTCTGACGGAATTGAGCCATTTTTAAAAGAGAAAATGTGGGACATTTCCCAGAAAGCCTTAACAGCTGTATCCTCTCAGCCAAGTTTTATGCTACAGCTATGTTAAATAAAGATACAGTGGCACTGGTAATTATAGTCTACTACAACGGAGGTCTAAGAGAACTTCTACATTATCTCCATAAAGAAGGACCACTTCTTTAAAAATGACAGCCCCTGTGGCAGGTCCATCGCTGAGTTAGTATTTTCAAGACAGAGGATAGATAGCTGTTTGCTCAGAAACTTCTGGAAAAAATCAATTAGACTGGCTTAGAAACTGAACTTGGTTCAATTAACACTGGTTAATCTGCACTCAGAGGGCCAGCAATCACAGGGTGTATTTGTCAGCCGTGAAGGCCTGGAGAAACTATTTGTTTGCGTGAAGTCAGATCCCATTTCAGGTGCTGGATGTACAGCTCCCAGCCTCACAAACAGCTCTCTGGTCAAGCAATAAATCCAATTTAAACTTGTCCAGAGCACTGAGCTGGGTGTGAATTCCCCCGTGAAACAACTTTGTAAGTCCAGTTATGCCCTGCTGATGCTTTTTTTGGCACATGTGGAAAGCCATGAGATACCTCATACCTCAGCCATGTGAAAAGCACTGAGACAGTCCAGCTTTCTCCCATCTTCCAGCATGATGAAGCTGTTTAAGAAGTGACACCAACTGACTGCTTCGCCACTACTGTGCACAGTGACTTCTCCCTGTTCAGCAGCAATATCCTTCAGAGATGCTGGGCATCAGCACACACCAAATCTGTGGTTGCCCTTCAGCACCAACATCAAGGTTTGGCATTAAGTATAAAGCATATTAACATGCTAATGGATGATGTCTGTCACCCCTGCTGCATTTGCAGTGATTTCTAAGAGGCTCGCGAGACCAAAAGACATAGCAGAGAGGAAGTTTTTCTCGTGCCAGTGGTGCAGTTTTACCCTGGCTGGCAGCAAAACCCAACACTACTCACTCACTGTCTCTTCTCCCTCCTCCTGGGAACAGGGGAGAGAATTAAAGGGGCGAAGGGAAAAGACACTCATATCTCAACCAAGACAAGAACAATTTAATAACTAAACTACAATAATATTGGAAATAATAATAATTATGATAATAGTAATATACACAAACATACAAATGAGTGATACACAGTGGTACTGCTCACCACCCGATGACCAAGGCTCAGTCCATTCCCAGCTAACAATCACGGAGCAGGGAGAGTCCGGAAACCACAATCCTAGAATAGAGATGAGAGCCTGAGTGTCCAAGAGACCAAGATGACCCTGAGAGAGGGGACAACCAAAGGGGGACAACCCACAGCAAGAGAGAGAACTTCCAGATAGACGCTCATCTATATACTGGACATGCCATGCATGATATGGAATAGACCATTGGCCAGTTTGGGTCTCAATGCTAAACCTAAGGTCAAATCTGGGCTAGTAATTGGGGCTGTGCTCCCTCCCAGCTTCTCCTGCCCCTGCAGACCCTGGCACAGCAGAGAAGCTGAAAAGTCCTTGACTGTCCTGGCAGCAACTCTGACCATCAGTGTGTGATCAGCTTCTTCTCAGCACAAATCCAAACTCAGCCTCTCACTAGCTGCTATGAAGAAAGTTAACTCTGTCCCAGCTGAAACCAGGACAGCCAACCACTTCACAGACAAGGTCCTTTGCATTTTGTTGAATACTGCCATTGCCAATATCCCTCTTCCAGAAGTAGCAAATGAACAGATTCACCAGATGTATCTTGCACTCAGGAGCAGAATGGAAGAGCTGGAAAATCCCATAGCTGGGATGCAAGCAAGAATAATGTGACACTTCTGAGAACAAACAAGGGGATTTGCTGGTCTTAAGCATTCACATTGAACATTGTGTTGGCAGTTTATCTGGACAGCATCTAACACTGATGGTTAGGAAGGGCCAGGTAAAAAAATACTATTTGCAAAGAAAATATTTGGAGATATTATATACTCTGTTTCATGCATCTATTCAAGAAGTGTAATCTAAGTGACCTTAATGGTACCATGAGTCATTACAGACACTAGGACAGAAGACAAGATAAGATCTAGAACATAAAGCCATAAATATCTGAGCAGTGCTTACCTTTCAAACATCCACCGTGGGATATTCACCAGAGTCAGAATTTCATGCCAACATCCCTTAAGAATTTTGTAACAGGGCTCCTGGGCTATTGGCTATACTTTTGTTATGCTCTGGAGAGAAATCAAGCATGAAGGAAAGATTATTTGAAACTAAAAAGAAATAGTGGTATTTCTTGCTGAGTTCGAAGTACAATATCAGTATTCTGCTGGTCTATGTCATTCCCAAACAAGTGTCTGAGGTTTCATTAGTAAAGAAGTGCAATGTATCCTCTATCATTCAGCAGCAGCACAAGGCACCTCAAATTTTGAAACAGAAGTTTTACAGGCAATTAGTTATCTAATGTTTCTAAGTCCCACAGGTGTTGTTTTGAACCACTAATCTAAAGGCATGTGACAGCCTCTGACGAGAAGAGGAATTTGCATTTACGCGATGACCTAGCAAAGGTCTTAACTGAAAAAAAAAACAACGGTCTTTTAGTCTGATTGTATCTTTAGATAAACATACAAGGCTATTAAAGATCACATCACATAACCACATTGTCCACTTGTAGCCACACCTGGAATCTGGTCTTTTTGAAGAGGCAACAATACAGGCAAAATAGAGAAACTCAGGAAGACAAAAAAGGGAATGGATTGCTTGAGAGAGAAATGCAAAAGTATTAAATCATTTAACTTTACAAATCAACTACGAAAAGAAAGCAAATCCCTACAGAAATTATATAAACATTAACAGGGAAGCTGCAAAATTTTCATCAGCAGAGATGTTTAAGGAAATGTTGGATGGCAGAGTTTCAATCTGAGTCAATATCCTCTTGAGGAAATGGCTTGACCAGAAATCTTTTCTAACCCAACATTTCTACAGCATTCTCACCCTCTTCTTGAGCTCCTCTATGCCAGTTGAAAAAGCTGAAGCCACACAATGGAAATTTTGCACACCTGATTTCCAGCAGAGTAAGGAGTTTCTCTGTGTCAGAACTGTCAGACAGCAGAAGATGTTTCCTGTGGCTCCACTTGCTGTGGAGAGCATTGCCCTGATCCAACAAGCCATTCTGAGCAGGGCAGCTGCTAGCTCCACAGCCTGGACACGTGGCCATAACTTAGCCCTCAGGTCATCCAAACTTTATCTTCCATAACCATGAACTTGTGGGTGAGGTGCCACAGAATCACATTTATATAGGCAAAGGTGTTGCATGCAGGCAGTAAAATGAGATTTTTGCCCTGCTATCTGCATAAAGGTCTAGGTATAAAGATCAGATTTGGTTTGGTTTGGTTGGGTTTTTTTAAACAGAACTAATAATGTTCCTTGTGTTATTTTCTGCACATGGAGTAATTCTTGCATCAGGGAATGACTTAGATAACAATCAGACAGAGGGTATTGAACTTGAAAAATGTTAGCTATTATACATTAATTTATGCCTCTCATACTGATATTATTGAATCAGCGTCCCTTCTGCTGTCTCTTCCCTGCCCCAGAAGCTACGCTGGAATTAAAAATGATTTATAAGTCACTTGGTTGTCCCTTTGGCCAGGTTTACTGGATTAGATCTTGATCTGAGAGGCTTACACTCAAAACCAAGAGTGCAATGAATTTCAGGTGGTTAATCAGGTCCCGGAATTAAAAGCCAATACTGTGTTCAAGCTCTTCTTTCTCATCAGTGGCCAAACCTCACCTTTAACATAGTTTATTTAGAAAACAAACCATCTTAAACAACAGCTCATTAATATTGTTAAATTATCTTCATTTTTATGAAGGCATGTCTGTGTAGGATTTGCCTACTTATGAAGCCTTGGTAGACTTGCACAAGGATTTGGCTGAGGCTAAACAGAACAGAATAGAATGGTTTGCGTTGGGTTGGGTTGGGTTGGGTTGGGTTGGGTTGGAAGGGACCTTAAAGATCATCGAGTTCCAAACCCCCTGCCATGGGCAGGGACACCTCCCACTAGCCCAGATTGCTCAAAGCCTCATCCAGCCTGGCCTTCAACACCTCCAAGGATGGGGCATCCACAGCTTCCCTGGGAAACCCATTCCAGCATCTCACCACCTTTTCCTCATGGAAAAAAAAAATACAACTGGGAAAGAAAGTCCCAGGACTGGGAAGTAGTTCACTTTCATCACAAACCAACCATATGTGGAGTTTCTGCCTGTGAGGCTATAACACGCCTTTGAGCCTGGTGGCAATCAGGACTCCAGGAGAAATTTCTGTAGTCCTCCCAAAATTGCAAGGTCTCAAGGACGGTAGGGATAGAGCATGAACGAGCAAGAGATCTGTTCCTACCTTGTCCTTCCTGCTGCTGCCACGCTGGTGTGTGCTCTCCTGTGGCTAGTGCTCGGAGTTTGGGGACTTAGATGAGAAGCTGTTATTGACTTCTTTCATAATCATTTATATGCCACTCAAGGCATATATATTAGCGAAAATATAGATTTTTGTCAGCACCTGCTTCACAAACTGAAACAACCACAGGATCTTCACTGTTTTCTGAGATGACAGGAAAAATAGGAGACATCTCACTGCATGCTGAGACTGTGCATCTCAATGACTCTTGTCATCGACAAAATCTTGTGTTTACTGATGAATCAACATCTCCCCTTGCCTGACCCCAGATTTCCCTCTCCTTTCTTTAATCAGGGCGGTGGGCAGAAATATTCTTGATTTTCTTTGTGAGTCCTGATAGTGATTTGAATCAAGTGCCTGTGTCTGAGGAGGAGCTGAATTCAGAGAATGAAAATCAGTTCCAGATAGGAACTACATCCCTTTCCTATCCCACATGGAAACAGAAGAGATTGAAACAGTGAAGGAAGCAAGAAAATTAAGTTTGCATTTTTCTGCAGTGCAGAGGCTAAAACCCTGTGCAGTTTCTAGGAGGCATTCAATCTCATCTTTCCCAGAAAAAAAAAGTACTACTTAAATTAGAAAGATGCAATTATACTAAACTGTGCAGAGGTAAATGAGACTCAGTCATGCATGAGGGTCTTAGAAGAAGAAAATGGGGCAGATTTTGTGGTTTCCGTGGAGTTAGTCTTCCTGTCAATCAATTTGGTCTGAAAAGCCGGGCTGAGCAGTCTTTCTGGATTTTATTATTATAGCATCAGGAAATTGCAGTGACTTGAGAGGCTATCCACAAGCCAAAAACACTTTTACAATTCTCAGACATTTTTGCAGTCTCTCAACAAAAAAAATAGGGATTAAAAGTGGTTGCGTTTTGGTGTGCTATATATTTTCTGAGTTTGTTGAAAAAGCCAGCAATTGATTAACTGAGTTGCTTTCATTTACTTTTGTCTTCAAGAGCTGTCAGAAGTCCTGGCTTTTTACCACCATCACTACCTGCAGCTTCTTTTGAGAGTTAATACACAGAAAAGTAAAGACATCTTTATATGAGACTAGCAGCTCGTAGTCCAGGAGGAGCAATGAAATACTATTAATCCCTCGAGAAGCAGAGTATGAGGAACAGTGCTGTGCCATAGCAAGCAGAAGAAAAACCCTTAAAGGGCAGGGAAGCTGTAAAATGACCAAATGTATGTAGCAAAGGGCTGTTGAAGGCAATGGTGGTAAGACACTAGAGATAGAGACTAGACAAGGTGGTAAAGAAGGATGAAGGAGTGGAAAAGGTCATTTTTCTGAGTGCTTACCTCTCTTGTCGATGTTGATATTGTCTTTAAATTAATCCCTATGTAAAGAAAAGGATCCTTGCGTTATTTGTTTTATTTCATATTTATTTTATACATATATATATATACACAATATATATATATTTTGTTTTTATTTCTCTGCAGGCACAAACACATGTATGCAAACACACGGACTGACTCTTTCATTCCAGGCTGTGTTCGGGCATCAGAAGGAGGGAACCAAGTGGGGAAACAGCACAAGGAGGTCCTGGCAGCAGAAGATGCCATAACCTTTCTCCGGACAGAGCAATAACCCAGATAAGTCTGTTTGTGGGAAGCATCTAGGAAAGCCAAGATCAGGGCTGAGCAAAATCTCTGCCTCTCAGGTTTCCAAGGAGCTGGAAGCCAAGTGAAATAATCTGTCAGTGTTAGTTTATATAATTTCAGGAATGCAAAAATTGCTGAATTTGCAAGGGCTGGAACACCTGGAGAAGCCATGAGAGATCTGAAATCTCCGCAAACACAAGCACAGGTCAATCCCTCGAGCTTGGCTCTGGGACTTGCTTCTGGAGACCCTGTGAGAGGTGGCAAGCCCTTTATACTCTGATTTCCTCTGCCATCCAGGACTTCCTAGCCCAGGAAGGACTGCTGTTTACAGAAAGTAAAGCACAACAGAGGTATCAACATGAGGTTGTGTCTCAGAGAGAAATTAGCAGGTGACTAGAGTATGCCAGGCATCTCCCCATCCAATCCTCATCAAATCTCAAATGGAAGTCAGTACAGATTTTCTCCACCTTTTATCACAATTAGTCTTTTTCTTGTCTCCTTGTGTGCAGGTGGTTAGGCTCAGACTGATAATTTGGGCTCTCCTCTGTCTATCCTCAACACTGAATGTGTCATAGGCTTTGCCTGGTCTTTGAAGCCACTAAGTCAAGCAGGAGCTGTTGTTTCACAAGCTCCTTTGTGTCTATTCACTCTCTGTAGGCCAAGCCCACAGCTTCCAGACTCCCCTTGTCGCAGAAACAAGAAACAGTCCCTGCGAGTTTTGCCGTGGCATGCTGCAAAGTCAATCTAATGTATTGCATAAAACCAGACTTTTTGTCCCTGGAAACCCGAAAAGAGGAAAAAATTGTCTAATTAAGACTGAGAATAACCTAGGTTCATTTATTTTTTAAGCTTAATGAAGTCCATGGGAAAGACGAGCTACAGAAATGTAAAGTGTTGTCGTAACAATGTAAAGCTACCAGGAAAACAAAGCAATGAGACACAAGTTCAAGTTTCTACAGCTCCACAAGCTATAGGTCAATCAGTGACAGGAAATGAAGTTTAAGTTGACAAAATTATCTTCTCACTTGCAATAGTCGAAAAGATATTTCTGTGCGTGATAATTAGCTCGCCAATGCAGGGCAATCACACTTTGCCATGGTAATTCCACTTCCTGAAGGAGACTCCAAAATGACCATTTTAGCAAATTATTTAAAATACTGACACAATGAAAATTAGTCCCATTGTGACTTCCCTGAAGTCATAGAAGGAAAGGTAACAACATTGGGAAGATAACCCAAGCCCACTGCCTACTTTTTTGCTTCTCTGAAGGGCCAAGCTGGTACCCACCAAAAAATTTTGATGCAAAAATACCTGTCTAAATACTGCTGGTACTTCCGATCTTATTGACCTAAGCTGATTTATTTTCCTGACAAAATGCAAATGCTTTCTACCTTCCTCAGAATCTTAGTGAATCACATATTTGTACTGACAGAGTTTCTGTGGGATAGGTCCGTTTGGTTGGTTGTACAGCTCAGTTCAGAGATTGTTTTAGATTAATAGAGCCTGTCACTTTTAAAGCAACAGCTGTTACTCACAAAACTGGACATTTTCCAGCTAACTACTGTTATGAATGGAAGAGTAAATAGAGTCCATTTAGCAGCAGCAAGAAACTCAGCGCTGCTAGAGAGCCAAGGCTGTCACAGGTGACAGCTGTCCTCTGAGTCAGAAATAAGGTCAGGTAGCAGAAGTGTCCTCCCATCTGCTTCTTCTTCAACAATAATTATCAACCTTATGCTTTATGTTGGTGATTGCCTCAGGTAAATCAAGCCTTGACATTTCTTGTTTGAAGTAAGCTCACAGAAATAATAGCATAGATTTTTGCAAGCTGTTTATCCAAGCAGCCAGCAACTGCAGAAGCTCACCCAGGGAGAGGTGTAAACCCTCACCAGAAGATCTTTCAGAAATAGGTTAAATGAACTCCTGTAAGGTGAGAGCTCTGTTTGATATCCTTTCCATGGAACAAGGAGGCAGCTTAAACAT
This sequence comes from Pterocles orientalis, assembly GCA_011057875.1. NCBI lineage: Eukaryota > Metazoa > Chordata > Aves > Pterocliformes > Pteroclidae > Pterocles > Pterocles orientalis. The sequence continues at coordinate 179,521 of WKFP01014240.1, forward strand.
TCCTCCGTATCCTGTGATACCAAATGACCTGCTAAAAGATGTAGATGTATTGAAATGGTTAATAAAGTCAGTCTTGTTCTTCTCTATGTAGCTTATATTCAAAGATCACATGTTAGCTGGGACACAGGAATTTGTCGTCACATTAACTATTGTAAATATAACAGTGTCAAATGTAAGTATCTACAATACAGATATCCACATCTATGGTGGTCTTGCTGAGAAAGATTAATTTACCTGTACTTATGTATCTGATGCCACAAGAGATACCCTAGACAACTTGAGCTATCTAGGACTTGCAGCTGGGATAAAGGACCTCTGGGATGCCTGCACCCTGTTATAGACTAGCCAAAATATCCTAGAGCATTTACAATCACAGGAGGTGTCCATTATTCAGCCACTGAGCACTACCCTCAAGGCAGCCCAAGTGGAGAGCTAAGCAATGGCAACAGACATTGAACTGATGAACATGGAAAACTACTTCAAGTTGACACAATAGTGTTTCTGCTTTACTGTTGTGGTTTAACCCCAGATGGCAATAAGCACCACAGAGCCACTCACTCACTGTTCCCCAGTGGGATGGGGGAGGGATTCAGAAGAGTCAAAGTGAGAAAACTTGTGGGTAGAGATAAAGACAGTTTAATAAGTAAAGCAAAAGCCGCACACACAAGGAAAGCAAAACAAAGAATTCGTTCCCTACTTCCCATCACCAGGCAGGTGTTCAGCCATCTCCACGAAAACAGAGCTCCATCACGCCTAATGGTTACTTGGGAAGACAAATGCCATCGCTCTGAACTTGCACCTCCTTTCTCCTTCTTCCCCTGGCTTTTATTGTTGAGCTTGACATCATATGGCATGGAATATCCCTTTGGCCAGTTGAGGACAGCTGTCCCAGCTGTGTCCTCTCCCAACTTCTCGTGCACCCCCAGCCTACTCGCTGGCAGGGTGAAAAGCAGAAGAGACCTTGATTCTGTGTAAGCACTGCTCAGCAGTAACAAAAACATCCCTGTGTTATCAACACTATTTCCAGCACAAATCCAAATCATAGCTCCATAGCAGCTATTATGAAGAAAAATTAACTCTATCCCAGCCAAAATCAGCACTTTTATCTATTAGCTAGCTCCCACCGACTGAAAAGGGGCCTAAGTGACACTCTTTACATAGCTATCAAGATTTCAGAAGTCCACGTGCAGTCGTGTAACTTCTACTCTATACACAACAGGGCAACACAATTTCCCTTAATCTAAACCAACCTGAAGAGCCAGCAGCTCCCCCCTTGGAGAGTTACACTGAGTGAAAGAATTTTCAGCCTCCAGGAGAACTCAGTCGAGCCAAGTTTCCTACACGGAAAACTTACTGGTACAAGTCCTACCACTGGCATCACCACTGGGAAAACAACTCTGTGAATGAGAGATGCAGCATGATAACAGTAGATTTTCTGCAAGTCCTGCAGTATTTATTTTGCTCTGGAAAGAGCTCTACACACCCTATGGTCCCCTCTCTTGGCTTGGCTGCTTTACAGTTCTGTCATTCCCCTGAGGTGTCTTCTGTGACCACCACATAGAAGTGCTTTGTCCTACATCCTATACTGCAAGGGTGTGACGAAGGTCCCAGGAATGTCCTTCCCAAATCTTGCTGTATTTTTCTTCTTAGTGACATAAATCTGTGCTAAGACTTATAGCCAGGATGAGTCTTGAACTTAATAATTACGAGGCTAAAAACTTTTGGAGGAAAGTGTGTGAGAGAGAGAAACTTTTTTTTTTTTTTCTCCTGAAGATTATGTTGTCAGTTGGCTAACAAAACTAGCTAATCAAAAATGTTGCATCTATTTCAGTCCAGCTGTCCCATACCACGGATAAGGAACTGAGAGTTAATAGCATGCCCAAAACGGATACGATCAAACAACTGCAGGAGTCTCTAAGTCCTCCAGCCAATGCTTCAACTACAGAGCCATCACTAAAGCAGGTCTAACAAAACCTTCCCACAACTGACTCATTTTTGTTCTACAGATACATTCCTATATTCCACAATAGCAATGCCTACTACAGAGCCCATTCCTGGGCAGAAACTTAACCCACACTGGATTTCCAAAGCTTTAAATATCAGTATGTCCTGTTAAGGGTTGTGCATAAGAAGAAATATTAGTGAGCTCTTTTTAATAGGACACACCAGCTTCAAGCAATGTTCAAGTCTGGGTTTTAGTTTTGAGAGAGCTGAACGAAAGACAGTGTCATCACGAAATGGGTAAAATTTCATCATATAACTGTTGGTATTTCTTCTACTGGATAGTAAGGCTTTACCAAAAAGTCCCTAAGATCAGATATTAACTTTAAAAATGCTGACGGCAACAGAATTTGCTCACAGACATGCACTGAGATAGGCATCCCAGAAGGATGCTCGCATCTGATCTCAAAGGCACTCCCTGGCAAACTAATCCCTTTCTCATTGCATGGTGGTTTGTTTGACTGCGTCCCAGAAGAGGTCAGAATTGACGCGTGAAAGGTGCACCCGCATCATATATCCATACAGTGACATTCTTCTTCAGCTCACTGTGTACAAGTGCCTGATTCTTTTCTGCCATGCACAAAAGCATTATCATCTGAAACTTAGCCCCGTATGAAACACAATGAAATGGGTTCCAAGGCTTCTTTTTTCTTCTACTTTCCCAGTGACTGAACTATTATACAGCTAATTGAGAGGGAAAATGCGCTGCAGACAGAGGGAGCAAAACAAAATTCCTGTAATATTGCACATCCCAGTAAAGGGTTTTCTCTAATGCATCATCCACAGAGCTATCGATTTCCCAAGTCAACACACCTTGCCCACTGCTTCTGCTGCCAGGTAAAGGAAAATGAGGCAATATCACTTTGGAAATGTCCATGGCAGCATGGTAGCTCTGCTACGCAGCAAAGAGAGACAGCAAGGAGAAACCTGACTTTCTTGCTGCTGTTGTCCTGCTGGTTCCTATGCTGCGAAGGCGAGCCACGACTCCAGGCTAGTGTCCACACAGTTGCTCCTGTTTCACTGTGTGATGATAAGCAGCTCTGTGGAAGAGTGAGGAAAGGGAGCAGCGTGGGCAGCAAATTAAGGAGGAGGATTTAGAGAGAGGAAGAATGCTAATGTGCAGCTGGAGAGGGATGTGGCCAGAATAAAATTATGGAAAAAAAAAAAAAAACAAAATCCCAAAATGCATATGCTTTCATTATTTAACCAAAGAATCTTGAGGACACCGATAGTAGTGGTGGTCAGTCCTTGTCAGGTAAGTGTCCAGCAGGAACTAGATCCTTTCATAAAGACCATAAGCAGCGTTGCCATCTGCCCTGTTTCCATTGAACGTGTCACCAGGAATTTAAACCATTTTAAAATTGTAGCTCCTGGAGGGACCTGCTATTTGTGGGCCTCACTGATGGCTTGAGCACACAGGTGAGAGCTGTGGGGCCAGAGTGGGCACTAGGCTTGCTCCATCTGTCCATGTTTCCATGCCTTCATCTTTCTGTTCCTTCATCCCTTTGTTCTTCTGTCCCTCCACGTCTTCATCCCTGTTGCCTTCCCCAAGGCCACTGGAGAAGAAAGCAATAGTGACAAGGCTGGAGGAATTTACCCCAGGGAAAGCTCACAGCAGGCTCCAGACTCACACAGTGCCATGGGATTTAGGAAGGGAAGATTAAGCTAAATAAATCTAAAAAACCAAGAAGATGTCTTATCTTCTGCTACTTTAAAGTCCTGTTTTGTTTTTTTTTTCTCCTAGCTTACAGTTTTTTTCCTAGTCGCCAGTGTCAACACATACTCTCAAGAAGATGCTTTCAAAGCTTTGTTTGCTTTGTAAAATGCTATTTTTGTTGTGAGGCAATGAGTACCTTAGAAATTTCTTGTAGCCCTGTCAAAGACAGAAATTTATCTAAAGAAGACATCTTTTCTTAGGAAACAGCATGAGCTCAACCCAAAACAGGTCTGTGATACAAAATGACTTCCAATAACTTGGACTATCCTTGTCTCAGAAGCGGTTGGCCTAAGGCATCTTGTATGACAGGGAACAAGCACAACATATACAGGTTGTTTTAGAGCATCTCAATTAACAGTTTACAAACTCCACCCCGCTTCTTTCTCAGATAAGCATGTCTTCAGGCAATATGTGTGCTAGGATTGACCAAATGCCATTGAAATGTTTCTTGTGCCAGAAGGGAGGTGTAATACCCACCCAGCTACCCATTCAAGCACAGCAACTTGATCATTACCATTCTGGGTTGCAGCATGTTCCTGCAGGCTTGTAAGAAATTGCTCACTCTGATGGCAAACATTACCACAGCAGAAAATACTCCCTTTCATGCAGCATTGCTGGGCATGGCCTTTTTGGTTTTTTTCTAAAAATGGCTCTTTAATACGTCTCTGACATCCTGAAAGCCAGCCAGTGCTGTGTGTGTTGGGAGGGGATGGGGGGCAAGCAGCCACCCTGATAAAATAGGACAATGATGAATCGTATGCATGACCCAAGTCATTACTTGTGCCTTTTCCATCTCAATCTCAGAGCTGTCTCAGCAGAGCAGCCATCCGGGCAGGGCACCAGCAAGTCACAAGGCTCTGAAAGATGCACTTTTATGTGCAGAAACAATGGTTATTTTTAATGTGCCTCACATTTCGAGGCTTCGTGCTGCTTTCCCTGCAGCAGGGAGAGGGGAGGTGAGACCCCGACAGGTATCTGCTGGCTGTGGGAATATCACACACACAGGTCCACGCTTGGAATATTTATTAAACAGGACAGTACGTGACATGCAGATCAAATATCAGCTGCAGAGGTCACAGAGGTTAGCACAAGCTCGACAACATGTTTAAAATCTTCCTTGCAAGCTCTGACTGCAGACTCCTCCTTGTTCTGCATCCAGCCCTTTGGCCAGACACCGGAAAGGTAAGAAGGATACAGGCTTGGGCACTAATTTACCACTGGCTGGACCAGTGCCATCTTAACTTGAAGCAATTGCGTCCCCTTTCAAGTAGTTCTTTCCCAATGTCTAAATATAATTTGAGGAGCAGCACAGGCCAGGGACTGCACCCAAAGGACAGAACCAATTGCCTGTTTCAGGTAAGAGTGTTTAATCATACACATGCCAACTTCCTCTGTGTCCTCCAGACCAAAGAATGGACTTTGACCCTTTTTTACCTGTAAAACATTGCCATAGAAACTAGACTCTAGACCCAGCTGAAGTTATTTTAGGATAACTATTATAGCCCAGTAGTATTTTACAAAGAAAATTAAGCCCAAAAAAATACCCAGATCTTCTTCCTCCATAGACTCAGACTACACCACTAAAGTCAAAGGGGAACCAGTAGGAATGAAAGCCTGAAGCTCGGCAGCTTTGGTTTGCTCCACTAACTACTACTGATATGCCTCCCAACTCCCTGGATATTTCTATGGTTTCTCATCACCCCACCACTTGAGAAAGATGCTCAGACTTAACCAAACATTGCAGGGTTCCATTTCTATGTGGCAACCCCACTATGTATGCAGTGACACTATGGCCAGAGGACATATGTAACTAGGACAAATATGTCCTTCTCCATGCACAGCAGCTGGATTGAACTCACTACCTCCACATGTCTCATCTTGGGACAGTTTTCTGTCCACGCTCTCCTCTGCTGCTCTCTGGAGCTGTACCCACCCAAGTGAATTGTGTAGGTCTGTGCTATTGACACCAGGAGATCAAGGCAATGATTTCTAAATAATCATAGAATCATAGAATCATAGAATAGTTTTGGTTGGAAGGGACATTTAAATCTCATTTAGTCCAACCCTAAATAATCACAAATAGCATTAGACTAAAATACCAAAAATATTTGTCTGGAATCATACTTTTAGCCCCTTCACCCTTTCCCTGTCTAGATCCACACGTTGTTCTTGCATCCATCTCCTGCTCTTCCAACCTCATTTCCTGTTGGACTACCACAACTCTTCAGTGGCCCCAACTCTTATATCTTCTGGGCTGCTTAGCCCTACTCCTAGCTCTTGCTGTCAGCACCTTCTGCTCCTTGTCCCGGTCATTTGTGGACCCATGGCGTCCTGCCTTGCCCTTCAGACTGCTGCATCCCATTACTTTGTCATGTCCTCACCTTGGCTTCAGCACCCCAGCTGTAGCTCTGGGTGTGACTGCCCATGCACTTTGCACAAGAAGAGTAAAGACGATTCAGGATAAGGGCTGTTTGCAAATTACAAACTTTGGATTTGGCTAGTTGTTAAGGCAAGATACCACTGCTTTCTGGAGAGAAACAAAATCTGACGTTTTTGGCTTTCTGCATTTATTTTCATTTAAATTTTAATTTTCCAAATGAACTCCAGCCAGGCTGAGCACATGGCTTCTACAGGGCTTTGAGCCCAGGAGGGAACATAGATTTTAATACTGCCTCTACTGCACTGCAGTGGCTGGAATAAAATTATTGACTTCTTCATGTAGAAGGATCTGGGATTTGCAAAGTATAACTTCTTCATCAAGAACAGTTGCTTATATTAATTAATTAGAGCTTTAGGATGTGAAATTCCAACATGCAAACAAAAAAATCCTGCTTTGGAAAGGGTTAATAACTCTCACAAGGTGAGTCCTGGGCTCCAGCCTTTGCTGGAGGACCGCAGTGCCTGAGGACAGGACATGAAGAATACCACAGGAACGGGAATACTGACTTGTGTTGACAAAAATCCCAACACTTGATTTCTTTCTCAAGGCAGAGGTTTCTCCTAAAGAGATTGATACTGTCCTGCTCTAGCCTTCTCTTGTGTGTGAAGATGTGCTTTGGACTTCTGCTGTAACTATTATGAGATAAATTCTCTCTCATAAAAGATAGAGAAGTTATCTCTCATAAAAGAGAAGCTATTGTGAAGCCTGGTGAGTCAGGAAGAAGAGTTCTATCCAGCCAAGTGGTTTTCAAGCTAGAGAACAGGAGCAGTTTATAGTAAAACAAGTCCATTGGCACATCCTTCCTCGACCATCTCTCTGTCTTGTTGGCTTCTTTGTATGCATCCAGACATATGCATCTGCCTAAGGCTCTGCAGAGAGCAGTTGGACCAACTACAGTTCAGTGGGATGGCCCACACACAAGTTTCTGCAAGACTGGGATGTGCGTTGGTAGGAATTTTAGGTTTTTAGATGGCTGTGTTCATCTAATAAATTAGACATAGTATGCATTGCTGACCAGTGTTAAATTTTTGACCAAGTTTCCTAAAGAGAAGTAAAATGTATATTAATAAAAGAGTCTGGAGCTCTACAGGACATAAGGGGAAGCTTCGAAGAATGAAATCAAGTCCACAAACATTATTTCAGAGAGAAAATTAAGCAACGCAGAAGCTTCAAAACAGAAAATCACGAAACTGTTGGAAAGAAAAAAGCTGCAAGATTCATTTAAATGTGTCTCGCTGACTCATGAAACAGAGGTAACCCAACAAGCGGGGTGGAATCCTGCTTTGTTAGATGGAGCTTTGGGGTTTCTCCCTTGTTCTTTTAGCCTCTGATATTTCTTGTTTTTCTTGCAGGAACAGAAGGAGCCCAGGGTGACCTCTCCCCAGCTCCTTTCCATATCAAAGCTGTAGAGTTGAATGTGCTCTAAAAGGAACTGGATTTTCCAAGCAGCAGTCACCCTGCTGCTCAGGACTCCTCTGAAGCTTGACAGACACTGCAAGTGACCATAGTTCTTCATGCAACAGGCACAAAATATCTATGAGCAGAGCCTCTGTCGGCATAAATTGCCAGTTTGCAGCATCTGAGGACGTGCCTCCTCCTTGGGCCTCCACTGTTCACTCACAATGGAAGGTGGCACTTCTATCTCTGATGGGCTGTGTCATCCTGGAAGGAAGTTTGTGATGGGGAGCAGCTTCTCCCAAACATCTCAGACTCTCTCAACAACTGAGCAAATTGAGGTTTTTCCAGAGCAAGCAGTGTTCCAGCCCAGGCATAATGGTCTTATATGCTGGAAAAACAGGAATGTATGGCCTACATCTTACGCACTCAAGATCCTGTTCACACAACTCTTGTTTCCAGGTTGATCAGGCACTAAACTAACGTGGCCCCATATTTTAGCTTTCTTCACTCTCAGTAGCTTGACTGTCTCAGCATTTGCCTGGGGAGCCATGAATACAACTTCCAAGCACATTATCTGGGTAGAAAATCCCTCTCAACCCTCAGAACCATTTTCTGAGACCATTCAGTAGCAGTCAATTACTATTTCTGGTAGTTTTCGAAGCAATATTATGCACACAACTTTTACACATGCCAAGGGTTGAACGTTTCTGTTTTCCTTGCCC
>WKFP01014240.1:189313-246107 GCA_011057875.1 Pterocles orientalis
GGGGGGGGGGGGGAACTGATGTGAAAACAGCAGTGGAGAGAGCAGTGAGAATATGTGAGAGGAACAACTCTGCAGATACTAAGGTCAGTGAAGAAGGAGGGGGAGGAGGTGCTCCAGGTGCCATATCAGATATTCCCCTGCAGCCTGTGGTGAAGGCCATGGTGAGGCAGCTGGGCCCCTGCAGCCATGGAGGTAACAGCAGAGCAGAGATCCACCTGCAGCCATGGAGGAACCCATGCCAGAGCAGAGGGATGCACTCAGCCTTTCTGGGTAACCTGTTTCAGTGTTTGAATCAGCATTGATAGCAAGGAACTTTTGGCAACAGACGTTCATCCTGGTCTTTTCTAACCATTGGATTACCACATTCTGAAACAAATTTTGGATGAGCATCTGCCAGCCTGAACTTGACAATCATTGCATCTCTGCTCTTTGAGTCTAATTATCAATATCTCAAACTAGTTCTTCTCAAGAGTTTGGGCTCCAGGGACTGTGTCTGCTTGCAAATTCATTTCCCATGGTCACTTCTTATTCAGATCCAATTTCAGAACATTTATTCTGGCCTCACAGGCAACAATCTGGAAATCACTTCCATCAACTTTTATGCCTGTTGCTGCAGAATTTTTATTGGTACCATAGAAAAGAAAAGTCTAGGGATCAAACCAACTATCTGAAGACACTTCCTACAGTACTTTCTGTCTGGAATAACTGGGAAAAAGGGAGAAAGTTTTGACACCTTCTAGCTTTTTTTTTTAAATACTTCTTTATCAAGACTTGAAAAATATCCTGTTTTCAGGTTTCCAGATGGCCCCAGCTCTATGATTATTTATTGTGTGGACAGGAGGAGGCTGGTTGGCAGTAAACAAAGGTCCACAAATTTTCAAAGGAATTCTCACCACTTGTTGAAAAACTAATTAAGTATCATACAGGCTAGATGCATGCTACAGTGATTGCAAATGCTTTGTGTCTCAAGTGCTATCTTAGCACAGACATCAACTTTATAATTTTAATTTCCTTACACTCACCCTCTCTTCAGTTCCACCCAAGTGATTTATTTGGGCTTTTCAAGTGGTATAAATTAGCATAAATTGAAATGTCAATATCAGGAAAGAGGAGAAAAAAAAAAACCCACCACAAAAACCCCAAAACTTAAAAACTTGTCACTGCTGGTAAAACTCTGGGTTTTTTTCAGTTTCCTGAAGAGTCCTTATTTTTAACTAAGAAAGCATTATTACCATTTCGAAATACTATGACCTCAAATAGTTAGTTTCACAAAGCAGAAGGAACTGCAGGTCATGGCTTAGAGGACCCTATCTCATTTGTCATTCTCAGTCTTCCATTCTTAAAGTGTGGGAGTGGAAAAATCTCATTATTTATTTGTCTAGGACAGATGACAGCATATGGCACAGAGCCTTGCTGGGTGGCAAGCGTTCTGAGTGCAGATGTTGGGCTATGACCGACCCAGGAACTCCGCTTCAGTAGCTGAGCAACCACTTTGCAGTAGCTGCATGACATCCCTATCCACGCACGTTTAAGACTTGGTCAATCACAGGTTCATCTAAGAAACAGACATAATCCCAATTTAGTAGCACTGCAGCCAGCCTGCAATGATCCAGGTCTAATCCCAGAGGAAAGGTGGACAATATCTCTTTGTTTGAGTCTTACACAGAAGAAATTAATGCAGTCTGAAAGGACTAACTACTGCTTTCATTTCATACAGACAATGTTCTGATGGTATGATATTGGGCAGAAGCAGAATATAGGAAACTACCTTTCTTATGAGGAACCCTGCTCTGAGTACAGACAAGAGGTTTGGACGCTGAAGAAACCTGAGAGAAAAAGATGATCCCTAACACAGTAAATTTTCTAGCTAATGTGACAAGGACTAGACATCCAGACTATGGTGATGAGCTAAACGACATTGTTTTATGGGAGGCTTTTTAAAAGCCAAGGGCCATTTCTACTTCATCTTGTCCCTTCTCTTCAGGAAATCCTCCATTTATCGCATTCATCTGTGACATGAAATCAAATCTCAGGGCAACCATTTGAGAAGTCATAAGCACACTGTTGAGAAGCAAAGATGCTTTTCTGTAACTGTATCTGTAACGAAAAGAGGATGGCTGTCTTTCTTTGCTGTTCATCAAATATCCAAGTATCATTTGAGCAAAAGTGCTAAATAAGAGCCAAGTGTCACAAGGTATGGTGGTGGCTATATTCACAATCTATATAACTAGGAGCAGCCAGGAAACAAATGAAGTGTCTGGAATCGGTTTTTGTTTCAAAGTGCAATCACTTCAAATCAGCTGCAGCATTTTACACATAGTTTTTGCAGCCTGGATGCTGTAGCCACTGATTTTTCACATGACTGTAACTGTCTTACCCTGGCCTCATGATCTTCCTCATTGTGCGTGACTCCCGTCATTCACCAAGCGCTTAGACTAGAAACTCATATGCCCTGGCACACAGGGGGTGCAAGTGCTAATCTTTGATTATATGCAGCCTAGCTTTTCTCTCTTGCTGTCGTTCCATGCCAAAGGGAGGAGCAGATTGCCAGAGGTAGCAGGAATCAAACATTTCAGAGCTGGGAGCTCCGTTATTTCAATACCGCAGAGGTGCACTATTGCTCCTCCAGGCTCATTACTTCCTTCGCCTTCAAGGAAATCAGAGACTTTGAAGGGATCAATAAGTACATTATTACTCCTGTTCAATTACATTCCTGCCTGATGCTGAGCCATCCGAAGGAAGCCATTCAATGAATTTAGCTTTCACAAGCTGATTGCTACACAGCCAGGCAGCTTAGCTCTGGGGTGGTGCCAGCCGTCCCCTCCTCGAATAAGGTACACTGCCTACAAGGGCAATCAGAATACCTCGTTATCCGAAAGGCAGCGATGAATACATTAGGGATGAGGCACAAAGACAGTAAAACTGCTGAATATTATTTTTAACAATCTATGGGGTCTCCAATCGCTCAAGTGTAGAATCGCAGCAGCATTTAGGGAAGGAGAGATTCCATTGCTTATTAGCTGCTTTGTTCGGTACAAAGTTCTCTCTCTAGCTCGTTTTAGAAAGAGATGGATTCCCATTTCTTACAGTGCACTGTTAAACATCTTTGCATGTATACCCTATTTTTATGCCATAACAAAGAGAGACAAATCTGGAGCCGGTTGTGTCAGATTCTGTGCCCATAACAAGCAAAACTTCTCAAAATAGGAAACCTGCACATTTTCCAAATATACTGCACAAAGGGGAAAACCATCTCCCTTGTCTGCATGTTGGTGACACTAAGCCCAAAGACCAGTTAAACTGGCATCACCTCGTTCATTTTCCATTGTTGCCCAGCTAACTTCCAGTTTGCAGCTGCAACACCACAACCTTTTGCAGTCCCATCTGCCATTAACGCAGGCACTTAAGGCAAGACAGGTGACAATGCTTAGATTCATTTTTCTTTTGGAAGAAACAGACTTTATCATGATCTGCAAACTCTTGCCCTGTCAGAAGCTTTCTGCTGGAGAAAGTTCCTTAATCAGACAAAAATCTAGATATTAGTTTCAATCTGAAAGTCCACAAAGACTGAAATGGAAAAGAGACACTTATTTTAACAGAGGACAATTAACTATCAAAGCTTACTATGGAAAAGGAAAAAATCTCTAGGCTTGAGCCCCTTAATCAAAGTTGGATATCTTTCTTTAAAAAGTGGTGATATATCATTAAGCAGCAATCTGAATGAGATTATAAAACCGTGCAGCGTATCCATCTAAGACACCTTTCTCCACACCCTGAGCCTTTGTATCTGTTTACTCTTTTGGTGGACTTAATGTTCAGACCACTAATCCATCACATCCTGTCTGAGCTTTACAAATAAGAGAACCCTCACAAGCTTTTGCTTAAAAGAAAATTCGTTATATGTCGTCGGTGCCAATCTGGAGGCTTTTAACAAGACTTCTACAAGCAGGTGCATGTTTTTCCTGTAAGGAAAAATTCAGAAATCAGCAAGATATCATCAAGCTGCAGCGCAGAAAGGGACAAATGCTGCGAGTGTCACGTTACCCCCTCCAGTTCATTCTTCTGTTGGTCTTTTCCCACTCAGGACTTTCACACCGTCAAGAGACCAGCACTTAAATTCAGCATTTCAGGGAGAGATGTCCTGAGAATCTGTTTGCTGGATAGACAAAGGGAGAAGTCCCACTTCAAGGAAAGAAAGCTTTGGAGGAATTTTCTAAAGTATTCTTACGAACTGGGGAAAAACTGTCACTGACATTCAAGGAATTACTTTCCTTTTCTCCTCCTTTTCAGATATATTTACCCAATGTATGATCTTCAGAACACCACAGGGAAATGGAATGACTTCACTTTCTAGGATCATACAGGGATTTAGAGCCCGTGTACTCCAGGCTATGTCAAGGACCCAAGGCAATGGAAACCCCCTTGATTTCTCCTGCTTTCTTCCTGAAGAACGTCGTCATTCCCTAGGGTTTTGCCATTAAAAATATTAAATTCATAAGATGTTGGAAAATATTTGGAAGTGGAAGGATCTAGACTGGTGTGCTGGTTTTGGCTGGGATAGGATTTTCTTTATAGTAGCTAGTATAGGGCTATGTTTTGAATTTGTGCTGAAATAGTGTTGATGACACACCGATGTTTTAGTTGTTGTCAAGCAATGCTTACATTAAGCCAAGGACTTTTTCAGCTTCTCATACTGCCCCTGCCCTCCCAGCTTCTTCTCTACAAAAAGCTAGAAGGAGACACAGCCAGGACAGCTGACCCAAACTGACCAAAGGAACGGTCCATACCATCTGATGTCATGCTCAGCATATAAAGCTGGATGAAGAAGAAGGAAGGGGGCGACAGTCAGTGATGGTGTTTTGTCTTCCCAAGAAATCGTTAGGCATGATGGAGCTCTGCTTTCATGGAGACAGCTGAACACCTGCCTGCTGGTGGGAAGCAGTGAATGAATTCCTTGTTTTACTTTGTTTGCATGGGCAGCTTTTACTTTACTTTACTTATTAAACTGTCTTTATGTCAACCCATAAGTCTTCTCACTTTTACTCTTCCAGTTGAGTGAGCAAGCGGCTGTGTGTGGCTTTTTGCCAGCTGGGGCTAAATCATGACAACTGAATACTCTTACCACAATTCTGCACTGGCTTTCTATTACATGGCTGGACCAACTGCTGGGCTTAACGACTTTAGTGGACCACTACAGGCCTATGTTAAGCGAAGATCTAAGAAAGCCCAATGCAATGCCATGGGACACTCATATTTCAAAACGTGGACCAATTGCAATTTGTAACAAAGCCTCAGTGTTTCTTTCTTCCCCAGAGGAGGATGTAAACTTGGTTTTCTGCCACATTGCCCAGCCATCAGCACTGAAGCAGAGGACTCCGGGTGCTGCAAGATACTGACAGGTAGCCGTCCATACAGCATGCCACTCACAGGATCCTGGCAGGCAACCTGCAAGTACAGCAGGCTCATGAGCAATTTTCTGAATGGAAAAAAAAATCACGCTACAAGCTTCCTCAGGATGTTGCAAATTACACAGATCAGCAATTACAGCAGCAGGTGTGTTTTTCTCAGCATTTTTTTCATCGGTTCTCCTTACATGTCCAATTTTTCCTTGGCCGTGCTATATTTCTTGGTTCCCAGAGACTCATTGCTGCCTGACAGACAGAGGGCTGTTTCAAGATGTATCCTGCCCCACTGCAGGAAAAATCCTGGCACTGGTTCTGGCTAAACTAAATTTCCTTTGAGACATCTCTTCTGTGGTTGTTTGGTTTAGTAACTATGTGATTTTTTGCATGACCTTATGTTTTGTGTTTTACAAATAGCAAAAATTCCCTCTGTACCAGGGAAGATTATGGAACGGCCCATCTTGAGTGTGCTCACACGGCATGTACAGGACACCCAGGGGATCAAGCCCAGTCAGCATGGGTTCTTGAAAGGAAGGTCATGCTTGACCAATCTGATCTCCTTCTATGACCAGGTGACCCACCTAGTGGATGAGGGAGAGGCCGTGGATTTCATCTACTTGGATTTAGCAAGGCCTTCAACACCGTGTCCCACAGCATTCTCCTAGAAAAGTTAGTGGCTCACAGCCTAGACAGGAACATCCTTTTCTGGATAAAAAACTGGCTGGATGGCTGAGCCCAGAGGGTAGTGGCGAACGGAGTTAAGTCCAGGTGGCGACCAGTCACCAGTGGTGTTCACCAGGGATCGGTTTTGGGACCTGTCCTGTTTAACATCTTTACCGGTGACCCGGATGAGGGGATTGAGTGCTCCCTCAGTAAGTTTGCTGATGATACCAAATTGAGTGGGTGTGTTGACCTCCTTGAGGGTAGGAAGGCTTTGCAGAGGGATCTGGACAGGCTGGACCAATGGGCTCAATGAGGTTCAATAAAGCCAAGTGCCGGGTCCTGCACTTTGGTCACAACAACCCCCTGCAACGCTACAGGCTCAGGGGCGAGTGGCTTGAAAGCCGCCCAGCAGAGAGGGACCTCGGGGTGCTGGCTGACAGCCGGCTGAACATGAGCCAGCAGTGTGCCCAGGTGGCCAAGAAGGCCAACAGCATCCTGGCCTGTATCAGAAATAGTGTGGCCAGCAGGACTAGGGAAGTGATTGTGCCCCTGTACTCGGCACTGGTGAGGCCGCACCTTGAATCCTGTGTTCAGTTTTGGGCCCCTCACCACAAGAAGGACATTGAGGTGCTGGAGCAGGTCCAGAGAAGGGCAATGAAGCTGGTGAAAGGTCTGGAGCACAGGGCTGACGAGGAGCGGCTGAGGGAACTGGGGTTGTTTAGTCTAGAGAAGAGGAGGCCGAGAGGAGACCTTATCACTCTCTACAACTACCTGAAAGGAGGGTGTAGTGAGGTGGGTGCTGGCCTCTTCTATAAAGTAACAAGTGATAGGACAAGAGGAAATGGCCTCAAGTTGCACCAGGGAAGGTTTAGGCTGGACATTAGAAAAAATTTCTTCACTGAAAGAGTGATCAGGCATTGGAACAGGCTGCCCAGGGAGGTTGTGGAGTCACCATCCCTGGAGGTGTTCAAGAAACGTGTAGATGTGGTGCTTAGGGACATGGTTTAGTGAGTTAGGTGGTGTTGGGTTGGACTTGATGATCCTTGAGGTCTTTTCCAACCTTAATGATTCTATGATTATCTTTTAATAGATAATGAACAAGGAAAAAGCTTCTTGAGTGCAGGAGAATTTCAGCCTTTAGCTAACACAGTTAAAATTTACAGATGGTGCTTCTAAGGAGTAACTTGGAACAGGGCCTATCTTTCCTCTGCATAACAAAGACCCATTGCAGCATAGGAACAACATTCAATAAAATTGCTAATTAATCAGTTTTCTTTAGAAATTTATCAGAGAAAATGGTTGCCAGACAACTTGGCTGAACAACTGTTTCTGAGTCATAAGAATCAGAATTGATTGACTGGGCTGAAGAAGCAAAGGGGCATGGACACACATTCCTCCTGCAAGCCACTGCCTAGATTTACCCTTCCCATTTCAAAACACTGCTCTAAAATACCTCTGTGGGGCAGATTTATTTGATGGGGAGAGGTTATGTTAGCACTTTCCCATAGCACACACTCATTTCACTCCAAAGTACCTTCAGTCCTGAGCAGTAATAAAAATATTTCAATTTCCCGACTGTTCATTGCCATTGCTCCAGAGACTGTGAACTTTCAAATCACTTTGTGTTTTGGGGGAATTTTTAGAGGGATTCCTATCAGACAAGAAGGGACGTTGGAGGAGATAAAGTCCCCCTTGAAAGCAGGAGGGATTGAGATGTCAGTCACACACAACACAAACCCTGCATATTGGCTTCACAGTACTCCTTTGCCATTTGCCTAGAGGCTTGGAAGGACTCAAAAACATCTGCACAGGCCCGGATCAGACGGTGTCCATCCCCAGGGTATGGTGAGCACAGGGTAATTAGAGAGGAATATAAGGACAGGTCATGGAGAAAAATGGTTCTTCTGGGATATACCCTCCCATCATCTGCTTTGGTGACTACACTGATTTTAGGAACTTCCCTACTTGAAGAGAGGACTCAAGTCACTGTTGACATGCCCCATATGATTAATAACGGAAAATCCAAGAAACAAATGTGCTTGCTGGATGAGTGCCTCTAGCATACCAGTCCTCGGGGAAACAGGGGATATCAGTGGAAGGACAGGATGCAGGAAAGGTGCTTTACTCCTCATTGTTCTCTGCTCTGTGCAAAGACATCATCAGGCCCTCATTTCAGGAGTTTATCACTTCCCATGACAACTAGATCTACTTTATGAATAGCCAGAAAACCAGTCAGACCACTGGTTTCTTGCTTGAGCAGCTCGAATCTGTTGTGGATCCTCCTCTCTTGCAAGTGGGAACAGGACTCTCAGTGACCATCTCATTGCAGCTCCTCCTCTCCTCCAAGTGTAAGGAAGACTGTGAGAACACATTGTCACAGTGACATGTTCATCACCTGACAAAGCACCTTCCAGGAGCCGTGCGTGATACTAATTATAAAGTTCTAGCAGAATCTTTGGACTATTTGGATTGAGGACTATTTGGATTGAGAGCATCCCACCTTCCCACTAAAAAAATCTGATCAGACCATCTCCTACCAGTGTTTCCTGTTCATTCCCACTATCACAAACCAGGTTCTGCTTTTAGATTCTCATCTTCATCTTTAAAGTCTTTAGAAAAATGAATTGGATCTCCTCAGCAAGCCCATTTTTCTACTGCATAACTGCAACAGCTGTACTTAACAGAGATGTAAGGGCTGGGACTTTGCCAGGATGATGGATGGTTATTGACTCTAGAATTCCCTGAAAGTAGTTGCATGATGCAATTCATGTCCAGCAATGGCAGTACATTTACTAACAGTGATGGAAAGAGACTTACACTCCGAATTTATCCAGGAAAAAACTACTGTCATCATGGATAAATTAACTTATGATACCAAAAGAAGGCAAAGGAAGAGGAGCAGACTGTGCACGACAGTCCTTCATCCTCTGAGTGTTGCCACAACATTGTGATAATGAAGTAAAGTATTATTAACAACAGATACAGAAGCAGAAAATCTGTCTCCAATTCTTAAATTTTGCCTATCTTTAAATTAAATCACACAAGAGAATACCATCACCTCTAAACAAAGAAATGTGTTAACTTTTTGGACACTTGTATAGGAATATGCATAGACACATATAAGAATATGTATATACAGGTTTGAAGACAAGGAAGAAAGGACACCACCCAGCTATGGGATTTTTTGTTAATTTCCTTCTTTGATTTTGGACAGAGTCCTACTGGAATTTGTCCAGAAATCATTGTTGACATGCCAGCATTTGGGAAAAGACTTCAAAATCTTTTTCAGGTCTCATCCAAAATAGTCTGTCCTGTTAGGTAGTGCCCACTGCTTACACACAGTGGTATTGATTTAGCTGTGGCTCCAGGAAAACAGTGCTGTAGGGGCTGAAAGATTGAAGCTGCCTTGAAATTACCGAGGGAAAAGACCTTAGATCATTTATCACTGAAGATGAAGTACCTTGTATTCACTGCACGCAAGGGAATATCAGGAATATTGTTGTATTACTGTGGTCCTAACCCATTTAATCTCTGATTGAGTAAGAAAAAAGAAAGCTTTTGGAGTTTAAAGAGCATGAGATTAAACCTTCATTTTAACAGTTTCCCTCCTTCCATTTACCTGCTTTAATCTCTGCTTTAAAATAATTTGGGATTTTTTATGGGAAGATCAGAGAATTGTTGAGGTTGGCAAGGAAATTGGCTACTCCAACCCCCTCATCAAAGCAGGCTCAGCTAGATCAGTTCCTTTACCTGAGTTTTGGATATCTTCAAGGAGGGAGACATACAACTTCATTGGGCAACCTGTTCCAGAGTTTGACCACCCTCAAAATAAAATTAAAAACAATAAAATTTCTTATGTTATAACGTAATTTCCTGTATTTCAGTTTATGCCTGTTGTGTCTTGTCCTGTCCCTGGACACCACTGAGAAGCATCTGGCTTTGTCTTCTTTAACTCCCCCATCAGGTATTTATACACATGGATAAGATCCCTTTCAGTCTTCTCTTCTCCAGGCTGAACAGTCCCAGCTCTCTCAGCCTCTCTTCATATGTCAGAAGCTCCCATCCTTTATTCTTCTCCACTACAACCACATTTAGATAGTTGTCAGTTGCTACCACTGAATCCTGACCCCATCTCCTTCAAGGCAAGCCTAAGAGCCACTCAGGGAGAAAGAAAGCACAGAAAGGAGAGAGAATGCAGCTTCAGTCTTTAAGTCTTTCTCCTTTGTAGCTTCACTGTTGGGAAACTGCAAGCACAACGCATGGTCTTTGAAAACATTAAGAAAGCACACTGCATACCAGAAAAGGGAAGGCACCTTAGATCATAGAATCATAGAATCATAAAATATAGAACCATTGAATCATAGAATGGTTTGGGTTGGAAAGGACTTTAGAGATCATCGAGTTCCAACTCCCCTGCCATGGGCAGGGACACCTTCCACTAAACAAAGTTGCTCAAAGCCTCATCCATCCTGGCCCTGACCGAAGTTGGAAGGGACCTATAAGGATCATCGAGTCCGATGGCTAACCCAAGCTTGTAAAGGCTGTGATCACCACGGAAAAGACTGAAAAGATGAGACTGAAGGAGAAGTAAGGCAGGTACTCTGCAGAGTGCCTCCAGTATCAGAGTGGCATAGCCAATAGGGTTCAGCAGAGGACCAGATGTTGAAGCTTCGAAGTGCTGCTGGTGATAAGTATGACAGTGAGACAAATTTAAAAGTGTGTAAAGTACCAAGGCTTATGCAATAAGGACTTCCTCCATAAGTAATGGCAGTAGACATAAGCTTCCTACTGAATAATAGCTTTCTAACACAAAAGCTTGTTTCCCCCAGACATCTCCTTTTCTCACAAAGTCAGACATGCTTTCACCTTTTGACCTGACTGTCTTTCCTTCACCACTGAGGAAAAACAGTCCACAGCCAATAAAGAGCCAGCCTCCTTTCTGGAAAGCATGGAGATAATTTTGCAAAATGGTGTGGTGGAATCTTACACTAGTGAAATACAAGCACCATCTCCAGGACTGTCAGATTAAATGCTTTCATAGCATCCAGTTGGCTAAATGCTTCATTTTTTCCCCTGTTTCTTTGTGTCTTTGATAGTCACAAATAATTTTGAAGAGGCAACCTGGTAGAAAACTATCCTGCATAATTCCTATGGTTTTAATTAACAGACAGAGCTAAGATACACTGAGATCATTTGTGTCTGTTCTTCATCTGAACAGAAACATTGACTAACACAACAATATTTGTCTTCTTTTGGATCCCT
Organism: Pterocles orientalis; assembly: GCA_011057875.1. NCBI lineage: Eukaryota > Metazoa > Chordata > Aves > Pterocliformes > Pteroclidae > Pterocles > Pterocles orientalis. The sequence continues at coordinate 200,641 of WKFP01014240.1, forward strand.
GGTTCAAAATGATAGCAAAATACATCAAAACACAATGTGAGGGTATGAGATGCCCATTACTGCAATTACACATGGCAGCCACATTAATTAGTCATCTCAGCCTAGACGGTGTAGAAGTGAGATTATAAATTTAAACTGCGTGGGTCACAACTGTAACAAAGCCAGAATATAAGCCAAAAAGACTTGTGGGAAAGAGATAATATTTTAACTATCTCTATTTTGGAAATGTTCATCAATTGTGAAATGCCATAGGAGTTAAGAAAACATTTTATCTACTAAAACTGATTGAGTGTTGTTTCTCTGTAGAGAGGAAATTCTTGCCTGTTGCTATTTTTTGTTTCTTCATAAAATTTTTTGTCTCCAGAGACTATACCAGGTTTCAAGACCTTTCAAACCATTGCTACTAGGCATAAGCTTTAATATTTTGTTTTGTTTGTTAAGGAATAAATGTGATATTTTGTCCCAGTTAGGTAAATTAACTTTGCTTTCTGCACTGATCCCCCAGAAAAATACAAAATATCAGCATTCATTTATTAGAGAAAAATAATCAGAAATTGAAGTTAGATTTTGCTGAGTTTTTAGCAAGAGATTTTCTTGCTTTTGCAAAAATGAAAGGAAGCCAACTGACTTACCTACAACCTGCCTTTTAGTTGCTTTGCAGAAACTTCAGTTTATAAACAGTTCAAGAACATTCGCCTTCATCATGGGTCCAGGATGAATGACCTAACCTGCCATAGGTTCTTTTTTTCCTGTAAGCATCCATCACTCCTTGACAGCTCAGAAGTCTTTAACTTTTTAAACTATGTTTTTGGAAGATGCGAATGATTGGGTTCCATTTTCTGGGTACACACCAAAAGCAAGGCTTCTGAGAGCTTATCAAAGGAACAAGGGGCAAAAGGAGTTGTGGGAGCTTTGTCCCTGCTTTTCTTCTCTGCCTCCTCTACTTCATCACAGCCAAACAAGGGTGTGTGTCCACACACACCACCTGTGACATTGACAGAGCTCTGCTGTAAGTACTGGAAGGCTGCTCTAAAGTCTCCCCCAGAGCCTTCTCTTCTCCAGGCTAAGCAACCCCAACTCTCTCAGCCTGTCCTTCTATGGGAGATAATCCAGCCCTCTGATCATCTTTGTGGCCTCCTCTGGACTCACTCCAACAGGTCCATGTCCTTCTTGTGCTGAGGACTCCAGTTCTGGATGCAGTACTCCAGGTGGGGTCTCATGACAGCAGAGTAGAGGGGGAGAATCCCCTCACTCGACCTGCTGGTCGTACTGATGGTGATGCAGCCCAGGACATGGTTGGCTTTCTGGGCTGCAAGTGCGCATTGCCAACTCACGTTGAGCTTTTCATCTACCAGCATCCCCCAAGTCCTTCTCTTCAGGGCTGCTCTCAATCTACTCTCCGCCCAGCCTGTATTTGTGCTTGGGGTTGCCCTGACCAGGTGTAGGACCTTGCACACGGACTTGTTGAACTTATTCTTGAAACCTTCTATAAAACACCAAGTTCTCACATGACAGCTGATCAGCTTGGCCTGAAAGAGAGAAAATTTAGTTGTCTCTTTTGGCTAGTTTTATTCATAATCCTAAATTTTTCCCCTCCTGTAAATTCAAAGTCGTAAAAATTCCCCTAGATCTCCCTTATTTCATCTTGTTGGCCTAGATAAGGGCTACTTTAGAAAACACTCTGTGCCTGTGTATTTACATATAGCTTAACATAATGAGCCACTAATCTTATTTGAGACCTCCAAGCAGTACTGAAATGTAGATTGTTATTAATAATGATAGCACTTACATATTGCTGTTGCTGAAATGGCAGTCCTTCCCTCCCTGCTTGTAAATGTTGCAGAAGGGTACATTTAAATCAGTATGTCAGGAAAACAATATCAACCACAGCAGAAACTCCCTGCTTTACTAGACATGTTTCTTCTTTGAATGAATTCTAGCTGAGCAGTTTCCTAAAAAAAAAACAAAACCACAAACAAAAAAAAAAACCACCCAACACCAAAACACGACATTACATGTTGGAAAATTCAGACCAGCATTGCGGCTGAATTGACCTGACGTAATTCAGAGAAGGTGAGACTCCCCCAAGCCTGATAAATCAGAGAATACCGTTAGTGTCTCATCATCTTTGCTGCTAAGTGATGGAAAGGCTGTTCACAAAGATCCTTGATCCCATGAGGTAGGATACGCATCATGGGCAGCTGATCTGGGAAAGCTGCCATGACTCTCTTCCTGAAGTTGCCCAACTCTGTTGGCCACAAAGATGCCACTCTTCAAGTGTGCCATCTTTCAAGCAAGTTGGGAACATTTATCACCCAACAATTTTCCACCTGTAAACAACATTTCATGGAAAGGGAGACATTGTGATGAAATATGTTGATTTCAGTGAAATATCTGATGGGAAAATTGGAGAAACAGGGATTGTTTTGACTTTCTCATTTCAATCTGATGTTGAAATATTTTGTTCCAGTAAAGCAGAGAGGTTTCATTCTGACTTTCTTACTCTGTTTTATTTCACCCTCATTCTACATCACAATCCTTTCAATACTGCGTTTATATATTTGTCTATTATGGTAACAGTTCCTTGGGTCATGTGAAAATACGCTGAGATGAAAGAAAATGGGTATATTTCATTTTCTCTGAATAGTATTAATTACTTCACAACATAATTTTTGTACAATCATTGATTTTTTTTTTTCATTTCACTAAAGTTTCATTTTGCTGCAAAAGCAATTTTCAAAATGGCAGCTTTTCCCACAGAAGGGAACATTTATTTACTATCAAAACCAATGCGCTACGCTAACAGTGTCTAACCACATTCAGGTGCCAGAACAATTAATTTTCCCACTGCCTGGCCATGGCTGCCCTTCTTCCTGCTGATCTACAGGGTCCCATTGTAGAACTTTCCCTTTGCATTGGAATAAGTCATCTCTCTTCCTTGCTGAGAAAATCAGGCACTATTTCTCTACAGTGTCCACAGAAGGCAGTTTTTGACTCCTAGTTCAATGTGATGGAAAACCATGGCATCAATCAGGTTAATTTTCACGTTAATTCCTGCAAGGGGTTTGCAAGCAATCTAGGAATATCTCTAGAGGGTTGAGAAGCCTGGTTCTGAACAGCCTCCTCATGGTGTTAGTTGACAGTGGCCAGTGTCTCTACACCAGTCTTACCCCCAGAGTTTTATCTCATGTTAGCTTTTGGTCCAAAGAAACCCCAGTAATTAGAGCTAGAGAAGATCTGTACAGTCAGTCTAATGGGAACAGGATCTTTGCTGAAAAGTTTGCCTTTGGTATTTGATTCCTGTAAGTCAACCTAAGTTTCCACCTGGAAGTCTACCAGATTTCAGGAAGCTCTGGTATCCATCTTGATCTTTCCTGTCCTTTCGGATTGATAACCATTTCTCCTCACTTAACTCTTCATATTCTTCATACACACCATGCAGGAAACCTCTGCTGTTTTATTCAGCAGCAGTTGTCTCTGGCCATACTTCTGCCAAATAAAACACCAGTAGCATAATGATGCTGTTGTGTAGCTTCAGTTTTAACGCTCTGACAAGGTTTTCATTATTCCAGATTTTGACAAACATTCATATTTCTCAATGTTTTCCTTATTCTTTCTTTTCTTTCCACCTCTGTACTGCTGTTATCTATTATTACCAGGTTGCCACAGTAACTGCATTCCTCAACACTCCTTATTTGTTCCACACCAATTGTTATATGGACTGTGTTTGTTCCTACTGTTGCCAAGATCTTGGTCTTTTTTTTTGTTGAAACTTTTGCCCTTATCTTCTCCCCTTTATCAGCAGTTTGGAAGCTTTTGGTTGCATGTCACGGGGCAAGAAAGAAGAGAAGTACCTCCTACTCCAAGATCCTATATTCACACTTCTCATTGAAAATATCGCTGTTTTCAAGGCAGTTAGCTGTTATACATCATTCTCTGCAGGGCATCAAGGTTTCCACATCTCTGACTATTCTCTAAGGAGCAAGGAGGCTCCCACTTCGACCTGGTGCAGATCACCTCTCTCCCCAGGACCACTCTGAGCATGAGCTACAGCAAACTGGCCACCCCAGCAGCTTTGACCGGTCCCCAGTAACATCCCCATGTGCAGCACTGGACAGCACCCAAATCTCGCTCCAGACCAATGAAACCTTTCCCGAAACTGTTAAATGAACTTCTGCAAGCTCTGCAAGGGGATTTCCTTCTCTCTCTCTCAATCTCTATGTTTTGCTGCCCTCTCCTGCTCAGCTAAGAAACCTCCCAAGCCTTTCAAATTTGGGGACTGCGGGGCCCCCCTGGAAATTATAGGCTCCCTGATAGCTATGACAGGTCTTGCCAGAGCAGAGCCTCCCTGATGGCAGAGGCAGCAGGCCGCCACAGGGTGTTAGTGGGATTAACACTTCCCAGTTTGCTCTGGGAAATACACATGGAGCAAACGCTCTGCAGAAGAAGCAGTAATTAAACGCTCCTATAGCTTCACCCCAGCTGAAGCACTGACGGGGACATTTTCCATGTGTGCCCTCTGATCAGGGAAGAGATTTCCCTCCCCTTTTCACCCATTGTGCTCTTTCCCATTAATTTGCTGGAGTTCAAGATGCGGTGGTGGAGAGGAAAACGGAAACGTACCACCGACACTGCAGCCATGGCCTCCAAGCTCACAATTTGGAGGTCCCAACTGGCCCCTCAACATGCTCTGCTGAGCAACAGCAAAGTTAGAGACTGCAACCACCAAAAATGGCAAAGGGCAATACTGCCACCCCCTCCATGTAGACCCCGTGCCCAGGAGGCACTTGTCTCAGAAGTGCTATTGACTCCCAAAGTGGGATTTAATTTCCACTTCAGATGTGACTGCAGTGATTTCATGGTGCTTTTACGGATTTTTTGACTACTGACCTTGTTGCGCTTCTGAACAAAAACCTTCTTAGGGCTGAAATAAAAACCCAGCACCAAGGGCATGAACTGCTGCACTGCTGCCAAAGCATCAGGAATGGAGCCACTGCTTCCCATTTAAAACTGTCAGAGGTAAAAGGAGATTGGGGCTGGTTTAGTGGATTGCTCACTTTGTCCCTGAAGGGAAGGCAAATGGTTTCCTCTAACTCCTTGCCATCAGGCACGAGGACACCACATAGTAATGCAGGTAACTGAGTCATCTTCTCCTCTCCCTTCAATGCTTTTGACTGACACTGCTTTTTTACACATAACTGAACCCATGGCTTGGTTTAGTCACCAAACTGTTTTCCCTACCTGAAAACAGATTGACACTGCAATATGTGATTTATATTCACAATTTTCTTGTACGATTCATAATTTTTTTCTCTATGGAGCCATGGTAAAAATGGCAAGCAAGATACCACCAACAGCAAAAGATGGAATTATATTATTTTATTGAATAGCAGTCTCCTTCAGAGTACCTCATATCAGTTTAAATTTTTGGAAAGGCTAAGTTGACTAAAGAGTCAATGAAAATATCTACATCTTCTCTCTCTGAAAAAGGACCAACTAAACTAATAACTGGTAATATTGAAGGCATATATCTAACTTCCATTAAGAAGATCAAACAAGGAAAAGTTGTTGTCCTACACAGAATATACTTCATAGTGGACTAACACAGTCAGGTGATGCTTGTTCCACACAGGCAGAGAGGAGAGACTAAGGCCAGGGTGGTTCTCTAGATGCTGCACAAACACAAACGTGGGCATGAATATGAAGATAAAGTCATGGAGAGAAAAGCCAAAAGAAGATGACCTTGACAAGCCATCTAATGCAATATTTATTGGCTTTTGACAGAAGATATGATTGAGAATGACATCAGCCAATACAGGATGAAAATAAAAACATGGTTAAAGTTGTCTGAAAACTCTGTTCAAAGCATAAGTGGAGGATATACAGCAGGAAGAGGGATATATCCAAGACAGAAAAGTTGGACAAGTTACCCACATGCTCAGTGCTCAGGGACATGCTGCAGGTGAGCTGGAGCAGTCAGTATCCTAGAGAGGACATTATAGAGCCTGCCATCAGGCTGCAACCAGGGAAAGACTGACTTCTCTCAAGATGCAAATTACTCTAAATCTTTCCCAAGAACACAACCCCTTATGGTGGCATTAATATCTGGAGTGGCAAGTGGTAAGGAACTCCCTGAAAAAAAAAAAAAAAAAAAGCCATAAAAGCTGGCATCAGGCAGAAAGTGTATAAAAACCAGTTTTGTTTTAAATTGAGATACTAACATTTACACTGAAATGTTGAGCCACAGGAGAATGGAATCAACTGAGCCTGTAAAAGAAAAACAGGCCACACTATTAGACAGCACTCTTAAAATAAGTTTTGATGATCATTTAATTATATCCCCTTGGCTGAGTCAGGAAAACAGGACTTTGCCTTATTATTACCATTTCACATTGTTATGAAGGTCTTTGATTGGGTTGAGTAGATGGTCTTAATGGGATCTGTCAAACAATAGGATAATCCTAATTTAAATGAAAAAGCTATCTCTCCCAAAGGCACATTGTTTTGATAAATGGCTTTTTCATTTAGACTCAAGCCTAGCAAGGCATTGAGTCATGTGTTCAAAATATAATGGCTTATGTGATTAACACAGAGTTAACATGGGAAAGGTACAATGCACTTAAGAAAAATCTCTTTATTCCCAAGAAGGAAAAGAAGGGTGGGATCAGCAGGGTTAATATTTACTGCCAGCTCTACAGCAACTACATCCACACACAGTACAAATTACTGTTTAAATTCCACTGCCCTCCAGTAAGGTGGGGGTCCAGGGAACTCAGGACAATAGATCATTTAGAGTTGCCTAAAAATGTAACTCTGTTGGAATAAAATTCTTTGATAAGCTTATCAAAATTATTACCAGAATGAGTAATTTCTTCCAACACAGTCGGAACTTGAGCATAAAATCAATCAAATCAGTGAAAGCAGAAAGGCGCATTTGTCAAAGCAGTATTACCAGCAAGGAGGCATATTATAGAAAAAGTGCAGAAAACTGCACTTTTTCTGCTCAGAAAAGCTATAATTTGGCAAAGAACTTCAGCATGTGCCGAAATTATAAAGTATATTACATATGATGGAAACCAAGCAGTGAGGTTATTCTTCCCTGGAATGGTGTAACTTAATTTCCTCCATTTGGCAATTAACAGAGCATGGGGAAAAAAACACCTTACAAATCCAAGAATAAATATATCCAGAGAAGTGGCAGTATGAGACTTCTGGTTATGATGTCCAAAACTCACAAAGCTTGTATAACTAGATCCATTACTGATTCATCTGCAATTGAACATGCTACAGATCTGCCAGTATACCAGAGTATTGGAAACCCATGCTATACCAGAAACAATAAAATCTGGACTTCTGTTATTTATTATCTGTCCCTGATCACGAGGGGCATCTCCACGAGGACCTCAAAAGATATTGGTGAAGGAACATCAGTGCACAGTAGAATCTCTGCCATGGTCCTTGCTTTCTTCCCCAGTCAAATGCAACACATCCAGAGGCTTGAGAGCCTCTGTGCAATGGATGTTAAACCTGAAGGGTGACAACCAATGGAGCTGTACACTGGGAATTGCAACTAGAACTGGAAATGTGGGGAGGACACCATAACGGAGAGAGATACTCATGAAAGCAATGTGCTTTCAGCCAGAAGAGAAGATTCGGTTTGTATACAGTATCACTCTTCATCTTTTAAAGTCAGCCTTGGAGCAGCTTTATGACTGTCAAGAGTGTTGTGCAGAGACCTTTGCACTCAGGTCTCACTGGATATGTCCCTACTATCATATAACTTAGCTTCCCAGTCACCTCCAGGGCCCTAGTCCCTGATCTTCCACAGATGCCTAAACATCACTTCAGTCCCAAGTTATTTTGCAATAAACCAGCCAGTCCTCCCCGAAAGAGCCCCTAGCTTGCCATGGGCAGTTTTTACCCCAAAACCCTTTCTCAGTGAGCAACATAGATGAGATTTTGCCAGGTTCAGTCCTCCCTGCCTTACAGCATCCTCCACACAGCAAAGCCCAACACAGTGTGAAAGCAATTGGTCTGCTCTAGAGGAGACAAGTCTTGATCACCATGGAGGAGCAGCTGGCATAACCAGTAAGAGGAAGAGGGAAAAGGATGAAAGGATGGCAATAAATGGTTGAGAAAACACAGGAGATAGTGTGATAAAATCCCCAGACTTTGTAAATCCTCTATGTTGAATGTATTATTCCCATGCAATGGAATCCCACTGTAGAACACACAGTTCCCAGTTACAGCCCAGCACTGCAGCCTCTTTCCCCAGAGTGCTGTCGTCCCATCTCACCTGCAGCAATAACAGACAAATACACCAAAGACAAACTCTGCAGGGCCAAAATCTCTCCTGGAATGGTTACAACTATGCTATGCTCCAGTTTGTCCCAGTAGAGCTGTGTGGAGCTTTGACAGAGGAAATCTGGACCCAGTCCTTGAGAGTTCGTGAACCTTTCAGTAAAACTGGATCCCGTTCCAAAAAATCCTGGGCTGACATCCAAGAAAAACTCCAGCTCCAATAACATCCCGCCTTGCCGTAGCTCTTCTGCATCCCCTCACACAATTCATGCCAAAACATGCTAGATGCTCTTTTCATCTTTAATTGCACACAAAAAAAAAGTGGTAAGGGATCGTGCTACCAGCAGAACAAATGAAAACAAAAAGGCCAGGTGTCTGCTAAAACCAGCTAGAAGGATGCTTTCTAGTAGCTGGGATAGTAGTGGGTATTAATTCACACAAAATTAGGGCTGCATTCCCATAAAATTATATACTATTTCCACATCTGTGCTTGCACTGAATATCAAGGAAGAGGGAAGGAGAAGCTCTTACACTTTTCCTCCTGTTCTGCAAGCAGAAGAGCATTTGGCTTTTTGTATTTGTTAACCTACTCTGGGAAAGTGACATTCAAACACATGGCATGATCCCAGGGAGCTGTGAATAGAAAAAGGGATTTGATGGTGTATGCCCTTGCAGACAATAGCTGATGCACAAGCATTGTTAGAATAGGGATAGCCTGCCTGCGGCTGCCAGACTTCATTTGGTGCCAAACTATCAGGACTTTTTAGGGTATCTGACCCTTTGTTCACTGTAGGAGTGTAGGTTTAGATTAGATATTAGGAAGAAATTTTTTCCTGTGAGGGTGGTGAGGCACTGGCACAGGTTGCCCAGAGGAGCTGTGGATGCCCCATCCCTGGAGGTGTTCAGGGCCAGGCTGGATGAGGCTTTGAGCAACCTGGGCTAGTGGGAGGGGGGTTGGAACTCGATGATCTTCAAGGTCCCTTCCAACCCAAACCATTCTGTGATTCTACATAAGCAGAGAGGACAGACAGCGCAACCTCTCCAGGTGGCTGCCAGGACTCTGTCATGTATCCCAGCCAATGCCACCCTGATGTCACTCTATTGTGTCCTGTCCATGGACTTTTGCTGGAGCAGTTCCAACTCTCTGGATACGTGTGAAATATCTACATTTTTCAACTCACAGCCATACTGTTGTAGTTTTACACACCACCACTAGCTCACCCTCCTCCCTTCCCCTTTCCGGGGGGGGAGGGAAGAATTAAAATGGTAAACTGGAAAGAAACTCATGGGTTGAGATAAGAACAATTTAATAACTAAACTGCAATATTGAAAATAACGATAATGATAATAATAATAGTAGTAATATGTACAAACATAAAAATGAGTGATACACAGCGATACTGCTCACTACCTGATGACCAAGGCTCAGCCCGTTCCCAGCTAAAAATCCCAGAGCAGGGAGAGTCCCGAAACCGTGATTCTGGAATGGATATAAGAGCCCAAGCATCTGAGAGACCAAGATGACCCTGAGAGAGGGGCAACCCACGGGGAGACAACCCACAGAAAGAGAGAGAACTTCCAGACAGAGCCTCATCTTTATACTGCGCATGCCATGCATGACATGGAATAGACCATTGGCCAATTTGGGTCTCAATCCTAAACCTAAGGTCAAATCCTAGGCTAGGAACTGGGGCTGTGCTCCCTCCCAGCTTCTCCTGCCCCTGCAGACACTGGCCCAGCAGAGAAGCTGAAAAGTCCTTGACTGTCCTGGCAGCAACTGTAACCATCAGTGTGTGATCAGCTTCTCCTCAGCACAAATCCAAAACACAGCCTCTCACTAGCTACTGTGAAGAAAGTTAACTCTGTCCCAGTGAAAACTAGGACACATATGAAGTGTCTGATACACTTGTGGTAGGAGCAAGAAGGTTTCTACCCTTGAATGACAGTGTGCACCCGGCACCTGGAGTCTTCTTCCAGCTCTGACTCTTTCAGGAAGAGCTGAGGTGTACTCAGGGGACTTGGACACCCACCATGCAGAGTGCTCTGTGCCAGAGTTTGAACTTCTTTCAAGCACAGAGCACAGCAAGCAGCTCAGGGCTTTACAGAGCACTGGTAGATCAAAGAAACAACAATATGGATGTTTTTCAGGTATAGTCAGACAGGGTTATACAGGGCTAGGCAAGCTGGCTGCTACCATTTACATTGTACTCCTGGCTATTGCATGCTCAGTGAACAGCGAAACTCGGCTCCTGATACATGTATTAAGTGGGGAGGACAGCACTGGAACAGATTAGCACAACATCACTATATAGCCTGTACTACTGACATGGATTTTCCTTTCCGTCAGGAAAAAAACAGGGGAAATCTCCATTTCTGCCCCCCCATGTCCAGGAATTTCCAATTGTCCATGCAGAGAAGCTTGTTATCATCACTTTGCAAGTTACAAATGAAGCAAAAATCCTTCGGCTGATTTGACATACAGTGCCAGCCCTCTGAGGAGAGGGTTCAGGTCTTCATGCAACCTCCCATTCCCTCTACAGCTCTGAGAAAGTTGCTTGATCTCTCAGAGTCCTTCAGATCTGCCTCTATAAAATGAGGTTAATGCTGCTGACCCAGAAGGCTCTTGTAAGGAGAAAGGTCTCTGGTGCAACACAGAAGGAACTAAAAGATAGCTTAAGGAGAGGAGAAGGGGGTTATTTTCATCTCCGCTTCTTAATTGAATAAGCTGCTATTTGCAAGTAATTGGGAGAAAACACTCGAGAGTCTGTGAGTGGGGTGAAAGAAGAGAATTCCTCTAATTTACATCTAATTGTCACTGAGTATTCTACACCTACAACACTGAGATAAATATACTTTTGTCTTTCTCATCAAACTACTGTAAATGGTGGCCAAACTGAGCAACACCAGGCTATCCTGGGTATGGACAGATAACATATGTTCTCAGCACTGGCAGGACAAATGGTTAATGAGACCTTCCTTAATGCCAATGTGTTTTAGCTACAGTTACCATCTAATACTCAAACTAATGGGTAGCTAAAGCCTAGAAGGTTCATGTGTTTCTTTTATTAAAAAAGCTTCCCATCCAGTCCCACTTCCATACTCCAGTTCTGCTGCAGATGTACTGGGAATAATGGAACTGGGAGAGGTTTAAGGCTGTTTACAGCCCTGATACCAACATCCAGAGGAGTCTATACAAACTGCAAGGTGAAGAGCAGGTCAGATTGTTAACATAAATCTGGCCAAGTCTACACTGGATGTGGTCAGACTGACTGTAGCCCAGACTCAAAGCAGACACACCATGATTACTGAAAACCAAGCTCAGTTCCCACAGATGGCACTTTGCCCATGCTTCATCTGCCCGTCCGGCATGAACAGGCACTTGGACCTCACATACTCCTCAACCCGTACCAGACCATTTCTATTTCAGCATTTGCGAAAGCAATGTGAACTGTGGTTGAGGTTGGACCCACATGCATGCTGAACTAGACACCTGAGCAGATCCTTGATGATTTCATATGGGTTTGGATCAGGCTCTATCAAAACCACCTGGAATAAAAGAACACCTAGAGGCTTTCCAGTCACCCAACATCACAGGTAGCACTCAGATTTAGGATATTCACATGTAGGTGTCGTCATTTACCTGTGTGCTACTGTCTGAGCTGACTATGGGAAACACTCAGTTGCTTAAACAAAGGTCTCTAGTGCTATTTAAACACACCAGGTAATTCTGTCTCCAACCACAGCTTCAGACAGGCACAGCTCTCCTATAAGGCCTCTGTTCTCTCTGTCAACCCCATGTAATCCATTTGGGTACCATCGGCTATGACAAATGGCACTAGAAGCCCGTAAAACCGAGGGCCTTCCACTGGTGAACAGTGCCAGCTGAGCCCAGAGAATAATTCACTCCAATGCAGATGCCTTCGAGCTATCAATCCAGGAAGGGGTTAGTCACTCATAAGTCCTGTGCTATTTCTGCCTAGCCCACAGAGACTTTTGGATGCCATCTGGCATCTCAGATAACACTGGGCATCTGTGGTTGGTAAATGAATCCTATATTTGAGCTGTCATTTGCACTAGCAAAAAGAATAACATAATGTGCTTCCAAAAAGGAATCACACCCAGTGTCGACATAAATGATCTCATGAGGTATAATGTAGTTGGTAAACAAATCGATCCTTTTGGGTAAGTTATTGTTTCTCTTCTCTGAGCAAAACTCCTACCTGAAATTTTAAGCTTGCAAGTCTGCATTAAATAATAGCATCTCACTTAACTCATTTTACATTTATATTGCCTCTCACATGTGTTTTCTGCATAGGATGCTGTGCTCCTTGCCAGTAAGCCATCCAGAGAAGCAGAACAACATTAACGCTGAGGAAAAACAAAAGCTAGTCAATAATAACCTCAGTGGTAATTTCATGATGAGAAATTCACTCACGCCCTTATTTGTGCCTGGGAGGTCTCGTTCTTACTATGAATCCTCGGGCATGAAAAGTGGATGTGATTTCTAATTTAAATAGATTTTGTATCACCCTCCAAAAATGAATCTTCCTGAAATTATTAAGCAGAGCTCTAACATTGCATTCTGAAGAGCACTGCATGTTCAGAATAATGTTTTAGGGGCATAATTGAATGAAAGAAACAAGCACTACTGCCGTCCATGGGACAGAAATGGGACCCATGCTGTAGCACAGATCATGCCTCATCTTGAATGTCTGAACATCTGGAAAAGAAAGTGACACCCATAAACCTAGAAACTTTCCCAGACTGGTAGCATTGACAATTAGACATGAACATCACTACTTCAATGAATAGAATCATAGAATCATAGAATGGCCTGGGTTGAAAAGGACCTTAAAGGTCATCTAGTTCCAACCCCCCTGCCATGGACAGGGCTGCCAACCACTAGAGCAGCCTGCCCAGGCCCCATCCAGCCTGGTCTTGAATGCCTCCAGGGATGGGGCATCCACAGCTTCTCTGGGAAAAATAAATGAAATGATTGGAGTTTGCTTGACTGTTGCAACTTTTCAAAGGACATTTCTTTGTCTGACATTACATATCAAGCCCTGCTACAGAACTCATGTGGACATGCACCTTGGTACCCTTCAGACACCACAAAGCAATGTGGTATCTCTCTCTCTTATTAGAGAAACAATAAGGCACCTGTTCAAATGACATCCACAGCCTTAGGTATGGCACAAAATATGAACTAGCGTGATCACTTCATAAGGTTAAGGGGGAAACAATATATTTATTTGAAGACAGACTTGCATCTCTTTGCAGAACAACAAACTTCCTTAGCTGTAGCAGTATCTCAGATAGCTCCTGTCTCTCCTCCTTTCCTAAGTGAGGTGTAATCTCCATCCATGGATTCTTTGCTGCTTACACTGTCTAAAGCAATTTGAGTATCAAATATAAGTTTTGAAAGTGTCTCCTACGCGCTTCCTAGCCCCCACCCTTCGGTGAGAAGAAAAGAGGTGTGGTACGAAAGTTACTAGATAATCTAAAATTAGCATCGCCCAGCCTTGCTCAGCTCCTCTTCATGGTCGTTTCCTTCCTGTCTCCTATCATAAGTACTACGTTTGTACCTGACTTAGCACATGTCTGGCCTCAAGCTCCTTGTGCCTGCTACAGCTGCCTAAAAACACATTTGTAAAACTCCTGACTGTTATAAGAACTATTAAACGTAATTTCTTGCTAGAGCCATAATTATCTTCTCTCTGTGACAACACCACAGTAGTACCTGTCAGGAGCAGGGTGATTAAACTGTGTCACACCCCACACCTCACGTACAGTGACTGGAGACTCTTTCTACAGTTGTCTTATTAATTGTCCCTTGAGTATATAACAGTGCTGTTTGTGCCAGTTTCTGCATATAAGACACTCTGTGGCAACTCTTCATCACTCACTAAATTTTCCACCAGTGGAGCTGGCATTACCATGAAGACAGCTCTCAGTCAGAAAAACCCACCCTGATGAGCTCTTGTGGAGACTAGCATCACCTTCCCAAACAGCAGGTCCCTCCCAAACTGGACATGCTCAACAGGAGATGCCCCCCAATGCTGCACGCAGCCCTGCATCCATGGATGGGTTACACACACAATGGTGTCATCACACCTCCCTCCTCTTGCATGACCATCAGTGGGTCCTGGGGTGCCATAGTCAGCTACACTCAGGCATCACAAATGGGGGGCATGCCAGGGTGGGCAGTGGTAGGGAGTGGTGGGTGCTCCTCTCCCTTCCTGCCTTCCTTCTCGGTCATAGAATCAGACAAACAGAGAATGGTTTGGGTTGGAAAGGACCTTAAAGATCATTGAGTTCCAACCCCCTTGCCACGGTCAGGGACACCCTCCACTAGCCCAGGCTGCTCAAAGCCTCATCCAGCCTGGCCTTGAACACCTCCAGGGATGGGGCATCCACAGCTTCTTATGTAAAGCAAAATCATATGCCTTTCCCTTTCGTGTTGATTAAAGGTTTCTATACTTTTTATTGGATCATAGATCAAATACTGGGGGTGGAAGATTGTTTACATTTTCATTACAAAGGTTTGTTTGGCAAATAAAGCTAATTTGGCTAATTTAAGGGGGAGAAGGAGAGCACATTCTCTTTTACTGGATAATAAACTGGGGCTAGTGAATTAATAAAACAGAAAAATAGCTATCATATCAGAAAGAGACACTTCTTTTCAGCTTCCTACCTTTATCTCCGAGAACGGCAGGACTTTGCATTGCTGAGTGTCCGGAACTCACCCAGGGATGATGGATGTCTGCATACTTCCTATGCCTCACTTCTTGAACATGTTTAACAAGCCTTGCAACCACAGAGCACCCCCAGCAAGCATCTACTCATCAAACCCCTCTAACAGCTGCTGTGCCTTTTGCCATCCCTTAAGCACTCTGAGCCATAACCAACACCACCTGACAAAGGAGCAAAAGTAGGCAGTGGCTGCTGGGTTAGCAGTGAAATCAGGCTCTGGGAAAGAGGTTTAGTTTGCTCAGGGAGGTGGTAGATGCTCTGTCCCTGGAAACATTCAAGGTGGGCCATTGGATGGGCTCTGGGCAACCTGACCTAATGGAAGATGTCCCTGCCCACTGCAGGGGGGGGTAGACTAGCTGACCTCTGTGGTCCCTTCCAACTCAAACTATTCTACGATTCTATAAATAGGTGAAAACAGGAATCAACCCAGCAGGCACTCATCCACACACAGAGTGTTGTGAAACTGGAGGGGCAGAGGTCTTCCCGAGGAAGGAGAGAGCTGTGCATGACCAGCCCGAGAGCCCCCATGCACCAGAGAGGTCCATATCAAAGGGGGTCTCCTAAGAACAGGTCAACCTGTGCTTTCTGGATGTAAGTTATCACAGACCCCATCAATCAGCAGGTTTTCCTGCAGGAGCAGGCTCCCAGTAGAGGATATAAATCCTGGGCACAGCGTGGGCAAAACTCGGCCCTTCACCCTAGATCTCTGGGTTTGGCCACGAACAGCCACAAGCACAAGGGCGGGCAGATCTGAGATGCAGTTTCACACGACCTTCCTCTCTGAACCAAAACTGCTGACGTCCACCCAGCCCTGTTTCTGGGCATGGATCCAGGGCCCGCCTGTGAAAGTTTGTCCCCCTTCCAAAACATCTCAGCTGGAAACACTGAATCCCTGAACCTACTCCGAGAATAACCCTGGACTGTGGTTCACCTCCATGCAAACACAGCCTTGGTCTGCCTGCTGTAGAGGGCTCTAGACAAAAACTGAAAATACCCATCATTACACCTCCAAAACATGGGTGTGAAGACAAAAAGCAGCTTAAAGATTTACTAGGGAAACTCATAAATGAGCCTGAAAGCTAAGCACTGGTGTCCTGACTTTGCAGCACCACCACTTTGGTATCTCCATCCTTATACCTCCTCCTTCACAAGCATAGCACAGGCCAGACCTCAGGTCTGCGGGTTACAATAGAAAGACTGGAGAAAGGATCTGTTGGTCTTTTGGTTTTTTGTTTGGGTTTTTTTTTTCTATGTTAGTCTCATTTTCTACCTAAAATAAATAAGTAAATTATTCCTTTGAGAGGTGTCCTTATCTTTAACAAGATACCTTGATTTCCATATCAAGGAGCTGCCTCTTATTTCTTGGAGATAATAAAAACAATGTCCCAGAGAATTTTGGTTTAGATTCAGCAGCTGGTGAAAAACCTGTTGATAAAGATTAGGAAATATTGGAGGAAGACTTGAAAAGATCGTGTCTGAGGATTATCTCTACACCCAAATAGGTGTGAAAAAAATAAATAAAAGCAATAAAGGCCATTCCATTTAAACAGAGAGATAGACAAGCTCCTTTTGCAGTAAGAAATGCAGTTACTTCTCAAAAAAAACAACAAAGAAGAGCACAAACACATAAACTAGCAAGTGAACATGATTAAAATAATCTGTAAACACGAAGCGGTCAAAATAGGGATGTAATTAGGACAGTGAAGGAGGAAAAAAAACCAAACAACCAAACACTGAATTGCAGAATAACATTGCAAAATAACATTTCAAACAGCAATTCAGCCTCTCCCTACTTACAGGCTAGAAGGAAATGAGCTTAAGGAGACCTGATAAGCCGATAATTGTATTGTACTGATTCATTCCTCCCTCCAATACAGCTCCTTTAATGGGATCTTTGTACATTGGAGAGGGGTGGAGAACCAGCTGCCATCCCTCAGATAACAGTTCAAATCCTCTTCTCAATGAGAAGTTTAATCCCAGAACTGTTCAAAGAACGACAGGCCAAGAAACGGGCTGGAGTAGCTTCTGAGCAGTGTTGTGCCTGAACTCCACCAACCTTGGTGGCCACCAGCTGGCATGTGGTTGAACATTCCTGTGAGAAACAATTACTTTTCCAGTCCCTGCCATAGATTCAGATGCTCTAGTCATCTTCTGCTCCAACTCAGGGATAACAGCAGAAGCAGCTCTTGCCAACATCAACCAACAGCTCTTGCCCAGGTCTTGCTTCAAATCTGGAAGCATGGTCCCTTTTTAAGAGTTCTGCTCAGAGTTGCTGTCCCACTTCAGCAGCTCCTCTTGTCCTTTCATACCCCACCTCTTCACCCTCAGCTGCACCTTGCAGGAACCACTCCAGCTATGAGGAAAGTTCTAAGGGGCTTGGGTTTAGCATTTTCTGTTCACATATGCCTGAACAAGTGATGTCCCTGGTGGGAACCTTGGCTGGCCCCCAATGGCACCCCAAAAAGGTACACAACCAGCATCAGAGTCGTCACAGAGCTAAGGAAAGCAGCAAATGGTGAGAAGTCCAACTCACCCAGAAAAGGGGTAATTTTCTCCCTTAGGTAGCTTTTGCAAGATTAAAACAGTTTCCAGGGGAGATTTCCTGCGAGAAATGCTGTTTCTTGGACTACAGTTTTGTCCCAGTCTAGTCTGGGGGCTTCCCAGTGTTAGTGGGCTGAGGTAAAGCCCACCACAGTGAAAAAAGGCTGAACACCACTTCTTAGCTTCTAAACAAGTTCTCAAATGGCTGAATTTAATACTGAAAGTCATACTTGTCTGCACAGATAGTGACAGCCTGGATACTTACATTGTCTATTCACTCACAAAACAGGAAATATTTAAGAAAGAAAAGCGATATTTTCCCTACATCATGCCTATGGCTCAGCCCTGGGAGAAGGAAGAGATTCAGACAACAGGCCTGCCCAGGTGCTCACCCATTGCAGAGCATCACAGCAGCAGATCTTTCTGACCCTCCCGGACAGGCCCACCACATCTGAATTCACCCTGCTTAGCAGATGAATGGTGAAGTGTCCCCATCATGTCATAGAATCATAGAATGGTTTGGGTTAGAAGGGATCTTGAAGATCATTGAGTTCCAACCCCCCTGCCATGGGCAGGGACACCTTCCACTAGCCCAGGTTGCTCAAAGCCTCATCCAGCCTGGCCTTGAACACCTCCAGGGATGGGGCATCCACAGCTTCTCTGGGCAACCTGTGCCAGTGCCTCACCACCCTCACAGTAAATAATTTCTTCTTTATATGTAGTCTAAATCTACCCTCTTACAGTTTAAGTCCATTACCCCTCGTCCTGTCACTACATGCCCTTATAAAAAGTCCCTCCAAGCAACTAACAGGTGACATCAGCAATGAGCAAACAGGAGGTATTAGGGAGGCGGGCGTCTGGTAGATGAACCCTGCAGCAGTCACCATGTGTGACAAGGAGAGCTGAGACAAGAGCTTCAGCTAACAGGTGGATAACAAGGGACAAGGAGACCAAAGGTATCTTACATCTGCTCTGCAGCAAGTCTTGGACACATGGGAGGACATAGAGGGAGGAGAGTCCAGGAAGAACTGCAGATGCTCAAGAGAGGTGAGGTGGTGGTGTCACCAAAGGGTGAGGAAGGAGGTAGATGGGAGCTCTCACATCACAGCCATGAGCTGTGACCTCTTCCCAGGCAAGCTCTGGATGGGCAGACACCAAAGCACCAGGAAAATAACCCCAACTCTACCCAAAAATTTCAATGGGGAGGGAGGGGAAAGGAGCAGAGAGAGGTTGTTTTCAGAAAAAGCACCATCTCTTGAGATGCAAGGGATGCTCCTGCTCTCAAGCGGGAGAACTCTGCATCTTCCTTGTCTACCCTAAGGGTCTTATCAGTGCTGTCAGTACCCTCACAACCCCCCATGAGGCTAAAGCAGAGGATTCAGGACTAAGATCACAATGTGGGGATGTAGCGTGAAGACTTTCAGGTCTGGGGGACTTCTGAAGCATATTGAAAAGAGATGGGTCATTTGCAAAGAAAATAAAACCATTGGCTCCCTGCTTGGCCTTGATTTTTCTCCAGTAGGCAGATGTTTGATTCAAGGATTTTGGCAGATGCTTATGCACCAGAGATATGAAAACCACAGAAAGGAGAGAGCAGCTAGACAGATATCTACAACGAATCCTGAGTATATTTGCCTGAGGATATTTTGTGTCACATGTATAATAATTTCAGCAAAATGCCATAGCCTGTTAATTAACTGAAAAACTAATTATATAGAAAATCTGTTACACTTTTGGAAATAAGTAGCAGCCCTATTTAAGGCTGTTTTTTTGGTAAACAAGCCCAGGTCAGTGGAAATTTTGAAGCTGACTATATGAACCCTAAGATTTCTATGTTTTGTTAATGATCAGCAATGTCATATTTATCAGACTACGAACTGATGGAAACTAGAACCTGTGCTGGCTGCTCCCACTGTGGTGACTGGCTCTCAGAGGCACTTCAGTCAGCTCCAGACACTGAAAAATCCTGAGTCAGGCTTTAAAACTCACATGCCCTGCTTGAAAACCCCCAAGAGAATTTGACTTTTATAAATAATAATAACAGCAGCAGCAGCAGTCTTGATGTCCTACCCTTGCCTTTCTGCTTTATTTCCAGGTTGCATTTCTCAGCTCTAATTTACTTTTTTACCATGATACCTGAGAATATCATGTGCTAGATGGTCCCAGGAGCTGGATGTATCAGAAAAACCTCATACATTGCAAAACTAACAGTAAAATTACACAACAACAGTGTTGTGGCCAGCATCTTTACAAAGCAGGCATATATGTATTTCTTTCACTTACCCAGACAAATCTATCAAACGTCTGTCCTCTCCAGCAACTTTATGGGACAGTAAAACCCCAGTGAATAAACCCAGATAAGGAGCAATAAATGATTGGCTTGGAAAACAAAACAAAAAAAAAACCAAAACTTGCAAAATATTGGAGCTGCTTAAAAACCATCAGGGAAGAATTAAGCAGCATTATAGACGATTTCAGTCTGCAGGCAAACGTGGGTTTGCGTCCCAATGATCTTCTGCACACGAAGCATTTTTAGCCCCCTTCTTTGTGTGTGTGCATTTGGAGATTTTTAGTTGTATCCTGTTCTTAGTTCCTTCATTTTTGTCTTGAAAAGGTGGAATAAGAGGGCAGCAATAGGAAAGCCAAAAATATCCTTGATTTTCATTTTCCAAAAATGGCCCCTTTGGAGGCAAAGAAAAAAAAAAAAGTTATTTTGTTTGGTGGGTTAAGGCAAATGCCCCATTTTGAAAAAAAAAAAAAAATGCTGTTTCCAACCCAAACAAGCCTTCCAGCACTAGGAAATACGTGATTTGATTGTGCAAGTCAAAGGTATTTCTGTGGACTGAGGGCAAAGAGAGAAGCAGTGGGCATGTTGAGACTGCAGCCACAGTGCTGGCCTCTGTGCCCATCTCTGTCCTTTCTGCAACAACCTGAAATCTGCT
This sequence comes from Pterocles orientalis, assembly GCA_011057875.1. NCBI lineage: Eukaryota > Metazoa > Chordata > Aves > Pterocliformes > Pteroclidae > Pterocles > Pterocles orientalis. The sequence continues at coordinate 221,178 of WKFP01014240.1, forward strand.
GCCTCGGTTTCCTTGTGGGTAAAACACATTAAAAAATAGTAACTCTCCTCCCAGAGGAAGCTCAGAGGAATAATTAACTAATGCTTGCAAAGTGCCAGCAAGCACTAATTACTATCATTATGCACGAAAGGAAAAGTCGGGGTTTGCTTTGGTCGTAATGGTGCTTGTTTTCCCAGGTTCAACGAGCTACTGCATCAATGAGCCACTGATGGGGCTGTAAGTGGCTCCCCAAGGCGCTGCAGCATTTTCTGAAAATATAAACACTAACAAATTAATTTATCTCTCCAACAGCCTCCAGGAAAGTGAAGGCTCCAGCCTCCACTCAGCATGGCACACTGGGGGGGAAAAAAAAATTTATTCCTGTTGTTCAGGGCTGGTAATGTGCCTGGGCTGAGCTGTACATCTCCATCCATCTACACTGGAGCTATGCCCTGGGAGCAGGGAGCCAGGGATGGGTTCATCACTGGTCCACGCTGGTGCACGCAGGACGGGGTAAACCACCTGGTTTTGGAGGGAGGGAAAGAGAAGAAAGGACTTGGCCTAAGGAACAGGACTCGAGATGTGCCATGTACTTTTCTTCACTGAAAGAGTGCTCAGACATTGGAACAGGCTGCTCAGGGAGATGGTGGAGTCACAATTCCTGGTGGTGTTCAAGAAAGATGTAGACGGTGTTTAGGGACGTGGTTTAGTGGGTTGGGTGGTGTGTGTTGACAGTTGGACTTGATGATCCTTGAGGTCTTTTCCAACCTTAATGATTCTATGATTCTGTCCAAAAATCAGGCCCTGGCTAAGAACCAGGAATGGTTTGGGGAAAGACCAGAGGTATGGAGATCACCATCTGTGGAGAAGCCATCTCACCATTTCAATTAATCCATGGAGAAGGGACTTCTGTTGGCAGACAGGCTTTTCACTGAGCAAAGAGGTGTTTTGCAATAAAGGATCCAGGCTACTATGTGCCCAAGTGAACATTTATCTACCTGGGAAAGTAACAGATTCTCTTTCATCCTCCCTTTCCACATCAGGAGAGGCTGCCAACAGGTCTGTGTGAGTTCAACCAGAAATTACACCGGGGTCCAGGAACATGCTGTTGTTTGTAATCTGCAGAGGTCCATCCTCTGCAGGGTCTTTCACAGACAATGCAGCAGAGGCAGGCAGAGACAGCATCCATTAGCAGCATGACACCACCAGAGCCTGCAGACGGATAAAAGGCTTTCTTCAGGTTTGAAAGAGAAATTGCCGAGTTCACACTAAGTGCAGGCTGGGAACCACAGCTCAAATTTAATTGCATTCCCCAATTAGACAATTGGAAAGAAATTGTCTTGCTGATTAGTGTCTATTTGTGAAGACGTAACAAAGCAGGGAGATGGGAATAGTCCTTGGACAGGACATCTTCCAAGATAGTAGCAATAAAGACGAGGAGCTGTTCCTGCAGTCCTGGGGAGAGACAGTGTCAAGGAGTCTTTTCACAGCACTTTTCTGTCTCGCAATAATTTTTCCAATTAAATACTTAGGTATGTATATATGCATTCACACACACACACCCTCTCACAAAGCAAGGCAAAAAGTCATATATTAATGTTAGTGTTTGAAAAGTGGATCTCATCAACCAAAACATCTTCAGTGTTGAAATTTCCCTTACAATGATTTGAAAACTCTTTCTTTCAAAACACAAACTGAGCTTTCCAAGTACAAAGTAATTTACAGATCAAACTCCAAAATTTTAAGTAAAGCCCTCCAATTCCCTTCTCACCCTCCCAAATGTTTTGGAGATGGGAGGGCCACTTGAAAATTCACGCTCCCTAAAAAAAAAAACAAGTTGGTGAGGTCTCTTGTCTGCTGACAGTTAAAAAATAGCCCTATTGAGCTAATTACTGCTACAGATGTGAGGCAGGGCTGGCAGGCATGGGGATGTGAGAGAGATGGGAAGGAGGAGGCAGCATCAGCGTAACCGAGGTGTCCAAATGCCACCAAGGGAGGGTGATGGTCCTGTGCCAGGAGAATCTGGAGCAAGTCCCACTGGAACGGCAGCAGGGCAGAGCAGGATGATGGGGTCACAGCTCCACGGTGTGAAGCTGGGAGTGAAATGCTGTGATCCACCTCCTTATGCCTGGAAGCAAAAGATTCTTCTTTCCCCCAGGAAGAAGGTTCCCCTTTAGAGCCAGATGGGCTTGATCCTCCTGCTCATTCCAAAGCCATTCCAAAGGATTAATCTTGGAAAAACCAGCCTGTGTTACCTCAATATGACGTTAGATGTCACCCATGCACTGCTTTTACTGCCTGTCTCCCTGTCCAGGTCCCCACATGGGAAAGTCATGTACAGCCCATTCCTCCTCACACCCAAGGACTAGTGATTCAAGTTTGGGGGGACTTCAGGACAGCACATTGCCCAGGCACCTGGAGATGCTCCCAGCACCAGAAGAAATGCCCCCAGACCAGAATCTGATCCCTCAACCTGCAAGAGATGGGATGGAGGTAGGATTTCCACAGCCCCTATGGCCTTACAGGACAGAGGTAGGTATTTGGCTCTGACCCAGCAGAGCCAGGACTCATGAGATGATCCGAGATGCAGATGGTTAACTCAGTGCACAGTCTATGACCCGTCCCAGCGAGCACTGCTCATGCCTGGACACCCTTTGAGGGGACTGAAGAGTTTGGAGATGGGTCCCCACTGGGATGCACCCCTCGTTCAGCAAGAAGAGCATACAGTTGTATGGATTTTAGACATCCGGTGCCACCCATCCGTGTGCAGGGAATGGGTCCTCAAAGGGGACCGCAGCCAGAAACAACACAGCCTCGACCACCCCTATATTGTAAAGCAAGCAGGGTGGTCTGCACCCCCTGTCCAGACCCCCCTGGCTAAAGGCCTCCTTCGCACGACTTCTCCTCTAAGAGAAGGGGAGGCAAAGCCCCTGGAGGGTGGCCATCAGGCTGCAAAACCAGGATGGACCCAGCTGAGCAGCCCCACGCCAAAACCACCCCTGTTGCCATTTGAATGCTGTCCCGACCCGACACCAAGGGGGGCAGGATCTCTCCCAGGGCCAACCAGGCCGGCAGGAAGAATTCCAGCATTCCCCAGCCCCGTGGATGGGTGAAGGAGACCAAGCCCATGGAAATCCCCTTCCACATTCCCAGCTGCGGTGTCTCCTCTCAATGCAAGGGCGCACAGCAGTGGCAGGCTGAGGGAGGCACACTGGGGAACATGTTTACAGAGCTGTCAAACCACAGGAAGTCCCAGCTCCTGGGGATGAAGAAGAGGAGAAGGAGGCAGATGAGGCCAAGGCTCAGTCAGCTGGTCTCCACTGTCACCAGCAAACAAAATCCAGAGCACAGCTCTGCTGTTATACTGGGCCATGTGAGATGCAGGAGGCACTGGAGCCTTTTCTCCTTGTTATTTTATCTCAGAGTAGCTCAGCAAGTCCACCAGCAAAGGGAGAGAAAAGCACCTGGGAAATATGTTGCTCTTCTGCACATGTCTAGTGTTAAAACACACCATGGTGGACACCTGAGCTTCTGGCTCTGGCAACTGTGGACAGACTCTTACAAATATGACCCAACAGCTCACAGCACAGAAAGCCGACAGTTGTGTTAAAATTGATTAGTGCTGATTTACAAACACCATTTATTTGTTGCATTCCTATTTACACATCCAATGGCTGTCACCATGGATGTCTGAAGGGCTGGCAGCCCAAGCATCTGAGGAATCTGCTGCCATCACCACTAGTCCCAGTCCTGAGATGCCGCTTGACCAGTGAGGCCATCAAAAGCTTGGGCAAGAGCTTGAAGATTCTCCTCCTTGACCAGAAGGTGTTGGATACCGCTACAACATATCCTAGAATGTCAAAGAGCTCTTGAGCATGGGCACCAGGAGGTTCTCCTCTGCTGACACCACCTGAGCAGGATTTGGGAAGCAGGTCCACAGCACAGTAAGTATTTCATGTTCTTCTTCCTTTCATTAGAGATGACAGCCTTACAGCAGCCAAGAATATTTCTTTATCACAGAGTGCAAGGCCTTGCACATGCAGCCCTGGGTGGCCTTGGTTGCATCCTTGGTGAAGACCATATACTCATAAGTATCTAAAGAGAAGCACTACTCACCATACACCAGAGAATTACTCAGTACAGCTGCTCCCTGTCCTCACTGTTTCTCTTGTTCAATGAAGACAGACACTCCACACCCTGTTTCATCTATCCATATCTGCAGGGGCACAGACAGGCAGAAAAACAACCCATCTACCGAAATCCTGTCTCATAATGCTCAAGCCATTTGGAACTGCAAATTAATTCATAACAGACTGAATTTAAGACCTAAAGAAAAATATAAGTTCATTTAGTGGACATGCTATTTCAGAATGAATAATATAGCTCTGTTTTAATAACCATTAAACAGTCAGATTCAATAAAACAGCGAAGTTCCCAAGAGGTTTCAGCTGACAATATTGAAGATAGGCAGGAATAGGAGTTACTGTAGTCTATATAATCAGTACTTCACCCCTGTTCGGCAACCACTTCATCGAATCACAGGTGTCCATACTGAGTTAAGTGTTGCTGGAACACCTTGCAGTCAGAATCTTTGTGCAGGCTGCCATATCCTGCAGTGCTCATTATCATTAATTAAGTGTATAAAATTTCAATTCCCAGAAGAACGTCCTCTTCCACTAACTGAACTATATTTAAACTTGAGAGAATCCAACATACATTTTTAATAGAAATACAACAGACAGTATTGACATTTCTTTTGGGTTTATAGCAGATTTTTACATCACAAAAACTATTGTGATGACCCAATGACGGCACTTCCTCTCCTTAAACTAAAAACCCCAGTTCTTTAAACTTTTCCTCCTAGGTCAGATTTCCTAGGTCTTTCTATCACACTTTTCTAGACTAAGATCCAGAAATACACTGCCCCACTTCTGAGTCCTAAACTTTAAGTTTCAGGCTAGACTGTATGCTTGTTTACACCCCCCACTACGCTCTTTGCTCTCCAGAAGAGGGTGGATTTCCTGACTCACATTCCCTGGTAACCCATTGCCCAAACCGGTTGTTCCCCATTCTGTATTTGTGCAGCTGGATGTTCCTGCCTTATTCCACCCCACACGTCTTCCAGCTGAATCTCATCCTACTTTTGAAAGGCTGTTCCTCCCCCAAGTTGAGGCCACCTTTCATCCCAATTTCATCCTCCAGTGCCATTCTCAGTCCTTCCTGACTCTGCATGTCCTGCAGATCAAATAATCCTCCTCTCCATTCATTCATCCACCCTGCAGACCCATGCTCACCATCACCTTCCCATCCTGGAAGCCACATTAACACACATCTGAGTCATGTGCTTTAGGTGTTTTAGGAGAAGATAACTGACAAAAGCCTTGCTGGAGCCAAGGCACATGGCAGCTACTGCATGTCCCCTTTCCAGAAAGACTCTCGCAAAGACAATTTGATTGATCTGAAAGTTTCTTCTTGACTAGTCCCTAATGACTGCTACCCATCTCCTTGGTACCTATCATGTGTTTGCAAAATGGTCAATTGATTGCTTGTCCCTTGCTTGTTTTTTGTAAGACTAGATGTTTCCTACCATGTTTCCCCCATTGGCTCTGTTAATCCCATTGAACTGTACAGAAACCCTATCTTCATGGGACTCTGCCTCATCATCCCTCAGAATGGAACAGCCCTGTTACAGGTCATTAGGAAAAAAAAAAACACCTACACAAAACATATCTGATAAACATTCCCACTGCCTTAAATGAGCATTGGGGCATCATTTAGAGGCCTTCCAGTACCTGTAGGGGGCCACAGGAAAGCTGGGTAGGGACTTCTTACAAGGGCGAGTAGCAACAAGATAAGAGGTAATGTATTTAAACTGGAAGAGGGCAGATTTAAACTAGATATAAGGAAGAAATTCTCTACTAGGAGGGTGGTGAGGTACTGGCACAGGTTGCCCAGAGAAGCTGTGGATGCCCCATCCCTGGAGGTGTTCAGGGCCAGACTGGATGAGGCTTTGAGCAACCTGGTCTCTGGGAGGTGTCCCTGCCCATGGCAGGGGGGCTGGAACTCAATGATCTTTAAGGTCCCTTCCAACCCAAACCATTCTGTGATTCTGTGATTCTATGGTTCCTAATGTTAGTCCATCAGACCCTAAGAAAACACTTAACTTTAAGCGCACAAGTAGCATATCACCTGCTTCACTACAGGTCTAAACGTCTCCATCCATGGGTTAAAAAATAGTTGGTGATGCTTATCTGTCCCAGGGAGCATCTGTGAAATGGATTCACATATGACTAAAGTCTTCCAAGTCTTGAAGGCAAAACACGTGAGCCAAATCCTGCTTTCACACTCAGGACCATCAGTCCGCCCACAGTGTCTGCAGGTGCCACTGCCTGGGCAGGCTTGGGGGTCTCTACCATGATGGGTCATGATGGCTGGCAGCAAAGCATCCTCCTGGTTTGTTCCTCAGTAAGATTCCCTTGGAAACATCCCCTCCCCAACAACTAAAAAATTAAAGAGTAAGGAACGAGGCTAAAGGTAAGTGGATTACAATGGACACTGTCTGATCTCCCAGGATCACCCATTCTCAACGATTATCACCCGACCAACCTGGAATTGTGATGTACAAAAAGCAGTTCTCAAGCTGGTTAATGAAAGTTGGATGAGGACTGACAGAAGTCTCCTTTCTAACCCAGAGAAACTTCCATTGTTCCTTGTAAGGTCAGCCCCCAGGAGGGAAAAAGGAGTGGGAATAGGTTTTGGTGCTCTAACCATGTTTGAAACAACTTGTGTCCATCTCATTGGAGAAATGGGAACCCAGAATTTCTTCAGCTCTTCCCAGACAAGCCCATACCCCTGTCTTTCTGGAAGGGAAACAATTTCCACAAAGGATGGGCTGAGGAGCATGGAGAAAATGTGACTGCAATGACGAATGAGCTGAGGGTGCCAATGTCTCCCTCCAGCAGCAGCCTGAAAGCTGTGTGCAAGCTGCCTTGTACCTGGGGATGTGACTGAGACCTGTGCTCAGGTGGCCTCAGAGGAATTTCAAACACACTTGACTCAAGCACCTACATTAAAAGCTGTCTCTCTAAGGTCCTTACACAACCAAATAAAATGCAGAGCATCACTCCTGGAGCTTTGTTACTGACTTGTACAACAGCAAGCATGAACCCCAGCCTCCCTGTTTTTTTACTTTACCCCTTTGGGGCAAGTTGCTCACAGTTACAACAAGGAGGAAACAGAGCTCCCACTGCTCAGCTGAAACCTGCTTCACACTGCTCAGCTCTCCTAAATTGAGACAAAATTCATCCCATTTCATTGCCAGAAAAATGGAAGTGGTCCAATGCAAACAGGACAAAAAAGCCAGCCAATGCCAGCACTCTGTCAGTCAGCCTTCCCTCTGAAAAGAAAAGCAAAGCAGCCCCCGGAGGTCTCTCCCGCTTCAAGCATGGCTTTGCAATTATAAATTATCCCAAGATTATCTCCATCCCCAGTGCTGATATGTTCACCTCCTCTGTGTTTGCCTGAGGATTAATTGCTGCTGCATTGGCTGCACTGCAGAATAAAAGCTGGGCATGCAGCAAACTTTTTGTTACCACCATCAGTCAGTGGCAGCAAGGGGTGATAAATTTAAAGCCAAAATACATGAGGAAATACTTTTTGCTTTAATGTAGTGTGCAACTAACCAGCACAGACTGCTGGGACCAGGCATCCAGAGGGCCTGAGTAAGAGCAGAGATTAGGGTTGGACTGGGTGAGATAGCAATGCCTAGAGCTGACCATCCTGGCATCACCAGGCACTGTCCAAGGACCAGGAGGTGCTTCTTGCTCTTACCACAACCTAGAAAGCTGTTTCACAGAATCATAGAATCATAGAATGGTTTGGGTTGAAGGGACCTTTAAGATCATCAAGTTCCACCCCCCTGCCATGGGCAGGGACAACTCCCACTAGCCCAGGTTGCTCAAAGCCTCATCCAGCCTGGCCTCAAACACCTCCAGGGATGAGGCATCCACAGCTGCTCGGGGCAACCTGTTCCTTATAACCCTCACAGTAAAAAACTTCCTCCTAATGTCCAATCTAAATCTACCTTGTTTCAGCTTAAAACCATTCCCCCTCATCTTATCATTACACCCTCGATCAGGAGTGCCTCCCCATCTCTCCTGTAGCCCCCACTAAGTACTGGAAGGCCACAATAAGGTCTCTCTGGAGCCTTCTCTTATTGAGGCTGAACAACCCCAACTCTCTCAGCCTGTCCTTGTATGGGAGGTGCTCTAGCCCTCTGATCATCTTCATGGCCCTCCTCTGGACTCGCTCCAACAGGTCCATGTCCTTCCTGTGCTGAGGAGCCAAGAGCTGGATGCAGCACTGCAGGTGGGGACTCAGAAGAGCAGAGAAGAGGGGAAGAATCACCTCCCTTGACCTGCTGGTAATACTTCTTTTGGTTTGACAGTGCCTAGGTACAGCAACCACCCTATCCCCGGACATCCTCCACTCCCACACCGTTGGGAGGTCTCATCTGCAACCCACAGCTGACGAACCATCAGCAAGACAGGAGAGGCTGCAGTGGTGCCAACTTCTAGGACTCTGCATTGAAAAGAGCTTCTTCAGGACAGCCCCCCATCCAACTTTTTCCCTGATGGACCACATGTCTCACACGGGGAAATGTGGAGATATCTGAGGAGAGATACATAGAAGTTTGGTGCCATTGCCTGTTTCAGTGCAGAGCACTGGAATTTGAGCTTGCTTTCCCATTCAAAGTTTCTGGTTATCTCCTGAATACCCTAAGTGTGAAGGCAGTGCTGCCAGAAAGAAGGAGTTCCATCTCCCTTTACGGCCACCAGGAACATTTCTGGTTTGCAGCAGTCACCCACAATCTCACCAGCCTCATCCATGGTGGGAACAAACTGCAAATCCACTGCTCCCCACTGAATCTGGGCTGGAGCAGAGTAAAGCTGAGCTCTATGGGACTGCAGGTAGGTCCTAGACACCAGTATCGCTGTCATTCTGGTGCTGTGGGACTTCCAGACATATGGATATGTGTTGATAGCCCTGGACTCAGAGGCTCAGATGAGACATCAGAAGCTCCACGGCCCAGAGTGGGACTAGGCTGGAAATCTGTCAAGCTTTCTCATGAGATTTCCTCTCTCCCTACTGGTTCTGTTTGGGCGAGAAACACCATGAGAATAACTTTCCTCCTTGCATTTCAGCAGTTTTGCTTCCGGGCCTGGGCTAAACAAGGAAGTGCAGAGGCGTGGGAACCGAGGGGAGACACAAACACAGGAGAGCACGGGCTGAGCTGCTCCCAATCTCTACGTGCGACTCACTACCTCCATCAAGGCGATTCTCCTGCCAGTTTCACTCCTCTGCCTCAGCTGACACCTTCAGGTGAAGATGGTTTTCTCTCCTTGTGAGCCAGATCCTGCTCTCCCTTAGACAGTAGAGCAATCCCAGCAATAGCCACTCAAATTTTACCAGTGTGAGACAAGAACACTTGGACCAAGACCTTGATTCCTATTAAAGCCACGTCACCTAGCCCACCCTCCAGAAAGCCTTGGTCTTTTGCTGCCAACCACGAGATGTGGTAAAAGGGTTTGACTTCTCAATGCAGTTGGCATCTCAGCACCCCAAGAACAGAGTGCATTTCAGGTGACTGAAGTTAAACTGACAGTGTGGAGAACCACAAACCACCAGCACTTCAGGCGGGGTTCAGCCAGTCCTCCAGGATGCAAATTTCTTCATTGCTATGTGCCTTCAGCACCCACAGACAAAACAAGGTGTGCCCACAGGAGCGGGTATGGCATGTAGGGATGAATAATGCTCGTCTCATCCTATATGTATTTCAGGATAAAGTTCAGGCATCACCACAGGCTAATGTACCACCTAAAATATGTTTAGACCAAACATTCAGCATCTCAAAGCTACAAAGAATGAGGAAATGGAAAGGATTTTTTTCCCATCACAACCAGCTTGCAATTTAAGGCATTGCGCTTTCCCATATGTCTCCAGTAAATTGGCACGGAAATCTCTTTGGCATTCTGAGGATCTATTCAGTATTTCAAAGGTTAATTGGAGCAAGACAACGCTTATGAGCAGAAAGGAGGGGACAATTTCTAGCAGCAAGGTCGTGGAGCGTCTGAGCACATTCCTCTGGAGCATTCACCATTATTTAATTATTGCTGTACTAATAGCTGGTATGATTTAAAGTATTCAAGGTCTCTCAGGCATTGTGAAAGAAGCAAGACTTTTCTGGTTTTTAAGGATCTACTAACAGGAGATGGGTGTAGCAACCTCCTAGCCCAGCAGACCCTGCCTCTCAGCACTGAGCGCTTAAGGCAAACAACTTAGCTATATGACTACTAGACATGAGCTGGCCCAGACCATGGGCAAAGGAGTTCTGGTGCACCTCAAGGACCTGCAGACAGTGCCAGAACCAACCAGGAGAGGACTCAGTGTCTCGAGAGGCCACTTCCAATCCCATCTGAAAACTTGTCTGCCTCTGCTCAGTACCAAGGGATCTTCATCCTAGTGGAGGCTTCTCACTGAGGGTGTTATATCTGAATTTGAGCGTGCAAAAGCCGTTTGAGGTTGCAAAGCCATCCTTTCTGGACAATGCTACCCACCATAACCATCACCCATCCAGATTGTGTTGTCTTCTCCTTTACAGCACGCATTATCCTGTGCCTGCTCTGTACACTGACATTAGCTGCACAGCTGCAACTACATCCCCAGAGGCACATGCACATAGAATCACAGAATGGTTTGGGTTGGAAGGGACCTTAGAGATCATCTAGTTCCAACCCCCCTGCCATGGGCAGGGACACCCTCCACTAGCCCAGTTGCTCAAAGCCTCATCCAGCCTGGCCTTGAACACCTCCAGGGATGGGGCATCCACAGCTTCTCTGGGCAACCTGTTCCAGTGTCTCACTACACTCACAGTAAATAATTTCTTTCTAATATTTAGTCTAAATCTGCCCTCTTACAGTTTAAACCCATTACCCCTCCTCCTGTCACTGCATGCCCTTGTACATCTCCACATCCTTAGCTCAGAGAGAGAAGCACAGCCCTGAGCCCTGTCCTTTTCCTGTCAGAAGAAGCAAGAGAGGTAGAAATGCATCCATGAGCCACCCTGAGACTCTGGTCCCTGCCAGCTCTCTCCAATCTGCCCTGCCCAAGGCATTTTTCCCTGTCACAGTCTGGCACATCTATTTCAGATCTCAAATGCAGAGGATTGCCACACATCACAGGGAACAAGAAACAGATTCCCACTGGGGAAGCAGGGTCCTAGAGCAGTGTGGCGTCAATGCCATGCCCTTGAGGTTCAGAGGAGGAGGACCTTGTTAATCCTGGCTTCCCAGCTGGTGATTTCTAAGGATAACCTAGTCAGGGAACTCTAGGGAAAACTTTAAAAGATCTTCTAGTAATGCACTATGAGAATGAAATCCCCACCACTGCAGCTCACAGGGGCCAATGCTGCTTATTGCACAATAAACCATGTGAAGCACTGGACACAGATCCAAGGCATCAGGAAGCATTAGCAGCAGGTCAAGGGAGGTGATTCTCCCCCTCTACTCTGCTCTCGTGAGACCCCACCTGGAGTACTGTGTTCAGATGTGGGGCCCCCAACATAAAAAAGGCCTGGACCTGTTGGAGAGAGTCCAGAGGAGAGCCACAAAATTAATCAGAGGGCTAGAGAACCTCCCCTATGAGGACAGGCTGAGAGAGTTGGGGTTGTTCAGCCTGGAGAAGAGAAGGCTCCAAGGAGATCTTAGAGAAGCCTTCCAGTACCTGAAGGGGGCTACAGGAGAGATGGGGAGGCACTCTTTACCAGGGAGTGTAGTGAGAGGACAAGGGGTAACGGGTATAAGCTAAAAGAGGGTAAATTTAGACTAGACATTAGGAAGAAATTTTTCACTATGAGGGTGGTGAGGCACTGGAACAGGTTGCCCAGAGAAGCTGTGGATGCCCCATCCCTGGAGGTGTTCAAGGCCAGGCTGGATGAGGCTTTGAGCAAGCTGGTCTAATAGAGGGTGTCCCTGCCCATGGCAGGGGGGTTGGAACTTGATGATCTGTAAGGTCCTTTCCAACCCAAACCATTCTATGATTCTATGATTCTATCAGGAAACAAGCAGGAGTGCCACTAAGCCCTTCTAGCAAAATCACCTCTCTCTTTCATTGAGTGCCATTAGAAACCTGAGCGTAACCTCCTGTGCTGCAGTAGATTACATGATGCCTTCACGTCCACCTTTCAGCCCCATTTTCCAGGATTCTAGGGTTTTATCATGTTACCTTGTGTCAGGTGCTTTCCAGCTTCAAAATGACCCATGTTCACAGGCTCATTCTCACCGTGATCCCCTCCTCACCTTTCTCCAAGGCCCTCTTTCCCAGCAAGCAGAAGCCCTCAGCCTGCTCTTGACCTCTGAGTATCACAGTCCTGAGCTCTTTAGACTTTCATAGAATAGAATCATAGAACCATTAAGGCTGGAAAAGACCTCAAGGATCATCAAGTCCAACCACCAACCCAACACCACCTAACCCACTAAATCATGTCCCTAAGCACCACATTTACACATTTCTTGAACACCTCCAGGATGGTTACTCCAACACTTTGCCTGCTACCTTTCCCATTAGCACTTTCATTAATTCAAAGATGCTTTACCTTCAAGGAGAGAAAATACAGCAACCTGGAAGCACAAGATAAGGCCACATGGTTGCTCCCACAGAAGACAAGCATGTGCTCCGCAGCCAGCTAGATGCTAACTGGCATAGTCCTGCCACTGAGGGCTAAGAAATGAATCAACAGGACAGTGCTTCACCTTTACACAGGCAGGAAAAAGAGGCAGGGGTGAAGGTAAGTCACAAAATCAGAGCTGCATTACTCAGCGTGGTCAGCTTGTCATCACATTTTGCGATCGACCCCTTGAGTCACAGGAGTGGAATTCATCTCACTTAAATTTAGACAGCTAAAATGTTGAATCTTATGTTTGGCCATGCAGTTTCAGCTTCTTTTATAGTCTATGATTCATTTGACCTCTCTCAGATACTATTATAGATTGAATCACACTCTGGTTCTTCCTATTCCTCTACCGTCAATAAAGGGAGCCAACGGTGACTAGTTCATCTGAAGTCAGACATCTCAATTTTACATGCCAAAAGAAGAGCAAAAGAATCCCACTCTGGGTATTGTCATTTCTTCCTAATTGAAGGGCTTAAAACTTTCAAAGCAGGAGGACAATGACAGTTGAATTTGTGGTGGGGCTTTTCATGCCAACGTTCAGAGACTGTTTCTCCCCTGTCAGTTTGCTCAGCTTAATTCATGGGAATGTCTAGAAATGAGAACCCCTGGAGCACAGCAAGAAAAAATGAGCCGGGCTCTGGCATTTGTGTGAGCAACCAGTTCCTAATTATTTGACTAATAGTAGCATCGTGCAGCAACCATATGCACCAAGGGGTCTGCAGAGGTTTCTTTGCCACAAAGACCCATGTACAAACCTCCACATGGAAGGTGGGTCTAGTGTTTATGCAGTGTTTCAGGTTCAAGAGCACAACGCCAAACTGCAACTCTTTTCGGGGTGTTTTGAGGAGTTTGTAGGATATAATTAATCTGCCTTTAAACATTGTTTGGGTCAGGAAGGATCAGAGACCCAGCAAAGGTGGGTTAACGCTGGTCAACCAAGAGATGTATCATGGGTATGCTGCAAACCTTTTCATCTTCTGGAGAGGACAGGGGTATGCTGGCAGCAGGAATGATGGGGAGAACCACAGGAGTGGGGCTTTCTGCACGGAAGGGACACAATTACTCTGGGAGGAGGCTGCAGAGAGGCTCTCTGAGCCATAAGGATGGAGATAAAATTACTCATCAGCCTCCGGAGGTTAGATACCTGGGGAAACAGGGTTTCTCCCTTCATTAGAAGATGGGTCTCATATGACTAGAAATTAGGACTTTATCATTTCAGCTTCCCACCCCCCGAAGTATTGCTAGCAGAGGTCTCTGAAGCAGAGCAGAGCCAGGAGGGAAGGAAATGTCTTGGGCTGTGCCCACAGGCTGCACTCAGACCCCATGGGGCTACAGCAGAGCCGGGAGGAGAGCACTGGGGAAGGAAGTCTTACAGCAAGGTCGGACAGCAGCTGTCTCCAGGAATGAATCCAGGAGTAGCATCCTCCTGGGATGGACCAGGAGGATCTTGTGTTGACTGACTGCCCTTCCTGAGTTCGAGAGGAAATTAATCTCCCACCATGGGCTTCAGTTTATTTTTACATTGCAAGCTAGCCCAAAGGGAAAAAAAATTGTAAAAAAATTCTATTCCCTAAAAGGAATCACAAATTTCACAGTGACCTAAGGAGATTAGTCAAATCCCTGTGACCGTCAGCAGTTTCACTTAGGTCAAAGCCTGGCATAACTCAATCTCTGTGAGAAGAGAGGAGAGGAACGGCACGGACTGCCAGCTCTGCAGGCAGGCCAGCCTCTCTAAAAGGACCCTTCTGCAATATCTGAAGGGAAATATTCTTCTTGCAGCCTCGCAGCAGAGAGGCAAACAGTCAGACTGGCCTGGAGAGCACACAGTGAAAGGGAGCGTTATCTCTTGCAGATACCACAGTGAGACCTTCCAAGCTGGGAAGCAGGAGGGGGACTGATTTCCCAGGCTAGGAGACATCAAAGGCTGTGTGAAACCTTCTGAAAATGCTCACCCTGAACTTCTCATGCATGGGTGGGCATATGGGATAACTCTCCATAGGGTCAGGGAAATGTAGAACGTGGAGCAGTCGGGTTCTGATTCGCCTCTTGCTCTAGGGGGAGAAAATGAAGAGAATTTATCTCTAAAGCTAAAAATAAATATGCCACCCGTAGGTTTGGTTTTTGCACAAAAACTGGCCTGAGTTAGGTAACTTAGAGCCCTTTTTTTTGGATGAAATCATTTCCATCCCTCGGCAAATACGTCTGTGTTAATGGGCTCACAGAGGCATCAGCCTTTCAAGCTGTTCATCAGATTTCATCCAGGGGATCCATAACAGGGGGGAGTCGTGGCACTGCTGCTGCAATGAACATATTGAGCAGAGAGGTGCTGCAGAAGGAAACCGAGGACAATCTTTTGGATGAGTCTAAGGAGAAACAGGGCTTCCAGCTCACACTCCAGAGCCCACTGTGTCTGCCCTCCACTGCAAATAGGCAGGAGACTTTGACCATTGTTTCCCTTTCCTTGATAAAGTTGCTGGTGTGGTTTTTAGAACAAATTAACAGTTTTTTTTGCAATTCCTAGCTCTCCTCACAGGGAAACCTGTTCTCTCTTTGTGGCTTCTCTGCTGTTTGAACTCACCCAGTAGTACCAGCCCTGAAGTGTTGAGAATTATGAGTCAGAACCTGGGAAATCCTCACACTGATTTAGAAACTAAAAGATTAAAAACAAAACAACAAAAGATACCCTGACCACAGGGACTTCTGACTTGCTTCTGGTCTTTGAGCTTTTATGCTGAGAGTGGAACAGTTCCATTGCAGTGTTTCCCAGGTACCATCACACCTGGTTTTCTATCTGCTGTTTCTTTTCTCGTGTTAAGAGCTCTTCCGGGCAGAAAGCATCTTTCTGTTCTGCGAATGTGCATCATTTAGCATGAGGCAGTCTTCAGGGCAAATGGATGCAGCCTCCTGCGTAAATGCAAATGTAAATCATTACAATCAGCTGTTTTACCTACAAAATACATAACCTGAGCGAAAAACATTTGAAGAGAAAGCAGGATAGCAGATGGGATAAGGGAAGGCAGACAGCATTGTTGTCCCACCACAGCTGCCAGCATTTTCAGTCTTTGGTATTTGTTCCTGACCCGGTGAGAGCTTTCCTGTGGGGGGAAAAGAAACAATAAAGATGATTCCCATGTTGCTGATGCACACAGAAAAAGGACATTCAGGTCCAGTTTTTAATAGCTGACATTGTGGAAGCCCCTGAAAGCCCTCTCTTTATCAGGTTCCGACTTTGACTAGCTCTGCACCAGTGAACAGGAAGATATAAGCTGAAAGAGGGTAGATTTAGACTAGATATAAGGAGAAAATTTTTCACTGCGAGGGTGGTGAGACACTGGAACAGGTTGCCCAAAGAAGCTGTGGATGCCCCATCCCTGGAGGGGTTCAAGGCCAGGCTGGATGAGGCTTTGAGCAACCTGGGCTAGTGGGAGGTGTCCCTGCCCATGGCAGGGGGGTTGCAACTCGATGATCTTTAAGGTCCTTTCCAACCCAACCATTCTATGATTCTATGATTCTATGATCCTGACTCCAAGACAGTTTACAGACTACGTACCGCTGAGGCAGCACAAAAAAACTGGAACATGGTCCTTGCCTCCACATGTGGCAAAAGCAGATTCAGTGGAGTGAAGCGAAAAGAGGTTCTACAGTACTACGCTATGGAAAAGTCAGAAATGGAGCTGGAGCTTCACAGGCATGTGTCTGACTCAGACACAGGCAAAGCTCTGCCCAGATCAGGAACAGCTCTTACGCCCAGCAGCCAGAGCCATGCAGCCATTCTTGCTCAGCACCATGTTCGACCACTAAAGCCAGTCAGACCTGCTCTAGCCAGCCCTCAAACATCTCTGCTCTTGGCCCTCTGCAAGGTCAGGTCACTCTGAGCTGGAGTTTGCAGCCCTGCTCCTCTCCTTGCACTTACAACACACAACAGTGCACATGAGCCCTGATCTGTTTGACCAATTGATCTCTTCAAGTCATTTCCAGGAACCCTCCAAAATTGCCTCGCAAACTGCATGGCTTTGCCACTGATTGCTGCTGCAGATTATTTCTTCCAGACCAAGATGTCCCTGACCCTATGATTAAAGCTTTCTTTGATCTTCCTTTAAGGAGTGAGAGCTTGGACGAAGAAGTGAGGAAGCCTGAACACTTCTGCCTGCTGCAATGACTTGACTTTGGAGACAGAAATGCAAGAGCTACTTAGAAGCAAAGTCTTCCAAATATTTGATCCAGAGGGAGAAGCGGGATCAAAATCACAGCAGTATCTGCTTCTCAGATGTACCTATGTCAAGGCTGAATTTGGTTCTGGACCTACAGAAATAAAAAATACATATTCCTCCAACATCAACACAAGGGAATGTCCTCTGCTATTCCTCCAACATCAAGATGACCAAAAGCATGAGTTGAGCTTTGCACTAAGTGGGTTCAGATTGGGCAGAGGTAACGTGGCCCTTTGCTACTGATGATTTCACCAATCTGACACTCATTTTCATGTATTTCCCCAACCCTCCACACCCCCAAAAAAATGGAAACACAGTTTCCCTAACTGGAAACTCACACTTCATAGCAATATTTTCCAGACCACTTTGCAAGAAATGAAGTGGGATAAATTTTTTCAGCACAACTTTAGTAGAAGCTCACTGCTCTTACCTGGTCCTTTGGTGTCCGTATCATGACAGATTCCTCCAGCAATCTTCAACTCCTCTTGACTTAGCCTTTTTGTGGTGTTTGTTTCTTTGCTCTTCTTAAATAAACCATTGGCAGTTACTATGGTAACACACCTCATTCTTTCTCTCTCCTCCTTAAAAGTCTATTTCTATTTAACAGGCTTTTAAAAAAGACTCTATTTATATTTTCTTTTGTTCTCCTGCCCCTGCTCCCTTGCAGTCAGACAAGGGCAGGCAGGGAGCAGCGCATGCACTAGGCTGTGTTACTAATAATGGCCAGCCATAAACACAAGAGCAAGCCGTGGGGGATCAAAGCTGTGACCTTCATCAGATGATGCTCTGCTTCTTAGATGAACAAAAAGGAAACCTGAGACATGGCACACCGCCCACTCGGGTGGGAAGCACTGCTAGCAGGGGCCATCCCCACCTTCCCACTTCCCAGCAGCATGTCAAGGGACTGAGAGTCCCCAGAAACAGGCAGCATGTGAAAAACAGCCTTGCTATCACCGCAGGCAGCCTCTACCTTTCCTCTTTTCTTAGTGTCAGACATTCGTCTACATTAATGGTAATTGGATAAAGAGAAAAATATGAGCTGTGCTCCTTTTTTTGCTTCCTAGTCTGTAAAAAAGAAAAGCTCCCTTCCTCTCTGTGCTTTTTCATTTTAAATCTCAGGGCTATTAGCAAGCATTAAAGTTTATTTCCTTAAGGTTCACTGTACCATTGAAACATGCAGACAACAATTCATCTTAACCCTTAAACTGAACCTGTAGGTGGCTGAAATTTTATGATGGCTGCTTTTCTCCTATTGTTTTTCAGGCATTTCTGCTAATAAAAAACAATGGGTCTGACACAGTCCAAGCACAACTTGGTTCCTCTCTCTGTTGAGAGGTTTCACTCACGTGGTCAGGCTGGTGCCAGAAACCACACGTTTTTTGGTCATCTTCAGGGTGTTCCAGGAAACATATTGTCGACAGATCCCAATTTTTCAGTAGAAAAAGCAAGGAGAAGAAAGACTCCCCAGCCCTCCTCCTCTTCTCTCCACATAAGACAGCTTTCAGGACTTCTTTATTAATGAAGAATGACCCCAACAATTGCAAATCCATTTCCTTCTTGCTTATGATCTCTACAAGCTGGCCAGCACAAGAAGCTGGGATGCCCTCAGGGTGACGCTCCAGAAAGGGTTAAGGTATCTAAAACTACAGCCTCAATAAGCAGCTCGCAAAAGTGTCCTGTCCCCAGGGTAGGATCAGTGTATGAGAATTTGCTCAGATCATGTAATGTTTGTAACTTGATTTCCTGCCGGAAAGCTTCAGTGGGTGGAGTTTTTGCTGAACCAGACAGAACTAGAACTATTTCCTTCTCCAGATTGCTTGTGCATGTCCAGTCAAGCTCAACTGAATTAATAGCAACCGGCTGGTTTCCCCCACACACCCCTTCCCATTCACCTCTTGGAGTGGAGATACAGGAAGTATGTGATAATCTTGCTGCCAGGGCAAGTGCCTCAGGAGGTGGGATGAACCTGCAATCTCAGTCAAGTCCCATTCTTTCTTTGCACCTCTGGTCCACCTCTTGTTATATTCTGGTTGAAAGGATGTCCTAATGACCAGCCTCCTGCACTACCGATTCCTACATGACCTTGGGAAAGTCACTTAACCTTTGCCTGCCTCCACTTTCTGCAAAATGAAGAGGAAACTAGCAGAAGGCTTGCTCGCCCTGCTGCCACCACCAGTATTAAACCAGGGCCCATGAGGACTGAAAGTAGGAACCTCTCCAGTTTAAGCTTAAAGACCAGTCGCTGTTGTCTCCTGGAACAGTGCAGACCTATGGTGGATTGCCAGAAGCACTTCTTCAAGAGGAAGAACTGTTACCTCCCACACTCTCAGCTGCAAACTGATTCATTCATGCCCTGCCTCCTCCATCCCAGGAACCATGAGTTTCCTTCATATCCATCACTGAACACAACCAAAGCTCCTTGGAAAGGCCAGATCCTGCTCCAGGTGCTTGGTTTCGTCCCAGAGTTCGAGGTTTCACCAAAGTGGTCTAAACTAAACCCCTGCAAGATGCTTTCGTCTACACTAAGAGCATCCACACAGGGATGAAAGCATGGCTGACCAAGTGAGATCCTACGAATCTCGTAGGAGAACAAACCAGAGCTGGGGCCAGGGATCTACCCCACAAACAGCTTCAGGACTGTGCCGGCTTTGAATTATTTGAGTGGTCAAGTTATTTGAGATTCAGCTGGTAATTCAAACACTTCATTATCAAAGTTAAGATGAAGGGGGGGAAGCTCCCTTCCCTCAGTCAATTTTTGGCAGCACCTTTCAAAAATCCTTCCCAGAGTAAACAGCAAAGTCACCCTGACCAAAAGAAATGAATCACTGTTTTTTTGGTTTTGGGATTTTTTTGGGGGGTTGGGTTTTTTTGTTGTTGTTTTGGGGGGTTTGGAGGGTTTTTTTGCTTTTTTTATTTTTTTTTCTCATGGGACCCAGGAGGAAACTCCTCTGAGGTACAGAGACATTTCTGTGTTTCTCACCCTTTTCCAGTTGCCGTTTCCACAGCAGTCTGTCAGTCCCAGTGCTTGTCTTTGCTGGACTCCTGGGGCACACCCTGTCCCCCCCTACACTGATACATCCTTGGGATGTGCCTACACTCTCAGGTAGAGCTGGTTACGCATAGTCCTTTCCCTAAGTCTGGCTGAGTCTGGAGGCCTGGGTGTGAGATAATCTGCTCCTTATCATACAAGGAAGATTATGCAAGTATGTCCTTTAATGAGGAAAACGAAGGCTCTTTGAATAGGTATGTGGGGTTGGCTGCCGGTAGCTTTTGGCAGCGAGCAGGGTTCTTGCAGCATGTACCAGCCCAGGTTTCCAGTGCTAGATGAAGTGGGGCAACCAGCTACCTCCTACCAACCTCCTTAAACCAAATGAACAATTCACCTTCTTCTGTAAAAAAGGACAAAACTTGAGGTCCATAGCACCACTGAACCATCACCGGGACCTAAAACTCAAAATGTTTATCTATTACTGTTACTTCATGTTCTTTTTGATTGCTGGCTTGCAGGCGTGGGAATGCAATGTGTAGGGGCTTGGTTTTTTTTAATTGCAATCATTTTGCAGACCACCTTCAGGCGTGCTGAGGACCACCAGTAGTGCAAGGACCGCATGTGAAGAAGCCCTGCCCTAGGAGACCCATCCTGCCTTCCCTGATGTGGTTAAAATACCATTCCATGTTGTGGTGCCTGCAAGAATTTAACCACGTTCTCAGCCCAGACGAAAGCCCTGGACTATGCCATGTGCCTGAGAAAGCAGGACTGAGCTTCAGCTGTGTAGGAGGGCAGCTGCAAGAAGCTCAAAGATCCCTTTATAGCCTCCCCCATCTCTCTTACATGCAAATACAACCTCTTAGTCTCTGGGCCCAGTTCTTTCTGTTCTGAAGTTGGCTATTAACACCTGGGGAATCTGTGAAGTAGGTAAAGGAGGTTTTGATGAGTGTGGGAAAAAGAAAGGCGTTACCATGTATGAGTGAACTTGAGTTTCGTTCATGTGCTGAATTAGTCAGTGCCTTCAAGTGAATTCCAACTGCTGGTCCAGCTATTAAATGACTCTTCTTGACAAGGTATCCATTTTGAGCCTCTCCTAGAGGAAAAGCTAACTTAAGAAAATAAAATCTGAATCAGAGCTATTGCATAGATTTTCTCTTTTCTTTTCTTTTCTTTTCTTTTCTTTTCTTTTCTTTTCTTTTCTTTTCTTTTCTTTTCTTTTCTTTTCTTTTCTTTTCTTTTCTTTTCTTTTCTTCTTTTCTTTTCTCTTTTCTTTTCTTTTCTTTTTTCTTTTCCTTTCCTTTAATTTCTTATCTGTCCCAGAGGGAAAAAAATATCTACCAGTCAATGCATAGCAGCTTCTGGGATCTCTGCAAGGTGGAGAAAACAAAGTCACTTGTAGTACAGGTGAACACAATGCCTGTGTCAGGACTGGTGACTGGAAACCTCATCCAGCTGTTGAAGTCCCAGAGGAACATGATGTGATAATTGCTTCACCAAAGGAGCAGAAGTACCTGGTGTAGAGAGTCAAGACACAAGCTCCAGTGGCTGAGAAACTCGGTGGAGGACTTGTTCAGTTTAAACAGTTAGTGGATGGGAAGGACGCATCAGTGCTGGAACATTAACACTGACACACAGAGAATTCATGTTTCACTTCCTACCCTGGAGGAGCGGTTCCTCCTACAACCTTTCCAACCCAGAACTATCACTTTTCTGCTGCTTCCCTCTCTAATGCAGCAGCCGTGAGAAATGTTTTTTGCAGGTGGCAGAAAGGAGAGTAATTTTTTCCATCAGTTCAGTGTTAAAGGTGTCTTGGCTTGAAGAAGGCTGCATTTGGCTGAAATGGAAATGATAGAACAGGTAGGGAAGGACTGTGGAAAAAAGATTACAGAAACTCAGACTAAGCAGGTGTGTGGATTGCGTTTCCATCCTTCCTGCAAACATGAAGGCTGCATGGGCTTGATTCAGGAAAATGTCCTAGCTGTAATAAAAGCACTTTGACAAGCACACACCAAAACACGGACAGGCTTTCTGCTAACACTAAGGCAAATACAGTCCTCTGAGAATGTATATCTGCACAGAGGACACAATCCTTCCACACTGCTTTTCAGTGCATTACACTGAAAAACATGCTCAAGGATGCTAACACGCACAGGAGGTTGTTGATATCTGTGCTGAAAATCCATTCAAATTCAGAAAATTACAGCTAACACAAAGCCTTTTTGATCCTCTAAAGGCAGTGACCTGAATGTGGAAACATTTCTCTCTGCCCGTTTCTCTAAAATACAGAGAAGTGAGGCAGGGCTTGACTGAAGATGGATTTGGGCTTGACTGAAGATGAATTCAGGTTTGACGGGAGACCTGAAGGTGTTCCTCAGTTGTGCTGAATATAAGTTTTTAATGCCTCCATTTTCTCTCCAGCTTACAATGGAGAAAAGTTCCCCTACCAAAGAGCAGCAGTAAAACTGGTACGAATTTACACCCTTGGCCAAGAAGCTATGCTCGCAGGCACAGCAAGCCTTCAGCCTCACCCATGCAAGAGGGACCAAGCTGGGTTTGACGGCACTTCTGAGGCGATGTGGCAGAGGCTCATGCTGTTGCCCCTTTTTCTTTTGCCAGAGCTGTCAAGCTGAGATTGTGCTCAAGCGCTAGAATTTGCCATGTGACATTTCAAATGGTAAGCAAAGAACAGCCTGCCAACCAGCACTCTCAGGTTCTCAACTAAATAAAAACAGATTCCTGGCATTTACTGCATCTGAAAGAAAGACAGGTCTAAAGTATTCACAAACAGTAAAGGATACAGAAAAACAAACGTATTCCCTCAGAGCTAAATGCAGTTCCCCATCATGCCTGGGAATCCCCATGGAAGGAAAAGGGGTCATGCTGTTTTAATAAAAAAGGATTTGACCAAAAATACTCAACCAACTAGAGCAGCTGCAAAGTTGTTTTCCTTTGTGCTGGATTTTTTTGTTTGTTTGTTTCAGTTTCAAATTTTTTGCTTTTAAAGAAAGCATTCACAGGCGGGTTTCTCAGTCAGTCCTACCATCACCAGCAATAGCCGGAGGATTTCTGCCCTCCAGAGCTTTTGCTAAGCTTTGTCAGACTGATTCTAACACCACTGGAAGCCACACTCTTGAGTATTTCATTAAAAACATTGATGTGAATAACAGATCATTTTCTCACTTCGAAAAAGTAGCAGGGAGTCAAACAGCAAAACCTAAATGTCAATTACAGGGAAGTAACAGTTTTCTTTCTGTTTTCAGATGTCTACTGCAAGGTGTGAAGTGGCTGAAGTCTAACCAAGGTTAACCTTATGCCTCTGCCTTGAGAGAGGAAGGAGAAAGCTAGGTGTACTAATGGATATCCCCTTTATCCAGCTGCCTGTTTTGAAACTTGCAGAAACGGCATGTCTCTAATATCCTTTGAAATTGGTCAACGAATTCAGAAGTTTTAGCAAAAGATCCATTTTATATGTTTACACATATATATTGTAGTTGCATAAGATTCATCACATTAAGAAATGTTGGTAAAATCAACTTGTTTACTGATTTTTTTTTTGTATGATACATTAAGAAATTCTGAACCTTTTTTTTTTTCTACTCTTTTTTTTTTTTCTGTTGGAAACTCCTAGTATGACAAATCAGCCTTTCTCAAGTCCTGCTGGAGGACTTGCTGTAGGTCGTGACAGGTCGGCCCTTAACTAAAGAGGAGGCCTCCTAGCCCTTTGAACAAAATATGTTCTCAGAAGCATAAGGCACTGTCAGATGGTTCTGGTTTAGATGGCACCATTTTAGTGCCTTTCAGGGAAGAGGAAAAAACATCCTGGAAACGCAAGCACATCTAAGGATCTCCTGATATTCAGCTGCTGTCCCTTCATCTCTAAGTACTTGTGTACGACTCGTGAGGAATCACCTTGTCCCTCTGTGCCTGTTTGTCACTACAAAAAGCCCTCTCCTACTGTTCCTTTAATATCTGCAAAACCCTTGTCTGCCTCCATGGTGACTTCTGCTAAAAGAGTCTTCAATAAATCAGAAACAAATTAAAACAGGCAACTTGCGCTGACTCCAGGTGCTCTCTTCCTGTTCCTTTGAATTTATGACAGTTCTTTGCACCACAGATCCAGACAGGGATTTACAGTCACAAAGGTCGACAACCTGAGGTGAGGCCTTTGGCCGGAAAGACTGAGCCATGGCAGCTCATGGATCACGCCAGTCCCCGGGGCAGCGACCTGCTGGGTGACACCACTAACTGCAAGATGTCAAATATATCCTTACAGTGCTTCAGGAATGAGTGGCCTCCTCCCTGCACCCAGCCTGGACAGAAGTGACCCTCCCGGGCTGGTGCCCGGTCTGTGCTGCCTGGGGAAAAGGGGGGCACTGCTGCTGCAAGCCCAGGCCTGTGCAGCCTGAGCTGCCTGCCCATGTCCTTGCCTCCAGGCCTCCCTCCTTGTCTTAGAATCATAGAATCACAGAACAGTTTGGGTTGGAAAGGACCTTAGAATTCACCTAGTTCCAACCCCCTGCTATGGGCAGGGACACCCTCCACTAGCCCAGGTTGCTCAAAGCCTCATCCAGCCTGGCCTTGAACCCCTCCAGGGATGGGGCATCCACAGCTTCTCTGGGCAACCTGTGCCAGTGCCTCACCATCCTCACAGGAAAAAATTTATTCCCAATATCTAATCTAAATCTGCCCTCTTTCTGCTTAAATCCATTACCCCTTGTCCTTTTGCTACACACCCTTGTAAAAAGCCCCTCCCCATCTCTCCTGTAGCCCCCTTTCAGCACTGGAAGGCTGCTCAAAGGTCTCCCTGGGGCCTTCCCTTCTCCAGGCTGAACAACCCCAACTCTCTCAGCCTGTCCTTGAACAGGAGGTGCTCCAGCCCTCTGACCATCTTGGTGACCTCCTCTGGACCTGCCTTCCTCTTTGTCTTCCTTGTCCACCTCATCTTCCTCCTTGTCTTTACCCTCTTCCTCCTCTTCTTCTTCACCCTCTTCTTCCTCCTCCTGCCTACTCACTGCACACCC
>WKFP01014240.1:248327-258659 GCA_011057875.1 Pterocles orientalis
ATAGGCAATCGATGGTTAAACGTGTTCCCTCTCATCTTTGCGATAGTTCTCAGCGATTTCCTCTTTTACGTCAGGGCAGTTAATGAGATGTTTAACTGGAGAGCTGAGGGCGATGTGGCGTGTTATTGTGTTATCGTGTTGCAAGGAAAGGGGGGGATGACGAGTTCCCGTACAGACTTCTGCTGGGGGAGATGGTATCGATGCAGCCTTTCGGGCTGGATTTGCAGGGAAACCATTGCCTTTCACCCTTCATGAACCTGACCTGGCTGTGTCTAATTTTTTTTATTTTCTTATGACAATGATTATTTTTCCTTCTAATAGTGAGAGAGGTAACTCAGTCCTCTGTTGTCTGCTTCATTGCCAGAGTCTAGGGTGCAGCCTTTGGGGTTTTTTTTGGTTTTTTTTTTGTTTGTTTGTTTGTTTTTTTACAGTCAGACTGTACCTGCTTGGTTGGACTTTGACCTTTTTTTTCCTTTTTTTTTTTTTTACTCCCCTGAAGCATTGCACGAGACCCCATGATGGCTTTTTTTGTGGTGACGGTGGGGTGACAATGCAGGTGCATTGCCTGCAGAGCCAGAGCCCTCCCCAGCAGGGTTGTTGACTGGGAATTTTGAGTCCCGTGCGTATCTCTGGTTGATTATAGAGTTAATAAAACATCGCTGTTGAACGTGCCTTGACCAGAAATAGCATCCCTCCCTGCCAGGGTTTGCAAGGCCAGCTTGTTGAGAGCGACTGAGTTGGTCAATAAACGCTCTGAGTGGTACCCTTGGGAGTTCTGCACCAAAATGGAAACTCCTGTGTCCTTCAGCCCTTCCCTCGTTGCCAAGTTGTTTTCTTTCCCCCTCCCTTCCTTCTTCAACCTGCCACTCAAACCCTCTCCTTTCTGCTGTGTTTTTCCACAAGTGTCTTCCAAGCATGACAGCGGGGAGAAGAAAGCCAACGCGGGGCTATGGGCGCTGTGACATGGGGGCTGATGTCTATCAGCCCAACCCTTGCCTGTGGCTTTGGGGGTCCTCTTGGCTCCAGGTGGCTTGGTGGCTTGCCAGCTGGCCATGTGGCACAGGTGGGTTGGCATCTAGAAACGATTGGGCGTGGGGCTGCCTCCACCCACCACCAGACCCATCCCACCTGCCTGCAGCTCTTCCAGGGCTTCCACCTTCTCTCTTGGGTTTGAGTCAGATAGCCTGACCAGTGTGACCAAGAGGTAGGTCACACCATGTAGGTGTGGAGCAGACAAGGGCTCCATAAGCCTCTCAGGGCAACAGGGCAGGCAGGGCGGCAACAGAGATTTTGCAGGAATTATAGAATCACTGAATAGTTTGGGTTGGAAGAGACCTTAGAGATGGAGTTCCAACCCCTTCTGCCATGGGCAGGGACACCTCCCACTAGCCCAGGTTGCTCAAAGCCTCATCCAGCCTGGCCTTGAACACCTCCAGGGATGGGGCATCAACAGCTTCTCTGGGCAACCTGTTCCAGTGCCTCACCACTCTCACAGGAAAACATTTCTTAGTATCTAATCTAAATCTCCTCTCTTTCAGCTTAAATCCATTATCCCTCATCCTATCACTACACCCCCTGATCAAGAGTCCCTCCCCATCTCTCCTGTAGCCCCCTTCAGGTACTGGAAGGCTGCTGTTAGTCTCCTTGGAGCCTTCTCTTCTCCAGGCTGAACAACCCCAACTCTCTCAGCCTGTCCTCATAGGGGAGGTGCTCCAGCCCTCTGACCATCTTTGTAGCTCTCCTGTGGACTCGCTCCAGCAGGTCCATGTCCTTCTTACCTTGGGGGTCCCTGCAGCTGGATGCAGTACTCCAGGTGGGGTCTCACAAGAGTGGAGTAGAGGGGGAGAATCACTTCCCTCAACCTGGTGGTCGCACTTCTTTTGATGCAGCCCAGGACACGGTTGGCTTTCTGGGCTGCAGGCGCACATTGCCGGCTCGTGTTGAGCTTCTCATCTCTCAACATCCCCAAGTCCTTCTCCTCAGGGCTGCTCTCAATCCATTCTCTTCCTAGGCTGTGTTTGTGCTTGGGATTGCCAAGAGGAACAACCACAGATCCAGTGGTGGCATCTCCCCATCTTTAAGTAGGACCTGTTGCTCGCAGTCCTGCCACCTTTCAGCCACAGGCTTCCATCAGTGATTTTGCTCAGTATCCCTTTTGTTTTTTTTTTTCTTCCCTTAAGAACAAGATGTTTCTTAAAAACACCATGCCACCAGCACGTTGGGATATTGGCTTGGGTTTTTGGAGGGTCACAGCCTCCCATCTCTCTGCTCTTGCTCCAGGGAAGAAGAAATGCACTTGGGTGCAATTTTCAGCCCTCATGGGAACAAAATCTTAAATAACCCCACCACATCTGAGCTAAGCAAGCTCACGCCCTTATTGCTGGATGAGGGAGTTAATTTTTCTTGCTTCTACAATACACAACAGACCTCTCTGTGCTGCTCCTGCAACCCTGGGCAAGGGGAAACTCGGGTGCAATGCTGTCCTGGCACATGTTCCCAAGCTGGGTGACCGCCCGGGGCCCCCTTCATGTGAACAGGGGTCAGCAGCTGGGAAGTTGCAGAGCAAGAAGTGCCTCCCTGGTAATTCCCAGCTGCCATTAAAGCGGCTTTAAAATAAATTCCCCTCAAAGAGTAATTCCAAGTATTTGAGGGTTTGAACTTTTCCGGAGAAGAGTTTGGGAGCTGCTGGCTACCATGCTGTACCCTAGCACGCTGATTATCCCAACCTCTAGAAAGGTTTTTTAGTGTGTATATATATTATGTGTATTTACTAGCTGCTTGTGCAACACAATGGTCAGAAATGGAGTGCTGCTGGAAGAATACTTCCATTAATCTGGGGAAGATGGGTTGCTGAGCAGCATCCTGGGCTGCAGGCAATGCTCAGGCTCAGGGACCCTCACCATACTGTCATACCTGACCACCAGCGCTTACCCAGGGACACAGCCCAGCCCGGTGCCCCTCGCCACACATTCCTCATCCAGCTCTGCCTGGTAACGTGGGCACAACAGAAAACAAACTTTGCAGCAAGCCTTGGTCTCCCAGAGCCCCTGAAGCTTGCTTTAAAAAAAAATACAAAATACCACCACTTTTGGAGCAATGTGGTCTTTTTTTTTCTTTTTTTTTTCCTTTTTTTTTTTTTCCTCATGCTCATGAAAAGTCTCATACCAAACCAGTAACCTCTGCTGCCCCCAGTTTGTTGTTTTTTAAGGTGGCCTTAGGGGGCGTTTAAGGGAAGGCTTGTCCCAGCCTCTGCGTCCCCTCCTCTCCTACAGCCAGTCAGTGCCAAATTACAGCTTCACGCTTGCTTGTGTGGCAGGCAGGAAAAAAAGGAGTTTACTCAACAATCAGGCAAATTTGTCTCGTCCCCACTTCCCCACCCCAAAAGGCTCTGATGTCCCTGTGCTGGTGCTCCCCAGGGTGATGGGGTGATGCATCTCAGGGGGTGCTGGTCATGGAGATGTCCCCAGGAGGCTGGGTACCGCAAGCAGGGGACAGCCAAGCTTTTTCCCTATGGGAACAGTGCTGGGCTCCTGCCAGAGTTCCCTCTCTGGGAGTGGATGATGGAGGCTGGTAATAAAATCCATGATCCAGGTCACCTTCTGCCCCGAACAATAGGGACACTGATAACAGAGCCACATCCCAGCAGGGAGCATGCACCTCTGTGTGCATATTCAGAGGCACTGGGGATGAACTGAGCCAGTTTGGGGTAAAACCACCCAAGAAATCCCATTGCAGAGGGGTTTTCCTCCCTGTGCACCCCTTCATTGCTGCAGCTTGGTCACTTCCAGCTTGAATCAATTTTGTTCATGGACTGTCCTTTGCTCTGGCAGCTTCTTAATTAACTTTCTATCATGTGTGTAATTTTTTTTTTTTTTTCTGTGTGAACCTGTCTCCTGAGATGGGAGAAAGCACACCTTGCATCTCAAGGACAGGTAGGGAAACCTGCACATTGCACAGGGAGGTTTGCCATGCACGGGACAGCAGTGGGTGCAGTCCCATCCCAAAATTGTATCCACCAGACCACACACTTAGTTCTCTCTTTTTTTTTTTTTTTCTCCAAAACTAATCCCTTCAGCCCCTAAGGCTTTTTTCTCCTTCTTGTTGTTGTTGCTCCTCTCTGAATTCCTTCTAATTTGCGGGCTCACTGCCAGCGTACAACGCACTATAAAAAGGGGACTTGTTCTTCAAGCTTCCCTCTGGTACAGAGCATTTGTACAAATAGCAACATGCTTGTCGGGCAGGTCCGATTCCCCCCTGCTATTAGGGAGATGCTTGTAAGGTGCTTGGAAGAGTGGAGCCACTGTCTTAAGCCAAGCTGAATTTCACAGAGGGCCCTGAGCCCAAACACCAGCCGGTGTTTAGGCTCCCATCAGCTGGAAAAACGTAGCCATGCCTTTTTATTTTTCTCCCTGTGCATCTTCCCTCTCTCTGAGAGCCAGCAGATGCAGTCAGCATCCCTCTGTACCCCACTGGTCCAGGTACAGCTGCTGGGCAGGATGGAGGATGTGGCAGAAGACCCGCAACCCACTGAAACCATCCCCTGGGGCCACCCACCACTAATTTTTGGCTGGTTTGGAGACTGGTCCCCCCCCCACTGTTGCAGGCAGCCACGACACAAACTGCCTGCTGGCTTCCTTCTTAAAACTAATGAGCCGTTTGACCCTGGCCAGTCCTCCGGGAAGGCTGCTGCAGCTTGCACAGATACAAACTGCTCTCTTTTCCAGCTTAAATTTATTTGTGGATGACTTGTACCCATTTGGCCTTGTTCTTCTTGTACCCATGTTGGCTTTTAGCTCAAATGGCTCTTTTCCCTGCTTCGGTATTTATCCTCTGGCAGGGTTTACCGAGTGCCATGGGTCTGCCAACCTAAATAAGCCCAGTGCTGCTGGTTGAGAAGGGATGGAGGGGGTATAAGGGCATCCAGGCTTCCCCATTCCTGCTGTGGAAACAGCCCCAACAACTCACATCTGCAGCTCATTTTCCAATTAAAAGACAAAAATCCACGGTGCTGCCTCTTGACATCTTCACCAGGGGTGGTCCCAATGTGCAGAAGGACACCTCAGCCATCCTTCCTGCTGACAAAGGTTCTCAGATTCAAAGTCGTCATCTAATTTTGCTTCTCCACTTTTGAAATGCAAAGGTCATTTTGGTGAAGGATGAGGGGTTTTTTTTTTTTTTTCCTATGCAGCTTTCACTAGAATCATAGAATGGTTAGGGTTGGAAAGGACCTTAAAAATCATCGAGTTCCAACCCCCCTTCCCTCTCCTTTCGGTTGGAAACCTCCGGTAACCTCGGGTAGCAGCACAACTGCTTGCACTTGTGTCTGTGCTAATCTTATGCTAATCTCAGCCCCGTCTTCTGAAGCAGAAGTTTCCTGTGCACCGCTACGCCAGGCACTTTGCTCAAAGGCTGGATTTACAGCACTTAAGTTCATCAGAGCAAAATATGCACAGGGCTTCTTACCACAGGTCCCGTTTTGGGTGTGTTGAACCATCCAGGATGCAATACATTTTGATTAAAACCCTACTGAGGGAGCTTGAGGCTTTGTGCACGAAACCTTGCAAAACTCTGTGCTCAGGGTGATGGCTGGGAGCCTGCTGGGTATAGGCATAGCTGTGAGGAGTTTGCTTTCTCCCCTGGATGTAGTAATTTTTCACAATGGGGTCTCATTTCCCCCACCTGTTCTTTTTCCTGCTATATTTGACATATTTGCAGGGAGTTTTCTTTGCATATGGATGCCTTTTTGCACTTTCTTTGGAAGCTCTTTGCTTATTCCTGATGATGCTGAGATGCTGGCTTACCTATCCTGGTTTGGACCCTTGCCTTCTCCTTGGCAGGTAGAGTTGAGCTTGACTCTTGATCAGGGAGTGTAGGTATAGGATGAGGAATAACAGCTTTAAGCTGAAAGAGGGTAGATTTATTAGATATTAGGAAGATTTTTTTTCCTGTGAGGGTGGTGAGACACTGGCACAGGTTGCCCAGAGAAGCTGTGGATGTCCCATCCCTGGAGAGGTTCAAGGCCAGGCTGGATGAGGCTTTGAGCAACCTGGGCTAGTGGGAGGTGTCCCTGCCCATGGCAGAAGGGGTTGGAACTTGATGATCTTGAAGGTCCCTTCCAACCCTAAACATTCTATGATTCTGTGATTATTTTTTTTTTTGAAAGAAGGGTGCTTCGAGTGTCTTCACTCACCAGCTCCTAACTTCCTCCAAGTTTTCCTTTAGTTAGGAACGTGGTTTTGTTTTTATTTTTTTATTTCGTCCTGCCTAATCTAAACTGCATGAGCGTGTGTTCGCTTGAGCCAGGATTTTCTGTTCCCCTGCAGAGTCCTTCTGTCATGCCACTCCCTCGTTGAACCAGCATAAATTGGCATCATTGAGGAGGAGCTGGCCTCTGCGGTTATTAGCAGGATTCTTCTCATCTCTCATGGTTTCCTGTGAAGCTGCTTGGCTGGTATAACACAATCCTCCCTAACACTCGTCTCTGCTGTCAGGGAGAGCAGAGCTCATCTGGCCTCTGAGGATCAGCAGCAGATTCTGGGAAGAAACCAGCAGACCCCATCACATCTTTCCGCGTTAAGTGATTTTTCATAGAATCACAGGATGGTTTGGGTTGGAAGGAACCTTAAAGATCATCGAGTTCCAAACCCCTGCGACAGGCAGGGACACCTCCCACTAGCCCAGGTTGCTCAAAGCCTCATCCAGCCTGGCCTTGAACCCCTCCAGGGATGGGGCATCCACAGCTTCTCTGGGCAACCTGGGCCAGTGTCTCACCATCCTCACAGGAAAAAAAATTCTTCCTAATATCTAATCTAAATCTACCCTCTTTCCACTTAAAACCATTAACCTCTTGTCCTGTCACTGTACTCCCTGATAAAGAGTCCCTCCCCATCTCACCTGTAGCCCTCTTTAAGTACCGGAAGACTGCTCTAAGTTTTTATTTTTTGACCCTCAGCTCCTCTTCTCTTGGCCATGGTTGTTTAGTACATTGCATTGGATATTAACTTTCCACCCTGAAATTTTTTCTGAGCAGCCCGTGGACTTCTTCACCAGCATGGGAGCACATCACATCGTGCGTGCATCGGTGACGTTGCTGGTTTTGCTTTTTGCATCGTGTTTTCTAGCCGTCTAAATCAGCACCCACGGCTTCCAACACTCGTGGTGGGTGCAGCTGGGCATTTTCTCCTTGCGGTAGATCTTCCACGTTCCTCTCTCGCTGTTTATTTGATTTCTCACTATATTTAAAGCCAAGGGCGGTCAGCGTGTGTTTTGCAACCTTCTGCTCCTGTTACTCATTTCTTAGAAACGAAGGGGAAAGAGCCACAAGCAATAAAGAGCCTGAGGTTTGAGGACTGGCTGTTTATTTGTTAAAGCTAGAAATGTAGTGGCTGAAGAGGATGAGAGGAAATCCTCGGTACAATGGACCTCAATTAAATTCAGGCTTGCGTAAGTTAAAACTGGGGAGGTCAAAGCTGTAGCAGCTGGAGGGGGGGGATTTCCTCCAGCTGTAGTTTTACGCGGAGGTGTTGTAACTATCATTATTGCAAATAACACCCTAGTTTTGCCTTTTGCACCTCATTTTTGGCTTTCCTGCGCCATGCCCAGCTGGTGCTGGGGGAGCAGTGGTGCCCATGACCGTGGCGTTGTGGCACCCCTTGCAGTGGGATTGCGTGCAGCTGGTGGCAAGTGGGTGGCTATAAACCATCAGCCTCAGGGCAGTAAATGCTTGCAAGGAGACTGACCCGGCCATTAGCTCCTGGGGAGAGAGGATGAGGAGCAGCATGGTGACTCGGATGCCAAAGCCAAAGATGCTCTGAAACCCCAAAAAAGGACAAAAATCGGTGTCTGGATCATTGGAGAGGGTTTGAGGACCGTTTTAACATCTCCCTCAGAAGCAGCAATTACCAGATGAAAAGGAATGTCTTTGACCAGGCATTTTGTAGCATCTGGTTTGAATTTTGTGCCCGCGTATGGGGAAGCGGGGGGAGGCTGCTCGCTGGGTCGATGGCTGGGCAAGGTGGAGGGTGTCCTTCAGGGGATACAGCTGGTTGCTTAAAAAATGCGTTTTGACACCAGGAGCGATTTCCACATCTCTCCTCCTTTTCGAATTGCGTCGTCAATAACTTTCCAAAGCGCTAATGCTGGGCACGAGCCGGATTTCTGCTCACAGGAGGGCAAGGGGCCGTCTCCGCTCGAAGCAGGGAGACGTACACACAGTTTTCGTTTTTCGTTTTGCCCCTCCTCGCTACAGAGGAGGCATTGGCATGTAATTACCACCAGCTTTAATCCAGCCAGACCAACTGTCTTTCTGGCAAACGCAAATACAATAGGAGCCAAAGGTTATTGCACGCCCTAAGTAAAACGATTACAGCCCTGGAGCCTCACCCAAGCCCAGTTCACAAAGCATCCAGGACCAGCTTGCTTCAGTTTTCCCAAGCCTGGAAGACTTGGTTTCATGGCAGTGACCCGTAACTTTATTTTTTGTCTTAGTTCCCCCCTGCAAAGCCACCTGCATGCTTGCGGCTGCCGCGGCACCTGCCAGGAGAAGCACATCTGGCCAGCATTAGCAATCCTGCTGCAGGATGTGCTTGGTTCAGGGTTTTCTTGCTAAAAGTATTAGCGGCTTTAACTGGAACCAGAGGCAGGCGAATGCACGTCGCGCGGACGCGCCTCGCCAGTGGGTGTGCACGGCTCCGCCTGGCACGTGGCTGTGACCGGCGTCCTGGTGAGCCACCGCCAGCTGTGACCTGGCGTTCTAGAATCATAGAATCATAGAATGGTTAGGTTTGGAAAGGACCTTAAAGATCACAGAGTTCAAACCTTGATGATCTTGCCTGTCATTGGGATGGGCAGAGATGTCAAGGCACCACACAAGGTTCCTCTTGGCTTGGAGGAGACACTCAGCAGCCAGGGCATCCCACTGGGCTTTTTTTTTTCCAGGTACTGCTCTGAACTGGGATTTAGTCTGAAACTCAGGGGATTTAACTTTCTATCCCTGAACAAATACAGCCTGGAGTGATGCAAATGCATGACCTCACACAAATCTCAGGAAGAGGTAGATATTGCATCATGCTGAGCATGCTGTATCCTTTGCCCCTGTGTAAGAAGCTCTGCCCAAGTGCACCCTGCTGTAGGGACAAGCCAGGCCAGGGAGGAGGTACATGGTGAGAAAGGCTTTCTCCTTGCCACCCAGTTTAATTATCAACATCTTGGCATTTGCGATGTGATGGACACTGGTCCTGCCTCCATACAAGGCTGCTCTGGCTGCTGGTGTTCCCGCAGAGCTGCCGACAGGGAGGAATTGGGTTTCACAACCAGTCTTTCCAGGCTCCCACAAGATTACTGGAGGGAGAGGAATGTGCCGAAGAAAATATCCCAACTGCTGTTAAAAGTCACAGCTTTCTCTGCTCCTTTCCAGGACAACCATTCCTTCTGCACCAGACGTTCTCGTCCAGCTGGCAGCACCCCCTAGAGCCAGCTCTGTGTCACCTCTCTGTGTCACCCTGGGGTGCCTTTGCCCTTCTGGCCTCCCCTTCATGTGCAAATAATTGCAATCATGATAAGCAGGCTCTTTTATGAAGAAACTCTCTTGCTTTTCCCTCATGGTGCTCCTGGGACAGAGCTCAGTTGCTTTCTATCTGGATAATACATCTCTAGGACACACCCTCCATGCAAGGTAGTCATGTCTCTTAAATAATGGGCCTGCCAGATGTTTGTTCTGTCTGGGTGAAGAGCATGCCAGCCGGTTGCAGCATCTATAAGTAATTTGCCAGGAGAGCCCAGGCTGCAGAGGAGTCTTTGTCGAATCCCTTTTCGCCAACCCTTTGAAATCATGGTGAAGGTTTCTAGCCTACCCAGAGCAGAAACACCTGTGAGCTGCTGTAGCCCACGGTCCCTCAGTGAAAGATGCCTCCTACACATCTTGGAAGGAAGATGGAGAAATCTCCCTCCACAGAATCACAGAATGTTAGGGATTGGAAGGGACCTCGAAAGATCATCTAGTCCAATCCCCCTGCCGGAGCAGGAACACCTAGATCAGATCGCCCAGGAACGCATCCAGGCGGGCTTTGAATGTCTCCAGAGAAGGAGACTCCACAACCTCTCTGGGCATCCTGTTCCAGTGCTCTGTCACCCTCGCTGTAAAGAAGTTTTTTCTCATATTCAAGTGGAACCTCCTGTGTTCCAGCTTGAACCCATTGCCCCTTGTCCTATCACTGGATGTCACAGAGAAGAGCCTGGCTCCATCCTCCTGACACTCACCCTTCACATATTTATAAACATTGATTAGGTCACCCCTCAGTCTCCTCTTTTCCAGGCTAAAGAGACCCAGCTCCC